>OY740786.1:2877257-3399757 GCA_963514005.1 Raja brachyura
CTTCGGGTGCATGTGACAAATAAAATTGACTTTGACCTCGGCATGTGCAGTCGGAATACCAAACTCGCTTATTAAAGGCAATATCAAACAGAAAAGTCTTCAGCCCCGATTTAAAAGAACAGAGAGTTGGAGCGGACCTGCATTTTACTGGAAGTTTGTTCCATATATGTGGTGCACTGATTCACTGCAGAACTGAGACAGTTCGGACGGTCTAAAGAGGAGGCATACAGGAACGGGGCTGCCCAAGTACAAGCTGAGAAGAGGAATCAGAGCTGCCAAGGAAAGGTACTCTGAGAAGTTGAGGAGCGAGTGGTGAGTCTCTCTGAGTAGTGAGTCTCTGGAATTCTCTGCCACAGAGGGTAGTTGAGGCCAGTTCATTAGCTATATTTAAGAGGGAGTTAGATGTGGCCCTTGTGGCTAAGGAGATCAGAGGGTATGGAGAGAAGGCAGGTACGGGATACTGAGTTGGATGATCAGCCATGATCATATTGAATGGCGGTGCAGGCTCGAAGGGCCGAATGGCCTACTCCTTCACCTAATTTCTATGTTCTCAGCTAGTGACTCTTCTTCAGTTTGGAAGGGCTTGCACAAAATTACCAGCTACAAGAGGAAAGCCCCCCACTCTTTGGATAATCGTCAGCTGACCAACGACCTGAATGAGTTTTACTGCAGATTTGAAAATCAGAAACGTAACCCAGATTTTAATTTTAATTTTTTGTCTAGTTAAATGTAGTTGTTTGTGTTTTTAATACTGTTTTTAACTATGTATATGTGTGGGGGGGAGGGGGGGACTTTTAAAAATCTCTTCCCTGTACGGGAGACCCGACCTTTTTCCTGTCGGGTCTCCGTTGTTGTTGGGGCCTAGCACCGTGGAGCCAGCGGCCTCCAACTGGGACTAGCTGGGGGCTTCAGTCACAGAGCCTGCGGAGCTGCGGACTCGCCGTCGCGGGGCTGGCCGGCCTCGGAGCGTGGGGAGCGGTGGTGGCTCGCTGCTGCGGCCCGACTGCGGAGCTCCAGCTGCAGCTGCAGACTGGTGGATGGAACATCGGGAACTCGCGGGTCCGGGTGAGAGAGCGCTTTTCAGAGCTCCCGCAACGCAACTTCTCCAGCCCGTGTTGCGGGGTTGGAATGACCCGGAGCGGGGCCGTACATCGCCCGGCGTGGCTTTAACGGCTGCGGGACATTCAAGCGCCTGCCGGAGGCTCCAACTTTGTGACTTTTGGGCCTGGAGTGAGGCCGTACATCGCCCGGCGCGGCCGCCAGTGAGGAGGAGATTCACTGTGATGGATGTTTTCTGTAAATTGAATTGTTTGTATGTCGTGTAGGAATTGTCTTTGTATGGCTGTGGAAACTGAGTTTCGTTTGAGCCTCACTGAGGTTCAAATTACATTGAATAAAATATTGTATACTGTATAGTATTGATATCCCCCCTCCCCAACCAACACAGCCAGAACCCAGTCTGCAAAGAATGGACCCTGCATCCTCTCCTTCCCATTCACCACTCCACACCTACTTAAGGCAAGACTCCAGTATGAAAAGACTGGATCTTTTCCCACCCCAACCAACACTTCACACCCATTCACAGCCTGACCTCAGTCTACAAAGACTGGGCCTTTCTACACCCACCCCCCATCCTATCACTACTTCACGTCCAATTACCCACACCCTCCTTGCTGAACAACATCACTTCATCAACAATAAAAATAGAGGAGGTGGAGAGGCTTTTCAGAAGACAGAAACGCGAGAAATCTCCAGGACCTGATAATGTTACCCTCTCTACTCTCAATCTCTGTGCCAAACAACAGGCACCGGTCTATACAGACATTTTTAACCAGTCCCTGCAAACATGTACTGTCCCTGCCTGCTTCACAGTCTCTACTATTGTCCCTGTACCCAAAAAAGCAAGGATTACTTGTCTTAAAGACTACAGGCCTTCGCACTGACCTCTGTAGTCATGAAGACACTTGAAAGGCTTGTGCTAGCTAAGCTGAAAAATATCACAAACCCCCTGCTGGACCCTCTGCAGTTTGCATATCGGACAAATAGATCTGTGGATTATGCAGTCAACTTGGGCCTACACTTCATCCTACAGCACCTGGACCGCCAGGGGACCTATGCGAGGATCCTATTTGTTGATTTTAGCTCTGCATTCAACACCATTGTGCCAGAGCTACTACACTCCAAACTTTCCGAGTTGACTGTGCCTGAACCCCTCTGTCGGTGGATCACCAGCTTCCTGACAGATAGGAAGCAGCATGTGAGGCTGGGGAAGCACATCTCGGACCCGCAAACGCTCAGCGTAGGAGCACCACAAGGCTGCGTACTCTCCCCTCTCTACACCAATAACTGCACCGCCACAGACTCCTCTGTCAAGCTTCTCAAGTTTGCGGACGACACAACCCTGAATGGACTGATCTGCCTACAGACAGGAAGTGTCACAGCTGGCATCTTGGTGCCATCGCAACAACCTAGAGCTCAATGCTCTTAAGACAGTGGAATTAATTGTGGACTTTAGGAGAGCTCCCCCTCCCCTCACCCCACTCACCATCAACAACACCACAGTCACATCTATGGAGTCTTTTAAATTCCTGGGAACCATCATCTCCAAGGACATTAAGTGGGGGGCTACCATCGACTCCACAGTCAAAAAGGCACAACAGAAGATGTACTTCCTGCGGCAGCTGAGGAAGCACAATCTGCCACAGGCAATGATGGTCCAATTCTACACGGCCATCGTAGAGTCTGTTCTCACCTTCTCCATCATGGTCTGGTTTGGCTCAGCCACCAAGCACGACACCCGGAGGCTGCAGCGAATCGTCCGATCAGCAGAGAAGGTTATTGGCTGCAACCTTCCCTCCATTGACGAACTGTACACTGCAAGGGCCAGGAAGCGAGCGGGCAAGATCATCTCTGACCCCTCTCACCCTGGCCACAAACTTTTTGAATCACTTCCCTCTGGAAGGCGACTCCGGACTGTCAAAGCTGCCACAGCCAGACATAAAAACAGTTTTTATCCATGAGTAGTTGCTCTACTCAACAGCCAAAAATCTGTAGCCTCCCTTTGATGTGGTATTTTGTTGGTTCACGTGCTTGATCAATGGTGTTTTATCATTAATGTTTTATTATTATTAATATCTAGCGTTTTCTAAGTCATTCGTAACTGAGTTGGATGATCAGCCATGATCACATTGAATGGCGGTGCAGGCTCGAAGGGCCGAATGGCCTACTCCTGCACCTATTTTCTATGTTTCTATGTTTCTATGTAACTGTCACTGTATGTCATGTTGTTACTTGTGGGCGGAGCACCAAGGCAAGTTCCTTGTATGTGAACACTTGGCCAATAAACTTACTTACTTAAAAAATAAAGGCTGTTTTCCACGTTAAGTTCTGACTCTGGGAACAGAAAGCATACCTGTCCCAGCCGACCTCAGAGATCTGGACGGTTCGGTCATGATCATATTGAATGGCGGTGCAGGCTCGAAGGGCCGAATGGCCTACTCCTGCACCTATTTTCTATGTTTCTATAATGTGGCAGAAGATCAGAAATGTATTTTGGCCCTAGACCATTCAGTGCTTTATAAACCAAAAGTAATATTTTGAAATCAATTCTTTGACAGACTGGAAGCCAGTGTAAAGACCTCAAAACTGGAGTGATGTGACCCACTTTCTTGGTCTTAGGGCTCGAGCGGCAGCGTTCTGAATCAGCTGCAGCTGTCTAATCGATTTTTTAGGGAGAACTCTGAAGACAGCATTACAGTAGTAAGGTCTACTGAAGATAAATGCATGGACAGGTTTTTCCAAATCCTGCTGAACCATAAGTCCTTTAATCCTTGATATATTCTCAAGGTGATAGTAGGCTGAATTTGCAATTGTTTAAAGTGGCTGTTAAAGTTCAGGTCCGAGTTCATGACCAAGACTTTTGGCTTTGTCTGTGGTTTTTAACATTGCCGATTGAAGCTGAGAACTGACTTTTAATCTTTCCTCTTTGGCTACCTCTGTCTTTGTTTAATCGTTGATTTGTTCGATGCACTTACTCAGTATTCGTATTGGACCATAGTCCCCCTGGTGATATGGTTATGTAAATTTGTGTTTAAGAAGGAACAGCAGATGCTGGAAAATCAAAGGTAGGCAAAAATGCTGGAGAAACTCAGCGGGTGAGGCAGCATCTATGGAGCATTGGAAATAGGCAACGTTTCAAGTCGAAACCCTTTGGGTTTCGACCCGAAACGTTGCCTGTTTCCTTCGCTCCATAGATGCTGCCTCACTCGCTGAGTTTCTCCAGCATTTTTGCCTACCTTATGTTAATTTGTGTGTCGTTTGCAAAATTATGGTAACTTATTTTCAATAATCTGAGCTAGTGGGAGCATGTAGATGTTAAACAGAAGAGGCCCCAGAATGGAGCCCTGTGGAACGCCACATGTCATATTTGTCCACTCGGATGTGTAATTACCGAATGACAATTAGTCCCTGTTCTTTAAGTAGGATTCAAACCAGTTTAGTACTGTGCTAGAAAGCCCAACCCAGTTTTCCAATCGCTCTAGTAATATGGTGTGGTGGACCGTGTAAAATTCCAGGAAATTTGGGATTCTATTTAAGGAAATTTTATTTTTGAGGTGTGGAAACCCGTGTGTGTGTGTGTGTGTGTGTGTGTGTGTGTGTGTGTGTGTGTGTGTGTGTGTGTGTGTGTGTGTGTGTGTGTGTGTGTGTGTGTGTGCGCGCGTGCGTGCGTGCGTGCGTGCGTGTGTGTGTCTCTGGAAAGAAGGAATAGGTGACGTTTCGGGTCTCGACCCTTCTTCAATCTCAACCTGAAACGTCACCTTTCCTTCTCTCCAGAGATGCTGCCTGTCCCGCTGAGTTACTCCAGCATTTGATGTGAGCATTTTATCGGGGTGCATCACCATATAACCATATAACAATTACAGCACGGAAACAGGCCTTCTCGGCCCTTCCTGTCCGTGCCGACCATTTATTTTCCCCTAGTCCCATCTACCTGCACTCAGACCATGCCCCTCCATTCGTTGTTGAGTTACGTTGTTACTCAACAACGTACCTCGGTGACTGCCAATCACCCCCCCCCCCCCCCCGGACACTTATTGTTATTTATTCAAATCATTTGCTGTGTCGCTCTTCCAGGGAGATGCTAAATGCATTTTGTTGTCTCTGTACTGTACACTGACAATGACAATTAAAATTTAATCTGAATCTGAATTCCCTTCCCGTCCATATACCTATCCACTTTACTTTTAAATGTTAAAATCGATCCTGCCTCCACCACTTCTGCAGGAAGATCATTCCACACAGCCACCACTCTCTGAGTAAAGAAGTTCCCCCTCATGTTACCCCTAAACTTCTGTCCCTTAATTCACATGTCATGCCCTCTTGTTTGAATCTTCCCTACTTTCAATGGGAAAAGCTTATCCACGTCAACTCTGTCTATCATAGCACGGTTCCGGAACGGCTCCGTCCAAGACCCCCAAGAAATCGCAGAGAGTTGTGGACGCAGCCCAGACCATTACGCAAAACAACCTCCCTTCCTTTGACACAATTTATACCTCGACAAGGCCAGCAGCAGAATCAAGGACCAGTCTCACCCCGGTCACTCCCTCTCCTCCCTTCTCCCACCAGGCAAAAGGTACAGAAGTATGAAAACGCACACCTCCAGATTCAGGGACAGTTTCTTCCCAGCAAGAATGTTATCAGGCAACTGAACCATCCTACCACAACCAGAGAGCGGTGCTGCGCCAATGGTGGAATGAGCGGAAATCTGCGGATCGGTTTTAGTGGAAAGCGTGTGCGCGGGTAGCTGAGAATTAGACTTTTTGTTTGTGTAGCGAATTTCAAAATCCGCAGAGAAATCTCATGCCTGTTTGTAGTTGTGTTAACTTGTTTGTGACTCTCCCATTTATCAAAAATTCTCTTTAAAAATGCCTTCAAAGTCTCTGCCATTTGAGGAAGTTTGAAACGCATCGTCTTCACTGAATCCTGCCAATATTCCTTCCCCGACCATTGTCATACACATACAGTCGTCTGTACAGTCTGAATGCATAGATTCTTTTACCCAGGGGATGGGAATCAAAAACTAAAGGTGTGAGGGGAAAGATTTAGTCCGAAGCTGGGGGGCAAACGCAGGTGGTGGTGATTGGTATATTCGCCTGCGTGTCGGCTGGGTTAGGGTTAGGGTTAGGGTTAGAGGAGTTGAGTATAGGAGCAAAGAGGTCCTTCTGCAGTTGTACAGAGCCCTAGTGAGACCACACCTGGAGCATTGTGTGCAGTTTTGGTCCCCTAATTTGAGGAAGGACATTCTTGCTATTGAGGGAGTGCAGCGTAGGATTACAAGGTTAATTCCAGGGATGGCGGGACTGTCATATGATGAGGGAATGGAGCGGCTGGGCTTGTATACTATGGAGTTTAGAAGGATGAGAGGATATCTCATTGAAACATATAAGATTGTTAAGTGCTTGGACAGGCTAGATGGAGGAAACATGTTCCCCATGTTGGGGGAGTCCAGAACCAGGGGCCACAGTTTAAGAATAAGGAGTAAGTTATTTAGAACGGAGATGAGGAAACACTTTTTCTCACAGAGAGTGGTGAGTCTGTGGAATTCTCTGCCTCACAGGGTGGTGTAGGCAGGTACTCTGGATGCTTTCAAGAGAGAGCTAGATAAGGCTCTTAAAAATAGCAGAGTCAGGGGATATGGGGAGAAGGCAGGAACAGGGTACTGATTGGGGATGTTTAGCCATGATCACATTGAATGGTGGTGCTGGCTCGAAGGGCCGAATGGCCTACTCCTGCACCTATTGTCTATTGACTGGCTGCAGTTCCCAGATCTGTTCGCGTTCCCGGGGAACTGGAGCAAGCTGCCAGAGGAGGAAACTGAGCCAGATACGATAACTATTTAAAGGATATTTGGACAGGTGCCTGGATAGAAAAGGTTTAGAAGCATATGGGTCAATGAAATGCGTCAAGGGATATAATGCATTCATTCATTCAAGTGGGGATTCACGGACTCTGACAACAGGGCTGGCATTAGGAGGTGCGGGGCCCAATTGGGAACAATTTTGGTGAGCCCCAGCTTCCCATCCATGGTCTGTAGAATCATAGAAATATAAATAAAGTCTATTATTTAAAGTATATGTAGAATGGAAAGTAATACAAATGTGCGTTAAAACGTGCTTGCGAGTTTATGGTCCATACAGATCTAAGCTACATGTTAATATAAAATTGCACACATGTAGGCCTACAAGTAACAAACAAAATGTGTAGATCACCTCTGAAAAGTACATAGTTACAATACCACTTGTTTTCGTGACTGTGAAATGAAAAAAAAGTAATTTAATTAATTAGATCCTGGCAAACCAATAACCATTGGTGAAAAACCAGTCCAGGCATTAAATGTTGTGCTTAAGCCCCATCCTACCCTTTGGGCTTCTACCCCATCCTAGCTTAGGTGTGTGTGTGTGCGTGTTATTTGTGTGTGTGTTAGTTGTCTGTGCGTGATTTGTGTGTGTTAGTTGTCTGTGTGTTATGCGTGTGTGTGTTTGGGAGGGAAGGAGAAAAGGGAGGGAGGGAGAGAAAGGAGGAAGGAGAGGAAGTGAGGGAAGTAGAGAAAGGAGGGAGGGAAGGAAAGAATGGAAAAGAGAGAGAGGAAGGAAGGAGGGAGGAAGGGCAGGGAAGGGAAGGAGAGAAGGGAGCGAGAGGGCCGGCGGCAGGAGCAGATGCCGGGGTCCGGGCGGACGGGAGTGAGCCGAGGCCGAGGTTTGTAAACGTTGCTCCAACCCCCGGCCTGGCCCTCCCTGGATTGTTCACCGCATCTCCACGGGGAGAGAGGGAGGGGTGGAGCCGGGGCTGTGTGCGTGAAGCACGGCGACTGGAGGGGTGGGAGCGCTGCCCCGGGACCATGAGGGAATGACCCACCTCCCCCCTTCTCCATTCCCCCTCACACCCCCTCCCCGTCTACCCCTCCCTCCCCTTCCACCCGGGGTAGATCTCCCCGAGCCGAGAGTAGATTACTCTGACGCTGGGCCCCGTTAGGCGCGGGGCCCAATTGGAAGCAATTGGTCCAATTGGCTTAAGGCCGGTCCTGTTTGACAAGTGCAACTGTGGAGAGGTACAGACAATGCCCACCTACTGACTTGCGGCGGAGAGGCATGCACTGCGGACAATCTCTGCAGAGGCACCAATGTGGCGCTGGCTGCGGCAAAGCGATGGCAGAAGGTCGTCTGACACATGAGCGAGTGAGCGAGCGAGCGAAGGATTCATTCATCCAAGTGCAAGCAAATTGGGTTACCTCAGTCACGCGACTTGGCTTGCATGGATGAGTTGGACCGAAGGGCCTGTTTTCAACCATGTGACTATTTTCTCAGAATCTACTTTTCCGTACAATCCCAGACAAAGCCGACCTTCTGACGATCCAGTGAATCCGTTTCTGCGCTCTCATGGCTTTGTCAAGCTTGTCTTTAAAGGTGCCCTTCTAATCAGGGTGATTGCATCTGGGTTTATGCAGCTCAGGAGCTCCACCTGGTGGTCACTCTGCAGCCCTGAAGCAAGAAGCCCAGAAATGCGACAACCTTGACAGACAGAATTATGGGCCTGTCCTGCTTGAAGCCCTGTCCCACGGTACGAGTTCATTCCAAGAGCTCACCCGAGTTTAAAAAAAATCAAACTCGTGGTAAGCACGGAGAATGAACGTAGCGGGTACGTCGGAGCTCGGGGACGTCTCTTAGAGGCTCGCAACGCTAACGGCAGGTAAGCACGGGAAGACTCGTGAAGATTTTTCAACATGTTGAAAAATGTCCACGAGAGCCCCGAGTACCGACGAGCGGCCGTTACCGTAAATCTCCGAGTTTGAATCAGGGCAAACTCTTGGAATGAACTCGTACAGTGGGACAATTTTAGGCAAGTTAGGCTTTTAGGCAATTTTTTAGGTGACCACAGGCGACCAGGCTGTCGCCACATGGTCGCCGGGGTGTCGCCTGTATGGTCGTGAGTTGTCCCCTCAGCCGCCCAAATAGTTGTAGCGTCTTTCTGGATGCCGCTGGATATTCGACATGTTCAACATTTTTCGGCCACAGTGGCGGCCATGGGTTTGACGCCAATGAGCGTAGCTCGACGTAGCTGCTGTCGTTGGTTGTTGCCAGGTTAACGTAAGTTGTCGCCAGTATGTCGTAGATCGTCGCCAAGTGAAGTAGGTCGTCACCGGTGCCAACTTCAGTGAATTCCGTTGTTGTATTCGCCGGCAGTCGCCTAATAAATCGCCTAACGTCGCCGTTTTTTCGGCGGCCTACTGCGACTATGACAGTCGCCGGCAGTCGCCTGAAAATCGCCTCAGTGGGACAGGCCCATTAGTCAAACCAGCAGTGTGTATGACCAAGAGAGGCTGTGCCAATATTATCTGCAGCTCTCAACAGCAGTGTCATTCTGTATGTAGCCCAGTCCATCACACAGACCAGACTCCCCACCATTGACTCCATCTACACTTCACGCTGCCTTGGAAAAGCAGCCAACGCAATCAAAGACACAAAGTGCTGGAGTATCTCAGTGAGTCAGGCAGCATTCCTGGAGGACGTGGATAGGTGATGTTTAGGGTCAGGACCCTTCTTCAGACTAAAGATGTCTGTGTGAAAAAGAATCCCGACCTGAAATGTCATCTCATCCATGTTCTCCGGGTATGCTGCACGAGCCGCTTAGTTACTCCACCACTTTGTGTAATTTTTTGTAAACCAGCATCTGCAGTTGCTTGTTTCTACATAATCAAAGACTTGTCCCTTCTCGGTCATTCCTTCTTCTCCTCGCTCCTTCCTGTTGGGGCAAAAGGCACAGCACCATCAGACACAGGGTCAGCTTTACAGCTCACAAACCACTGCAGCTACATTGCTTACAAGCACAACAGATTTAATCACTTTCTTACAACAGAGACAATAGACAATAAGTGCAGGAGTAGGCCATTCGGCCCTTCGAGCCAGCAACGCCATTCAATGTGATCATGGCTGATCATCCACAATCAGTACCCCGTTCCTGCCTTCTCCCCATATCCCCTGACTCCGCTATCTTCAAGAGCCCTATCTAGCTCTCTCTTGAGAGTATACAGAGAACCGACCTCCACCACCCTCTGAGGCAGAGAATTCCACAGACTCACAACTCTCTGTGTGACAAAGTGTTTCCTCGTCTACGTTCTAAATGGCTTACTCCTTATTCTTAAACTGTGGCCACTGGTTCTGTACTCCCCCAACATCGGGAACATGTTTCCTGCCTCTAGCGTGTCCAAACCCTTAATAATCTTATGTTTCAATAAGAACCCCTCTCATCCTTCTAAATTCCAGAGTACACAAGCCCAGCCTCTCCATTCTCTCAACAATAAAGACAATTGTTCCTTGAAGCTTTCAAAGCCCTCTGAGTTCAAGTACCTGGGAGTGAGGATGCAGAGCTCGGAAAACGACATCAAGGTCCGGAAAGCCCTCAATAACATGGGGAAAATCTGGACGTCTCGGATGTCCGAGGGTCTCAAACTGAGATTCTTCCATTCAACCGTAGAGATCATATTATTGTACGGGGTGTGAGGCATAGACTCTCACTCGAGCACTGTCCAAGCAGGATGGTACCTGTACCCGAATGCTCAGAAAAGTTAAAACTTCATGAACATTGACTTCTCCAATTTATGGTAGTCCTTGCTTTCTCCATCCACCCCCTTCCCTACCCAGCTCTCCCACAGCCCACTGTCTCCACCTCTTCCTTTCTTCTTCCCGCACCCCCCCCCCCCCCACCCCCACATCAGTCTGAAGAAGGGTCTCGACCCGAAATGTCACCTATTCCTTCGCTCCATAGATGCGGCCTCACCCATATAACCATATAACATACAACAATTACAGCACGGAAACAAGCCTTCTCGGCCCTTCCAGTCTGTGCCGACCATTTATTTTCCCCTAGTCCCATCTACCTGCACTCAGACCATACCCCTCCATTCCCTTCCCGTCCATATACCTATCCACTTTACTTTTAAATGTTAAAATCGATCCTGCCTCCACCACTTCTGCTGGAAGATCATTCCACACAGCCACCACTCTCTGAGTAAAGAAGTTCCCTCATGTTACCCCTAAACTTCTGTCCCTTAATTCTCATGTCATGCCCTCTTGTTTGAATCTTTCCTACCCTCAATGGGAAAAGCTTATCCACGTCAACTTTCATCATTTTATTTGAAATATGAAATGATATTTCATCATTTTAAATACCTCAATCAAGTCCCCCCTCAACCTTCTGCACTCCAAAGAATAAAGACCTAACTTGTTTAACCTTTCTCTGTAACTTAGTTGCTGGAACCCAGGCAACATTCTAGTAAATCTCCTCTGTACTCTCTCTATTTTGTTGACTTCCTTCCTATAATTAGGCGACCAAAATTGTACACCATACTCCAGAATTGGTCTTACCAATGCCTTGTACAATTTTAACATTACTTCCCTACTCCTATATTCAATGCTCTGATTTATAAAGGCCAGCACACCAAAAGCTTTCTTTACCACCCTATCTACATTTACTTTCCCACCCTACCTGGAGTATTGTGTACAGTTCTGGTCTCCAAATCTGAGGAAGGACATTATTGCCATAGAGGGAGTGCAGAGAAGGTTCACCAGACTGATTCCTGGGATGTCAGGACTGTCTTATGAACAAAGACTGTTTCTATGTTTCTACATGCGATTCCACCTTCAGGGAACTATGCACAGATATTCCTAGATCCCTCTGTTCCACAGCATTCCTCAATTCCCTACCATTTACCATGTACGTCCTATTTTGATTTGTCCTGCCAAGATGTAGCACCTCACACTTATCAGCATTTATCTCCATCTGCCATCTTTCAGCCCACTCTTCCAAATGGCCCAAATCTCTCTGTAGAAACATAGAAATTAGGTACAGGAGTAGGCCATTCGGCCCTTCGAGCCTGCACCGCCATTCAATATGATCATGGCTGATCATCCAACTCAGTATCCCGTACCTGCCTTCTCTCCATACCCTCTGATCCCCTTAGCCACAAGGGCCACATCTAACTCCCTCTTAAATATAGCCAATGAACTGGCCTCAACTACCCTCTGTGGCAGAGAGTTCCGGAGACCCACCACTCTCTGTGTGAAAAAAGTCCTTCTCATCTCGGTCCTAAAGGATTTCCCCCTTATCCTTAAGCTGTGACCCCTTGTCCTGGACCTCCCCAACATCGGGAACAATCTTCCTGCATCTAGCCTGTCCTACCCCTTAAGAATTTTGTAAGTTTCTATAAGATCCCCTCTCAATCTCCTAAATTCTAGAGAGTATAAACCGAGTCTATGCGGTCTTTGTTCATAAGACAGTCCTGACATCCCAGGAATCAGTCTGGTGAACCTTCTCTGCACTCCCTCTATGGCAATAATGTCCTTCCTCAGATTTGGAGACCAGAACTGTACGCAATACTCCAGGTGCGGTCTCACCAAGACCCTATACAACTGAAGTAGAACCTCCCTGCTCCTATACTCAAATCCTTTTGCTATGAAAGCTAACATACCATTTGCTTTCTTCACTGCCTGCTGCACCTGCATGCCTACTTTCAATGACTGGTGTACCATGACACCCAGGTCGCGCTGCATCTCCCCTTTTCCTAATCAGCCACCATTTAGATAATAGTCTGCTTTCCTATTTTTGCCACCAAAGTGGATAACCTCACATTTATCCACATTAAACTGCATCTGCCAAACATTTGCCCACTCACCCAGCCTATCCAAGTCACCTTGCAGTCTCCTAGCATCCTCCTCACAGCTAACACTGCCCCCCAGTTTAGTGTCATCCGCAAACTTGGAGATATTGCCTTCAATTCCCTCATCCAGATCATTAATGTATATTGTAAATAGTTGGGGTCCCAGCACTGAGCCTTGCGGTACCCCACTATTCACTGCCTGCCATTGTGAAAAGGACCCGTTTACTCCTACTCTTTGCTTCCTGTTTGCCAGCCAGTTCTCTATCCACATCAATACTGAACCCCCAATGCCGTATGCTTTAAGTTTATATACTAATCTCTTATGTGGGACCTTGTCGAAAGCCTTCTAGAAGTCCAGATACACCACATGGGTGAAAATGTTTTTCCTCATCTCAGTTCTAAATGGCCTACCCCTTATTCTTAAACTCTGGCCCCTGGTTCTGGACTCCCCCAACATCAGGAACAGTTTTCCTGCATCTAGCTTGTCCAGTCCTTTTATAATTTGCTAGGTTTCTATAACGTCCCCTCTCATCCTTCTAAATTCCAGCTAATACAAGCCCAGTCTTTCCAATCTTTCCTCATATGACAGACCCGCCATCCCGGAGATTAACCTTGTGAACCTCTGCTGCACTCCCTCAATAGCACGAATGTCCTTCCTCAAATTAGGAGATAAAACTGCACACAATATTCTTGTGGGTGAGTGGGTGTAGCTGTCCATTTGTCTCTACTGTCTTTGGTTGATAGCAGACCATGCTTATCAATGTTAGTTTGTCTCACTTTACACACCCCACCCTGAACACCAGCTTTGAGAAACTTTAAAGGAGACCCCACTCAACCAGCTACCAAGGTACCTCTTTGCTGAATGATAGAATGTTCTACCATTTTTGAGACCACAAGACTATCCACATGAAACTATGACTGATACACATGCAGATTCCGGGAGGAATAGTTTCAGGGAGTAACTAGGGGCCTGTCCCACTTAGGATGTATTTAGATGACTACCGGCGACTGTCATAGTCATAGCATGTCGCCGAAAAACCGGCGACTGGACCCCCCCTCCGACATAAAATTTGAAATACAATCATTACTTTCACAAAAAAAACTAAATCAGCACCGGCGACAACCTACATCACCTGGCGACAACTACGACAGCGCCTACGTCAGGAGAAGTCAAGCTACGCTCATTGGCGTCAAACCCACTGTCGCCGACTGTTTCCGAAAATTTTTCAACATGTTGAAAATCCAGCTGCGACCAGAAAGACGCTACGACTCTTTGGCCGACTGGGGAGAGAGACGACTCACGACCGTACAGGTGACACCCTGGCGACCATGTGGCGACATCCCAGTCGCCAGCAGTCGCCTAAAAAATCGCCGAAGTGGGAGAGGCCCATAACACACTCCTAAGGTGCAGTTTTGTAGTCAGAAGTAGTTGCCAGTGCTGACAGACGGTGTGAACAAAATAAACAAACTGGCAGTAGTGAATATGGTATGGTCAAAGTTAAATCACACACGGTTTTAACATGGATATTAAACTATTTGAAGATGGACTTTGGAATTAATTGATGGACTAAAATCTTTCGACGAAGAAACACTTTTGATGTGATGTCGGAGATGTAACAAGTTTTGAGGATGTAACAAGTAAAATGGACAAGCGAGAGCCAGTGGATGTAGTGTGGACTTTCAGAAAGCCTTTGATAAGGTCCCGCACAGGAAATTAGTGGGCAAAATTAGAGCACATGGTATTAGGGGTAGGGTATTGACATGGATAGAAAATTGGTTGGCAGATAGGAAACAAAGAGTAGGGATTAACGGATCCCTTTCAGAATGGCAGGCAGTGACTGATGGGGTGCCACAAGACTCGGTGCCGGGACCGCAGCTATTTACAATATATATTAATGATTTAGATGAAGGAATTAAAAGTAACATTAGCAAAATTGCAGATCACACAAAGCTGGGTGGCAGTGTGAACTGTGAAGAGGATGCTAAGAGGATGTAGGGTGACTTAGATTGGTTGGGTGAGTAGGCAGATGCATGGCAGATGCAGTATAATGTGGATAAATGTGAGGTTATTATCTGTGTGGTGTCAGATTAGGAAAAGGGGAAGTACAATGAGACCTGGGTGTCCTTGTACATCAGTCACTGAAAGTAAGCATGCAGGTACAGAAGGCAATGAAGAAAGCTAATGGCATGGTAGCCTTCATAATTGGAGGTCTTGACTATGGGAACAAAGAGGTCCTTCTGCAGTTAGACAGTGAGACCACACCTGGAGTATTGTGTGCAGTTTTATCTCCTAATTTGAGGAAGGACATTCTTGCTATTGAGGGAGTGCAGCAGAAGTTCACAAGGTTAATCTCCGGGATGGCGGGTCTGTCATATGAGGAAAGATTGGAAAGACTGGGCTTGTATTAGCTGGAATTTAGGGGATGTTATAGAAACCTAGAAAATTATAAAAGGACTGGACAAGCTAGATCCTGATGTTGGGGAAGTCCAGAACCAGAGTTTAAGAATAAGGGGTAGGCCATTTAGAACTGAGATGAGGAAAAACATTTTCACCCAGATTGTTGTGAATTTGTGGAATTCTCTGCCTCAGAAGTGAGGGCCGATTCACTGGAGGCATTTTAAAGAGAGTTAGATAGAGCTCTTTGGGCTAGAGGATTCAAGAGATATGGAGAGAAGGCAGGAACGGGGTACTGATTGTGGATGACCAGCCATGATCACATTAAATGGCGGTGTGGGCACGAAGGGCCGAATGGCCTACTCTTGCACCTATCTTTTATGTTTCTAGATGTGACCGCACACCATTGGACTCAGCTGGTCTGAAAGGAGAACCTGAACTAAAATGAAGACACAGAGTGAACATAGAACATATAACAGTACGGCACATGAGAACATGAGATGGGCCCTTCAGCCCACAATGTTGGTGCAGAACATGATGCCTAGCGGAAGTGATCTGATCTGCATGCAAGTGATCCATACCCTTCCATTCCCTGCCAATCCATATGCCTATCAAAAAGCTTCTTAAATGCCACTATCATATCTGCCTCCACCACCACCCCTGGCAATACGATCCATCACCCTCTGTGTAAAAAAGTTGACCCGCACATCTCCATTATATTTTCCCCCTCTCCCTTATAGCTATGCTCCCTAGTGTTGGACAAAGGCCCTGACTGACTATCATATCTACGCCTCTCATAATTTTATATACAGTGCTGGAGTATCTCAAGGGGCCAGGCCACACCCTTGGACAACATGGACAGATGATGTTTCAGGTCGCGACCTTTCTTCACTAAAATGGTTCCACATTGATTGATTGAAAAAGACCGCAGGGCAAAAGGCCATTCAATCCACAGACTCCACCCTAACACTAGTTCTCTGTTATCCCACTTTCTAATCCACTCCTTGCACATGAGGGGCAATTTACAGAGACAATTAAGCTGCAAACCCGCACGTCTTTGGGATGTGGGAAATATCCGGAACACCCGGGAGAAACGAACGGCATCAACGGGATAATGAATGTGCAAGCTTCACACAGACCATATCCAAGGTTAGTAGATGTAAGGTAGCAGCTACTCAGCTGCGCCACTGTGCTTTCCTAAAAGGAGGGCTCGTCCGGGATTTGAACCCGGGACCTCTCGCACCCTAAGCGAGAATCATACCCCTAGACCAACGAGCCAGCTCTTATTCAGTTAAAAACTGTCAAGCCTTAAAATGTTTGGTTTGAGCTATCCGCAAGTGAAAAAATGTGAAACCACACACCATTAATGACTTGCAGATGTACAGTAAGAGTGGGACACGCCAGGAAATCATTACTGCTGCCTGTACGTGCTACAGAAAAGGAGAGTGCACTCACTAAGGAGCAGAACCTCGGGTCCTTGATGCACACATAAGTTCAAAATACATCAATGAAAAATATATCCTAATTAGGCAAATAAAAAACAGAGGTTAATTTAGTGACAGCATGCAAAACTGGAAATTAATGAAGATTGTAGAAGACACAGACTAATATTGTTATTACTGCACTTTTATAGGTTGTTTTTTGTGTGTACGTATGTGTGTGTATATATATGTGTATATATACACATTGAACTTTTTTCTCGTTTATTATATTGTTTACAGTGTACAATGTTTACATATTGTGTTGTGCTGCTGCAAGCAAGAATTTAATTGTTCTAACTGGGACACATGACAATAAAACACTCTTGACTTGACTCTCTTGACTCTTGATTATAGACAATAGGTTCAGGAGTAGGCCATTTGACCCTTCTAGCCTGCACCGCCATTCATTGTGATCATGGCTGATCATCCACAATCAGTAACCCATGCCTGCCTTCTGCCCCTTGTCCCTTGATTCCACTAGCCCCGGGAGCTCTATCTAACTCTTTTAAATTATCCAGTGAATTGGCCTCTACTGCCTTCTGTGGCAGAGAATTCCACAAATTAACATCTCTCTGGGTGAAAAAGTTTTTTCTCGTCTTAGTTTTAAATGGCCTCCCCTTTATTCGTAGACTGTGGCCCCTGGTTCTGGACTCCCCCAACATTGGGAACATTTTTCCTGCATCAAGCTTGCCCAGTCCTTTTATAATTTTATACTTTTCTATAATATATCCCCTTATCCTCCTAAATTCCTGTGAATACAAGCCTAGTCTTTCCAATCTTTCCTCATATGACAGTCCCGCCACCCCAGGGATCAATCTCGTGAACCTATGCTGCACTCCCTCAATAGCAAGAATGTCCTTCCTCAAATTAGGAAACCAAAACTGCACACAATACTCCAGATACTGTACATAATACTAATCATATTATGGTCACTACCTCACGGTGGTTCCTTTACCTTGAGTTCACTTATTAAATCTGGTTCATTAGACAACACTAAATCCAGAATTGCCCTCTCTCTGGTAGGCTCCAGTACAAGCTGCTCTAAGAATCCATCTCAGAGGCACTCCACAAACTCCCTTTCTTGGCGTCCAGAACCAACCTGATTTTCCCAGTCTACCTGCATATTGAAATCTCCCATAACCACAGTGGCATTACCTTTGTTACATGCCGATCTTAACTCCTGCTGCAACTTGCACCCTATATCCAGGCTACTGTTTGGGGGGTCTGTAGATAACTCCCATTAGTGTCTTCTTACCTTTACAATTCCTCAATTCTATCCACAGTGACTCTACATCGTCAGTCCCTGTCACCCCTCGCAAGGGACTGAATTTCATCCCTCACCAACAGAGCTACCCCACCTCCTCTGCCCACCTGCCTATCCTTTCTATAGGACGTATAACCCTGAATATTAAGTTCCCAGTCCTGATCCTCCTGCAGCCACGTCTCTGTAATCCCCACAATGTCATATCTACCAATCTCTCACTGAGCCTCAAGCTCATCTACTTTACTTCTTATACTTCGTGCATTCATATAGAAACATAGAAACATAGAAAATAGGTGCAGGAGTAGGCCATTCGGCCCTTCGAGCCTGCACCGCCATTCAATGTGATCATGGCTGATCATCCAACTCAGTATCCCGTACCTGCCTTCTCTCCATACCCCCTGATCCCTTTAGCCACAAGGGCCACATCTAACCCCTCTTAAATATAGCCAATGAACTGGCCTCAACGACCTTCTGTGGCAGAGAATTCCAGAGACTCACGACTCTCAGTCCTTCTCATTTCGGTCCTAAAGGAATTCCCCCTTATCCTTAGACTGTGACCCCTTGTTCTGGACTCCCCCAACATCGGGAACAATCTTCCAGCATCTAGCTTGTCCAACCCCTTAAGAATTTTGTAAGTTTCTATAAGATCCCCCCTCAATCTTCTAAATTCCAGCGAGTACAAGCCGAGTCTATCCAATCTTTCCTCATATGAAAGTCCTGACATCCCAGGAATCAGTCTGGTGAATCTTCTCTGTACCCCCTCTATGGCAAGGATGTCTTTCCTCAGATATGTAATACTTTTAATCCATTACTCACCTCGCCTTTCACATCGATTCCTATTTCACTTGGATATACTCTCCTATCCCTTCGTGGGCTTTCTGCCCAGTTAATTCTGGTGTCTTTCTTAACTTTTCCTATATTCTCTTTCCCTTTAACTCCATCCTTGTATTTCCAATTTGTCTCATCCCCCCCCCCCCCCCCCCCCCCCCACACACTATTTAGTTTAAACCTTCCTATCTAGCAGTGGCAAACCTGCCTGCCAGAATGCCTGTTAAGGCAGGGGACCAGCCAGTTAAGATAATGAAATGAGTAAGCAGTCTAGAAGACAAAAATGAGCTGAGTGCATGGATCTTTGTGGAAAAGGAGAATGGTTATTTGGAGGGAAGCAAAATGAATCCGTTGTTAGCACCAAGAATACAAACAATCACGGTAGAAGTTAGAGACGTAAGGAATTGTAAAATGGGTCTAAGAATCTCTGCATTCTGCTTGGCTAAAAGCCGCTGCTGTACCATGTAATTGTTTTTACTGGCCAGAAAACCGATATCGATACAATACCGATACACGGTATTTTTGGGGGGGTGGGGGGTGGTTTTGATGCTGCACACATTGCCGGCTGTTTCAGAATGAGTTCTGTGGACCCCAACGACCTCCTTCAGTGTCCCTATAATAAGAACCATCACATCCGTGCTGCAGGTTTCTGTACCACTTGGGCAAATGCAGAAAGAATTTCCCTGGCAAAGCTCGGAATTTAGAGCCACAGTTTGAGTTGCGTACGGACGATGATTTATCAACATTGCTGCAAGAATCGGATGCTGCCAGTACCAAAACATCAATAAAGTTTGGATTCTCTAAGTTGGTAAGGTTTGCAAAGCTCAAAAACGTCGATTTGGTAGACATGTCAAGTGACGAAACATCGGAACTGGACAACCTGCTTTCGTCGTTTCCATAAAATCTCCCCAATACATCCGCTATGGTGTACAGCGGCACTAATTGGACAAGTGCAATGGAGACATTTGCAATATCACTAACAGTCTGACCTGGTCAAATAACATCTCATCAACAGTTAAGAGAGCGCAGCAGCGGTTGCACTTTCTGCGCCGGATGAGAAGAGCTCACCTCCCCCATCCCATCCTCACCACTTTCTACAGGGGCACCATAGAGAGTATTCTGACCAGCTGTATCTCTGTCTGGTTTGGGGACTGTAAAGCCTCCGACTGGAAGTCCGTGCAGAGTTATGAGGACAGCGGAAAAAATCATCGGGACCTCTCTCCCCTCAATCGGGGATATTGCGACCAAACGTTGCGTGTCTAAGGCCAGCAGTATTATAAAAGACCCCACACATCTCCATCACGGACTGTTCACTCTGCTGCCCTCGGGGAAAAGATATCGTAGCATAAGGAGTAGAACATCAAGGTTCTGCAACAGCTTCTTCCCACGAGCCATCAGACTCCTGAATGCCATGTAATGGGCTGCCACCATTGTCTATTTATCCATTTTATCCTTTTTATCCATTTTATCCATGTTTATCCTTCTGTTAATTATCGTGTTGCACAGGGAGCCAAATGCAACGGAATTTCGTTTGGAACTGCATATATCGATGTGTTTCTAAATGACAATAAAGTTTGTTTGACTTTTGACTTTTGAAAGCACTCTTTCCCCAGAGTGTTCACCTATTCAGCATTATTGTTAGAACTCAGACAACACGCCCGGTAATTACCACGCGCATGATTTGGGAAATAGCAGATTTTTCTTTTTCTTTTACTTTTTTCACCCATTCTATAAAACAGATTATGCAGATGTCTCGTGTGCCTCGTGTGTTTAAACCATTCCAAAATTACCTTGTGCACACGATTCCTGTCGGCACACTCAGACCTGTGCACCATTTGTATACTGCAGATGCTGGAATCTAGCACAAAACACAAAACTCAGCGGGTCAGGCAGCATCTGTGCAGGACATGGCTAGGTGACTTTTCGGGAACCTTCTTCAGAATGATGGAGTAGGGAGAAAGCAAGGAAACAGCGGGACAGAGCCTGGCGCGACAGAGTGGTGCTGGCTCGAAGGGCCGAATGGCCTACTCCTGCGCCTATTGTCTTTTGGCAAGTGATAGGTGGATACAGCTGAGAGGGGTGATACGCAGATGGATGGAGTAAGTGACAAAAGCTTGAGATGACAACAAGACAAAATGGTGTCAGATAAGGGTGGGAGTAAAATGTAAAGCCAGAGGGAGGGATATCGGTAAAAGGAAGGGGTGGGGGAATTGGGGTGATGGAAGAGGGGCAGGATAATGGGAGAAATGAATGTGTGAGTGCGGTATGAATGGGGGTGGGGGGGTACAGGAAAGGTCGGGGGAGGGGGTTGGCGTAGACGATATCCTGAATGTAAAGTTAGAGTCTATGTCACTGGAAATTGGTACATCATCCCTGAACCACGGACTCCTTTATTTAGCTTCATGAGTCAAATTAATACCTGCCAATAAGAATATGAATTTCCAGATACAGGAGGATCAACAAACTGGTGCAACATTAACTATGGTATTTACTCCCTGGAATAGAATAATTCACACACTTTAATCATAACACAGATCGCGGTGCTAATATGCTTTTTGCTCTACACCTTCTGCTCAAGGGAACTGATGTGCAAATGAATTAAATCTGACTACAGCACAAACGTTCTGGGAGACAAGTGAATGGGGAAAGATAAAGTTTCATCAAGATGTAGTTTGAAGATTCTGCATAAAGTTGGCGTGCCCTGAAGGAGGAGTCTATAGTCCCACTTCATAACTAGTGGCACGGTGGCCTGATCCTGGGCTGTACTGTTCTAAGTTATATATTTTATTTGCTTATGCATTTAAAACAGTAGTTTAGGTTAATTTAGAGATACAGAGCAGAAACAGGCCCTTCTGCCAACGAGTCTGCGCCGACCAACGATCCCTGCACATTAACACTATCCTAGGTACCAAAATTTAGTAAGGACTCATTTACTGTTAGGCCATTTTGGTCATCTGGTGTGCTCTACAGAAATAAGACAAGCTTCTGAATGGTGCCAGTAAGTCTAGGGCCCAGGTCAGTGTTGCATATTCAATTGACAGATGAATGGGATTTCTGCAGAGGACCTCCAAGGAAGTGTGAAATGCACGAAGTTGATTGGATTAAAGCAAACTAAGTGTACATATTGTAAATCATGTTGCTAGACAGTTACCCTGTTGTTTGTTGATTGGTTAAGGTGTTGAGCCCCTGGCAGGTTTGTTTGGATTCCAGGGCAAATGTTCCATTATTCAAGTTAAGTTAGCTTCTTCTGGATGCTTCTCCTGTAACAATGTATGGGGGATTCTGTTATTGGTCTGTGTAATTGTCAATAATGTAGTGTTGTAATTAATATGTTTGATTGGATTGTAAATAGACCACCTCTCTGTAGTTTGGCCCCTCAAGGTTTGGGGACCTATAAAAGTCAGCCCCCATGAGGTACTTTGTTGATCTTCTGGAAGAGCCCTTGGGACTGCGTGACCTTTTGGAGTGTTTCTGCTTGCACAAGGTTGAAGGGCTTGGCCAGGCAGATACAAGGATCGAACCCGTGGTGGTTTAGGTATCGTATAGGGGAATTTGTTGTTCTATCCAAAAATAAAGATTAGTTGTTCCAGTGCTTGACTCAGTGTTTTATTGACTGAACTAGACTGATAGGGGAGCTTAGAAGAGCATATTTACATTGGGGGCTCGTCAGGGATCAAACACAAGCTTGCGATTAAGGGCATTGAGCTGTTCCCGATCGCGAGTGCAGAAATCGGTGCCACGGTGCGGTTTTTGCATCGGTTTTCATTACCTCACTAGTCGGAGCAGATCGATGATTTGCAGGCTTGGGAAAGGGTCCCAATGAGTTTGTTGGACAGAGTCGAGCAAGCACTGGGAGGCAAAAGTGCCTTTGGGGTTAGAGGGCCTACTAGAATTGGGTTAAAGGCCCATAAAATCAGGGGTGGGTTAAAGGCTCTCTCCTCTGGGTTCAAGGCCCGTAAAAACATGGTCATAGTTGGTAGCTGCAGCTGCTGGCAAAAACAAAAAAATCTATTCCTTAATAAATAAAACTAGAGGTTCGAGGCCCTATCCAGATTGGGTATCCAATTGAGTGGATATTTCAAGACGACCTGGTGTAAAGGGGCTGTCTCACTTGGGCGACCTAATCTGTGAGTTTAGAAGAGTGTCTTCGACCTTCAAACTTAAAGCATGGTCGACACGTGGTCCCAGGAGGTCCTATGAGGTCGCTGGAACTCTCCTTCAGGCTCGAGGGAAGTTCCTGAATATTCATGGCCTGAGCTATGTTGCAAAAAAAAATTCAGCATGATGAAATATTTTCTACGAGTAAAATTTGATCGGCATGGCTCTTTTTAACTCCAAGTGCAGTGGAGTGGGGTTACTATTTATTTACAGGCAGTTGAGGGCAGCCGTAGGCAATCTCCTTCGCTGACCGGGCATTTTGATTGTCTCATTGGAGTTTTCAGGACCAAGGAAGACCTACATGTAGGTAAAATGCCCGCTAAACTTTATTCTACTTCTTAAAAGTGTCTCCACTCCTTCTCTCCCCTTCTCCCCCCCTTCTCTCCCCCTTCTCACCCCTTCTCCCCCTCTTCTCCCCCTTTCTCTCCCCCCCTTCTCTCCCCTTCTCTCTCCGCCCCCCCAACCCCACCCCCCGCGCTCTCTAAAGGACTTACCGTTACTGTGCAGCCGTTTTACCTTCCTCTTCATTGCGGGTGCGAATTTCACCCGCGATGAAGAGGAAGTTCACCCGCGATGAAGCTCCCCCGCTTTCCCTGGTCCTGTAGGTACAGCAGGTAGTGAAGAAAGCGAATGGCATGCTGGCCTTTATAACAAGAGGAATTGAATATAGGAACAAAGAGATCCTTCTGCAGTTGTACAGAGCCCTAGTGAGACCACACCTGGAGTATTGTGTGTAGTTGTGGTCCCCTAATTTGAGGAAGGACATTCTTGCTATTGAGGGAGTGCAGCGTAGGTTTACAAGGTTAATTCCCGGGATGGCGGGACTGTCATATGCTGAGAGAATGGAGCGGCTGGGCTTGTACACTCTGGAGTTTAGAAGGATGAGAGGGGATCTCATTGAAACATATAAGATTGTTAAGGGTTTGAACACGCTGGAGGCAGGAAACATGTTCCCGATGTTGGGGGAGTCCAGAACCAGGGGCCACAGTTTAAGAATAATGGTTAAGCCATTTAGAACGGAGATGAGGAAACACTTTATCTCACAGAGAGTTGTGAGTCTGTGGAATTCTCTGCCTCAGAGGGCGGTGGAGGCCAGTTCTCTGGTTGCTTTCAAGAGAGAGCTAGATAGGGCTCTGAAAGATAGCAGAGTCAGGGGATATGGAGAGAAGGCAGAAACGGGGTACTGATTGGGGATGATCAGCCATGATCACATTGAATGGCGGTGCTGGTTTGAAGGGCCGAATGGCCTATTCCTGCACCTATTGTCTATTGTATCTAAATTCAGAATCTCATATTGAGATGATGGACAATTTAAAGTGTGCACATATTTGTCAGAATTCTGTGTATTATAAGAACTTCGAAGTTTGTATAGATTGATTTTGAATCATGGCCGATCAACTAGTTCGTACCCTCTTTGATCGATTGTTAATTAATACCTGATAGCGAAGAGTAACTGAGAGAAGGGAAACTAATTTTTTAGTGAAAAGTAACCGGATGGGGAAAAGTACCCCTAAATCTGAGAACTTAGAGTGGAGGGAAGGGGCCCCCCAATAGAAGTCTGAGCACTTAGCGAGAGGAAAGTGGGATGTCAGGACTGTCTTATGAAGAAAGACTGGATAGACTCGGTTTATACTCTCTAGAATTTAGGAGATAGAAACTTACAAAATTCTTAAGGGGTTGGACAGGCTAGATGCAGGAAGATTGTTCCCGATGTTGGGGAGGTCCAGGACAAGGGGTCACAGCTTAAGGATAAGGGGGAAATCCTTTAGGACCGAGATGAGAAGGACTTTTTTCACACAAAGTGGTGGTGGGTCTCTGGAACTCTCTGCCACAGAGGGTAGTTGAGGCCAGTTCATTGGCTATATTTAAGAGGGAGTTAGATGTGGCCCTTGTGGCTAAAGGGATCAGAGGGTATGGAGAGAAGGCAGGTACGGGATACTGAGTTGGATGATCAGCCATGATCATATTGAATGGCGGTGCAGGCTCGAAGGGCCGAATGGCCTACTCCTGCACCTAATTTCTATGTTTCTATGTTTCTAAAAGTATCTGAAGGTGAAGAGTAGCTAACTAAGAAGGTAGTACCCCTCTGTAAAGAGTACCCTAGGAAGGGGAAAGTCTTCTGTATCGGAGGGAGAGGTTCACTGGTTGATAGCAGCGAGACAAAATATTGTGTTAAAGAAGGAACTGCAGATGCTGGAGAATCGAGGGTTACACAAAAAGCTGGAGAAACTCAGCTGGTGCAGCAGCATCTAAGGAGCGAAGGAGATAGGCGACGTTTCGGGCCGAGACCCTTCTTCTTTTAAGGACCAACTCCGCTAGGCGGAGGAGGGTGTCAGTGGACGGGTATGGGTTGCTCCTCTGGTCGAGGAAGTACCGGAGGAGCTTTGAGACCATCCTGGTGGGGGATGCAGGTGTATAGTGACTGGACGTCCATGGTGAAGATGAGAGGATGGGGGCCTGGGGAATGGAATGCGTGGAGCCGACGGAGAGTGTCTGAGGTGTCTTGAACATAGGTGGGGAAGGATTTAACAAAGGGGGATAGGATGGAGAAAATATATTGTGATTGTTTTTGAAACTGTGTATTAAAAATTGCTGTTAGAGTTTTGTGGTCATAGGGTATTGCATTGATTGTAATAGAAATTAGTGAATCTCAAGTGTATATATTTCTTTCGGATCCGAATTGTGTATATATACTTTGTTGCGTGTAAGATACATTTCGAAAGTGTTAAGATCGTGAACTGTTATATTGTACTGATTGCGTATTGTTTAAGAATTTGTGTGTTTAGAAAACTGGGGTAATAGTTGGTTAAAGTGAACATATAAGAATTTGGTTTATTCAGAATTGTATTAGTATTGAAGTCTGATCCATGGTTGTTCGATCGGGGGTTTGTATCCTTCCGATCGATTACTTTGGGGGAGGGATTGTTCCCTTGACCAAGCACACCATGAGGAGGAATTAAAATAGTGTGTGATTTAATTGTGATAAGAAGTGAATGCTTGCAGTTTATATTGGAGTGTGTTTCTGTTTGCTTATAATAGGTGGTATAGTTTCTTGCTTGGGTACAGTTTTGCTTGTGTGGTTTGGATTTATTTGAGTGGATTTATTTATTTTTTGTTATGTGTTATGACTGTATGGTAACAATTTCGTTTTGACCGAAAGGTCTGAATGACAATGAAGGAATCTAATCTAATCTAAAAATGTATTTGTCTCTGTTAAATTGAAGTATTTTGAGTGGGAGAGACTGCTGCTATTTGAATATTAAGCACCTTAAGCGCCTGTCCCACTTAGGTGTCCTTGCCACACAAATTACGCAACCTCTTTGTCGCGTTGAGGTGCACGGGCATCGTGTGGCTGCGCGGGGCCAGTCCCACTGAGAAGCGCGGAGGGGTATGTAGTTGTGCGCGACATCGCGCGGCGCACCAAAATTTTTGTAGTGAACAAAATCTTTGCGCGCCAACGGCCCGTCACGGAACTGACGGCCAAAGTGGGACAGGCCCAAGACCCTGGCGCGATGCAACGTCTCACCTTCAACAGCAGCAGAAGCAGGCAAACGATCGCCGAGCTCGGCCTGGGGCTCACAGCCGTTGCGGTCCGGATCCGCCCCCACTTCTACTCCCAGAGCGGAGCCAAAATAATTGAAGATAGACACAAAATGCTGGAGTAACTCAGCGGGACCGGCAGCATCTCTGGAGAGAAGGAATGGGTGACGTTTCGGGTCAAGATCCTTCTTTCAGACTAAAGAAGGGTCTCGACATGAAACATCATCCATTTCTTCTCTCCAGAGATGCTGCCGGTCCCGCTGAGTTACTCCAGATTTGTGTCCATCTTCAAATGACGTCACGCGCTCCAGACGGCTGTGCGGTCGAATTAAGTCATGCGCGACCTTCGTGGGACCGTCGCGGCTCAACACGACCACGAGGTCGCGTAATTAGCGTGCCAAGGGCACGTAAGTGGGACAGGGGCTTTAGTCTGGGAGACGGAGGATTCTTCTGGAACTGTTTACAGATTGGAAGTTGAATGGGTGATTGTGAATGAGACAGGATTGATAAGAGAGTTGAACAGAATGATTGAATAGTTGATTGAGAAGATTAACTGTGCGATTGTTTGAGAGAGGTGTGAATCTGTTAGTGCTTTGGGAGACTTTAACTATTGTTCAAGAATGATCTGGGTAGCCATGGAGACTGAAAGGGAGGAGCAAATTATTGAAGAGGTGTGAGGTGTTAGTGAGTCAGAAATGTTTCTGTATCTGTATTGCGTCCGTGAGTCAGAAAATTATCTGTAGCTGCATTGTTTCTATTGTGCAAAAACATGGGAAATCATCTGGAGAAGGATTTAACGACCACTTCTGAAAGCCCAATCCAAATAATGTGTGATGAAAAGTTGAAAGGTTACGGAAATTTTCGGGAAAATTCAACAATAGACAATAGACAATAGATGCAGGAGTAGGCCATTTGGCCCTTCGAGCCAGCACTGCCATTCAATGTGATCATGGCTGATCATCCCCAATCAGTACCCCGTTCCTGCCTTCTCTCCATATCCCCTGACTCTGCTATCTTTCAGAGCCCTATCTAGCTCTCTCTTGAAAGTTACCAGAGAACCGGCCTCCACACGAGGCAGAGAATTCCACAGACTCACCACTCTCTGTGAGAAAAAGTGTGTCCTCGTCTCTGTTCTAAATGGCTTACCCCTTATTCTTAAACGGTGGCCCCTCTCCCCCAACATCGGGAACCTGTTTCCTGCCTCTAGCATGTCCAAACCCTTAATAATCTTATGTTTCAATAAGAACCCCTCTCATCCTCTAAACTCCAGAGTATACAAGCCCAGCCGCTCCATTCTCTCAGCATATGACAGTCCCGCCATTCTGGGAATTAACCTTGTAAACCTACACTGCACTCCCTCAATAGCAAGAATGTCCTTCCTCATATTAGGGGACTAAAACTGCACACAATACTCCAGGTGTGGTCTCACTAGGGCCCTGTACAACTGCAGGAGGACCTCTTTGCTCCTATACTCGACTCCTCTTGTTATAAAAGCCAACATGCCATTCGCTAACAAAGAGTTAGGAAGTGAATTATGGCCGATGGGTGGCCTGAAGTCAGTGACGGGGATAGCGTATATCGAGAAAATTATCCGGCAGTATGGGAATAGCAAGAAAGGAAATGCGTTTATAGAGTGTTATGGAAAATGTATTTTACGAAGAGGAAAGTGACTAAAGAGATTGTTAAGTTAACAAATTGGAGGATGGCAGCTTCAAGGCTGGGAATAGAGCTAAAAGAAGCGAGAGCTGGTCCTACTCTGGATATTTCTGAAAGGAAAGAGAAAGATATCAAAGATCGAGAGCAGGAGCAAAGATCCTAGAGGAGCTTAGAAGAGATTTACAGTTGTTGGACAAGGGATCCCTTTTGATCAAAAGGGATCAAAATCATAAGGAAAAGGAATAAAAGCTTGAATTATTGGAGGTTAGGGATGACAAGGAGTAATATAGCTCAGGAGATTGTCAGTTCAAAGCAGAAAAGTGAATGGCGTATACTGTCCCAGAGAATCGCCACCAAGGGAAAGAATCTGCACTCATTATTTTTCTTAATTGTTATCGTTGAAAACATTAGCGACGCAGTGCTGGTTTCCGACGCACCACACATCTCTGTCCTCCATGCAGCTGGCTAGCTCCTCTTTTGTCTCTACACATGCGTCTTCCATCAACGTCTTCAGCATCATCCCAGGTCAGGTCTTTCGTGGGTGCGATCCCACAGCACAACTCCGTTTGCCGGCATTTCTGGGTGGCGGTGGCAGTGACCAGCGAGCCTCATCCTTCTCCACCTGATCTTCTCAGTCAGAAGTGGAATCCCCCCGGTAGACTTGGGCGTGGGTGATGTGTTCCCTCCAACTGACATTTTGAAACTTTCTTTAAGAAGGAACTGCAGATGCTGGAAAAATCGAATGTAGACAAAATTGCTGGAGAAACTCAACGGGATATTGAACAATTTATTTTCTTCGGTATTCACCAAGGAGAAGGATATTGAACTCTGTGAGGTAAGGGAAAAAAGTAGAGTAGCTATGGAAACTATGAGATTCAAAGAGGAGGAAGTACTGACACTTTTGAAAAATATAAAAGTGGATAAGTCTCCAGGTCCTGACAGGATATTACCTAAGACATTGAGGGAAGTTAGTGTAGAAATAGCAGGAGCTCTGACAGACATATTTCAGATGTCATTAGAAACGGGAATAGTGCCTGAGGATTGGTGTACTGCGCATGTTGTTCCATTGTTTAAAAAGGGTTCAAAGAATAAACCTAGCAATTATAGACCTGTTAGTTTGACGTCAGTGGTGGGCAAATTAATGGAAAGGATACTTAGAGATAATATATATAAGCATCTGGATAAACAGGGTCTGATCAGGAACAGTCAACATGGATTTGTGCCTGGAAGGTCATGTTTGACCTTCTTGAATTTTCTGAAGAGGTTACTAGGGAAATTGATGAGGGTAAAGCAGTGGATGTTGTCTATATGGATTTCAGTAAGGCCTTTGACAAGGTTCCCCATGGAAGGTTGGTTAAGAAGATTCAATCCACATTAAACTTCATCTGCCATGCATCTGCCCACTACTCCAAACTGTCCAAGTCACCCTGCATTCTCATAGAAACATAGAAATTAGGTGCAGGAGTAGGCCATTCGGCCCTTCGAGCCTGCACCGCCATTCAATATGATCATGGCTGATCATCCAACTCAGTATCCCGTTTCTATAAGATCGCCTCTCAATCTCCTAAATTCTAGAGAGTATAAACCGAGTCTATGCAGTCTTTGTTCATAAGACAGTCCTGACATCCCAGGAATCAGTCTGGTGAACCTTCTCTGCACTCCCTCTATGGCAATAATGTCCTTCCTCAGAGTTGGAGACCAGAACTGTACGCAATACTCCAGGTGTGGTCTCACCAAGATCCTATACAACTGAAGTAGAACTTCCCTGCTCCTATACTCAAATCTTTTTGCTATGAAAGCTAACATACCATTCGCTTTCTTCATTGCCTGCTGCACCTGCATGCCTACTTTCAATGACTGGTGTACCATGACACCCAGGTCGCGCTGCATCTCCCCTTTTCCTAATCGGCCTCCATTTAGATAATAGTCTGTTTTCCTATTTTTGCCACCAAAGTGGATAACCTCACATTTATCCACATTATACTGCATCTGCCAAACATTTGCCCACTCACCCAGCCTATCCAAGTCAACTTGCAGTCTCCTAGCATCCTCCTCACAGCTAACACTGCCCCACAGCTTAGTGTCATCCGCAAACTTGGAGATATTGCCTTCAATTCCCTCATCCAGATCATTAATGTATATTGTAAATAGCTCGGGTCCCAGCACTGAGCCTTGCGGTACCCCACTAGTCACTGCCTGCCATTGTGAAAAGGACCCGTTTACTCCTACTCTTTGCTTCCTGTCTGCCAGCCAGTTCTCTATCCACATCAATACTGAACCCCCAATGCCATATGCTTTAAGTTTATATACTAATCTCTTATGTGGAACCTTGTCGAAAGCCTTCTGGAAGTCCAGATACACTCCATCCACTGGTTCTCCCCTATCCACGCTATGGCCTACTCATAGCATCCTCCTCATAGTTCACACTGCCACCTAGCTTTGTGTCATCTACAAATTTGCTAATGTTACTTTGAATCCCTTCATTTATCATCACAAAGGAGGATTTAAACTTTGACAACATTCAACTATTTTTTCGTCAACATCAACATGACAGTTGTTTCATGACCTTTTGCGGCAATTTATATGAACCTGGATGTCTTTCCAACTTCTGCAGAAGGACATGGTGTATGGGAGCTAATTCTGTGGCGGTGCTGAGTGCTTCTCACCTCCTGCTCCTACTTTTCTGCCTGTGACCCCCGGGACTGCAATAATGAGGCCCAATATTGAGGGGGGATTGAGGAGATTGAGGGGGGATCTTATAGAAACGTACAAAATTCTTAAGGGGTTGGACAGGCTAGATGTAGGAAGATTGTTCCCGATGTTGGGGAAGTCCAGAACAAGGGGTCACAGTTTAAGGATAAAGGGGGAAGTCTTTTAGGACGGAGATGAGAAAAACATTTTTCACACAGAGAGTGGTGAATCTCTGGAATTCTCTGCCACAGAAGGTAGTTGAGGCCAGTTCATTAGCCATATTTAAGAGGGAGATAGATGTGGCCCTTGGGGCTAAAGGGATCAGGGGGTATGGAGAGAAGGCAGGTACAGGATACTGAGTTGGATGATCAGCCATGACCATATTGAATGGCGGTGCAGGCTCGAAGGGCCGAATAGCCTACTCCTGCACCTATTTTCTATGTTTCTAATATAAACTTGAGGGACAACTGAGCACGTTGCAATCTTTCGGACTCAGTATTAAATCCTGACTCACTTAAGATTCACTTGTGTCCTAAAGAACAGACTCCAGTCCTGCTGCAGCATGTAACATAGCTGACACTGTTATGATTAATAAGTCTAAATCAATTATTCAACATGGTTAGACACTAAGTGCTGGAGTAACTCACCCTATTCCCTCACCCTATTCAACATGGAATTGATGATCTTGATGCTAGCCAGTGGAGGACTGCTATATTATTATTGCAGCCAATTGTTAAAATTAGATCAAAACCAACCAGACCGAGCCGCTATCAGCCTTCTTAAATGGATGGAACGTTCCTACAATGCTATTTCAAGAAAGAGCAGGAGAGTTATTCCTCGTGCCCCAAGTAATATTTATGCATTGTACAATCTCACTAAAACAAGTGAAGAAGGGTCTCGACCCGAAACGTTGCCTATCTCCTTCGCTCCTTAGATGCTGCTGCACCCGCTGAGTTTGTTATTATCACATTGCTGTACGTAGGAGCTTGCTGTGAACTAATTCACTGTGTGAAGGATAAAGTGATTAAACCCCCAATGTGGTGAAGGTCCGTGCAAGGATTCTAACATCGTTGTGAATGAGGTAACCAGCATCGTCCTTGAGCACCATTGTTAGCATTGTATAGCGGCAGACAGGGATGAGGGATGCGGCCATAATCACCAGAGACTAGCTTTGCAAACACAAGTAACTAGGCCAGGTCAATAGTAACTGAGCACGCTTAATGAAATAAATGAATATTACTTACACGCCCCTAGTCGAGAAACTGCTCATTACCATGAACATGCGATGTATGATGTGGGAGGTACTGGGGGGACGTACCTGTAGACTGTGCACCTCAGTGCTCTGATTGGGAAGAGCCAGAAGGGGAGGTTAAGCCAGCAGAATTGTGTGTATAAAGGGGCTTTACTTTCCTGACTTTGGTGTGTCTCAACTTGGAGAGGCACCCGATTCTGCAGACTCGCAAATAAAGCATTTCTTGTTTCCACGATTTAGTCTCTGAGTAGTGATTGTGAGCACAAACTATATCTCACAACTGCCACATTTTTTATGTCAGAGATAGCATTTTAAAGTTTCTTGTTAAAGAAGGACCTGCAGATGCTGGAGAATCGAGGGTTACACAAAAAGCTGGAGAATGTTCTCAGAAACGCAGCATCTAAGGAGCGAAGGAGATAGGCAACGTTTCGGGTCGACACCCTTCTTCAGACTGGTCAGGGATCAGGGAAACGAGAGATATAGACGGTGATGTGGAGAGATAAAGAACAATGAATGGAAGATATGCAAAAAAGTATCGATGATAAAAAAAACAGGCCATTGTAAGCTGTTTGTAGTGTGAAAATGAGAAGCTAGTGTGACTTGGGTGGGGGAGAGATAGAGAGAGAAGGAATGCCAGGGCCCAAGGGCTGAGGGAGGGGTGGGAAGGGGAGGAGGCAGCCAGGGTTAACAGAATTGAGAAAATTCAATGTTTAAGCCCAGAGGATGCAGACTCCCCAAGCGGAGTCCTGCATTTTAAAGCTTCTTCATTGGCAGCAACGAACTTGTGGATAGTTGGGTTTGTGAAATTGTCATTTTTTTTACATCTTCAAATTTGCGCAGATTACTATCAAAATGTGACAGATACCATGTCAATTAAAAACTTTAATTGCAATCAAAGGATTTTGCTGAGCAATAATATAAAAGTATGAATAGTGATAGCATGTGATGGCCCGAGGGCAGTGATAGAAAATCACCAACACGGGCAAATGGGTTTGCGTTAGACTGGCAACGTGGTCAACATGGACAAGTTGGGCAAAAGGATCTTTTCCCCTGTTGTATAACCAGCAATCGAATTCCAGCAGTATAAGATTTTTGAAAGAAAGCAGCATTCATCTCCCATCTCTAACCTCTCATGGGGAGTATGGGACAATAAATGCTGGGATGTCACTAATATACACATTTTGCTTAAAAATAAATTCTGTAGTGGGAAAAAATCATAAGCTTGCAGAGCTGAGAATTTGAAATATAAATAACACTCAGCAGATTGGACAGCATCTGGAGTAAGTCAGAGATACTCATATCTCAAAGACAAGACAGAGCTAGAGTAACTCAGAGGGTCAGACGGGGTCTGGAGAACATGGATAGGTGCCGTTTTGACAGTAGACAATAGACAATAGGTGCAGGAGTAGGCCATTCGGCCCTTCGAGCCAGCACCGCCACTCATAGTCATCATGGTTGATCATCCCCAATCAGTTCCCCGTTCCTGCCTTCTCCCCATATCCCCTGGCTCCGCTACCTTTAGGAGCCCTATCTCGCTCTCTCTTGAAAGCATTCAGAGAACCGGCCTCCACCGCCCTCTGAGGCAGAGAATTCCACAGACTCACCACTCTCTATGAGAAAAAGTGTTTTCTCGTCTCCGTTCTAAATGGCTTACTCCTTATTCTTAAACTGTGGCCCCTGGTTCTGGACCCCCAACATCGGGAACATGTTTCCTGCCTCTAGCGTGTCCAAACCCTTAACAATCTTATATGTTTCAATGAGATCTCCTCTCATCCTTCTAAACTCCAGAGTGTACAAGCCCAGCTGCTCCATTCTCTCAGCATACGACAGTCCCGCCATCCTGGGAATTAACCTTGTAAACCTACGCTGCACTCCCTCAATAGCAAGAATGTCCTTCCTCAAATTAGGGATTAAAACTGCACACAATACTCCAGGTGTGGTCTCACTAGGGACTCTGTTTTGGGTAGGGACCCTTCATTATTCCAATTTCACAGCCTTTTGTCTCCTTTTCGTCTCTAGCCTTTGCCTATCCTTCTGCCAGTCAACCCCCCTCACCTGTATTAACCTGTCACTTGCCTGGCTTTCACCCCCAACACAACAATGTCTGAAGAAGGGAACCATCCCAAAACATCACAGATCCATGTTCTCCAGGGATGCTGCCTGACCTGCTGAGTTACTCCAGCACTTTGCCTTTTTTTCTTGAAGCAAATGTTGTTTCACATTGAAGACCCTCGAAAAGAAGTGAGGGAAAAAGTTAGCTTTAAGTTGCAGAGAGTTGGGGAGGAATAGATAGGACAAACAAACATAAGAACACATGCAAGACAGACATAAACAACTGGAGTAAATTCAGCAGGTCAGACAGCATCTCTGGAGAAAAGGAATAGGTGACGTTTTGCATCGAGACCCTTCTTTAGACAGAGTAGGGGAAAGGGAATCGAGAGATGTAGATGATTACGTAGAAAGATATAGAACAAATGAATGAAACATATGCGAAAAAGTAAGATGCAAGTTGAGTTTGTTTGCTCACTGAAGGTGAGTGTCAGCTACCAATCTTAAATTTCAGCATGTTCACACCAAATACTTCATGCTGGTGATCAAATGCTAATTTTGCGTCCTTGATCTAAGTGAATGCTGGTGCAAGCTTGAAGGGCTGAATGGCCCATGTCCACTACTGCGTTTGACCTACACCAGTTTTACCTCAGAGGGCGGTGGAGGCCGGTTCTCTGGATGCTTTCAAGAGAGAGCTAGATAGGGCTCTTAAAAATAGCGGAGTCAGGGGATATGGGGAGAAGGCAGGAACGGGGGACTGATTGGGGATGATCAGCCATGATCACAGTGAATGGCGTTGCTGGCTGGAAGGGCCGAATGGCCTACTCCTGCACCTATTGTCTGTTGTCAACAAACAACCTAACCACTCCCACACCATTGCACTCTCCCACAGATCAGAAGCCACTGCCTTCTCAAGTATTTATCCAATTCCTCTTTGAAAGTTAGCAACAAATTTGGTTTCCTGATCAAAATTGGGCGCCGTCACCAAAATCTCTTTCATTTCCCTCAAAGTCTTTGTGATCATTTTTATTGGGACACACAAACTTAGTTTAATGGATGCATCACTTGAGCTTGCATAAAGAAACCGTTTAAAACATCATTACATTAGTCACAATGAGAATTATCAATCTTCTGGGTACAGGGGGTTTGCTCTGAATGAATGGATGACAATCTAAATCATTTACAAACATTCGCTGGTCCGAAGAAAAGACGATTTATCATAGTTTTATTTTTAAATTACATCTTTTAGCATTTTAAATTGTACTTGGTGTTGGTTCTGTCTACCATTCCTTTCAGAGAATCCCAGTAATGAAGTAAGCCTTTTTAGAATCAGAATTATAAAACATAGAAACATGAACTTTGGGCCTACTTCTCCATGCTGACCAAAATGAGCTAGTCACATCTGCCTGCATTTGACTTATGATAGACACAAAATGCTGGAGTAACTCAGCGGCACAGGTAGCATCTCTGGAGAGAAGGAATGTCAAGTCAAGTTTATTCGTCACATAGGCATACGGTATATGCAGTGAAATGAAAAGTGGCAATGCTTGCGGATTGTGCAAAAAAAACTACAAAACAGAATGGAACAGAATCAGATTTACCATATAACCATATAACAATTACAGCACGGAAACAGGCCTTCTCGGCCTTCCAGTCCGTGCCGACCATTTATTTTCCTCTAGTCCCATCTACCTGCACTCAGTCCATACCCCTCCATTCCCTTCCCGTCCATATACCTATCCACTTTACTTTTAAATGTTAAAATCGATCCTGCCTCCACCACTTCTGCAGGAAGATCATTCCACACAGCCACCACTCTCTGAGTAAAGAAGTTCCCCTCATGTTACCCCTAAACTTCTGTCCCTTAATTCTCATGTCATGCCCTCTTGTTTGAATCTTCCCTACCCTCAATGGGAAAAGCTTATCCACGTCAACTCTGTCTATCCCTTTCATCATTTTAAAGACCTCAATCAAGTCCCCCTTTAACCTTCTGAGCTCCAAAGAATAAAGACCTAACTTGTTCAACCTTTCTCTGTAACTTAGTTGCTGGAACCCAGGCAACATTCTAGTAAATCTCCTCTGTACTCTCTCTATTTTGTTGACATCCTTCCTATAATTAGGCGACCAATATTTGTGTTGGGGGGGGGGGGGGGGAGAAGAAACAGCAATTTAAAAAGATACCACACAACAGTAAATTGGAGGGATGCAAGCTGCAGCCTCCACATGGCGCATCCTGGGCAATGCTGACAGGAACTGTACCACAGTGACTGACTGAAGTAGCCAATTCTGCAACCACCGACCTTCAACCATCACTGTCTGACCAGAAGGAAGTGGTATGGAAGATGCCTGGACACGGGAAAGAAGTAAAGTGGTACAGTAAGTTAGTCCCTGGTGAGATAGGAGTTTACAGTCCTAATGGCCTCTGGGAAGAAACTCCCTCTCATCCTCTCTGTTTTCACAGCATGGCAACGGAGGCGTTTGCCTGACCGTAGCAGCTGGAACAGTCTGTTGCTGGGGTGGAAGGGGTCCCCCATGATCGTGTTGGCTCTAGATTTGCACCTTCTGAGGTATAGTTCCTGCAGGGGGGCGTTTACGGGTGGAACCCTTCTTCAGACTGTTTATCAGTCTAAAGAAGTGTCTCGATCCTAAATGTCGCCCATTCCTTCTCACCAGCGATGCTTCCAGTCCCGCTGAGTTACTCCAGAATTTTGGTGACTATCTTCGGTATAAACCAGCATCTGCAATTCCTTCCTATGTATTTGACACATATCCCTTTTAGCCCTTTCTACTCATGTAGCAGTGGGCAGGTGCTGTAGACCTGCATGGGAAGGTAGGCACTCCCGCCCCCACGAGTCTCGGGCAGATGGGGCTCGTCAGCCTGGGAAGGCAGTCCATCTAGGAGAGGGAAAACTCTGATTTAAAACCTCCACTGCCTTGTGGCCATATCCAGTCATGGAAAAGGCTCCAGGAGTAAACCTCAAGAAAACCTGGAGTCGGAGCCCCTAAGGCAGTTCATCGTTGTCTACAACTTCGCTCTGACAGCTCCAGGGACGGTGCTGGTGCCAAACTGTAACGGCCCTGCTGTTCCTTTGGATCGATCAGCGACGTGGAGAGCAGGGGGACGTGCTGCATGGGCAACTGCCTGTCCTCCATATGACATCGCCCAGGCTTGCATCCATCCGACCACACATCACCTGCAAACTAGGATGCGTCACCCATGGTCAGTCATGACCGAAGGGGGCCTACGACTATTCATGTATCTGTAAAATGTCTGAAACATTGTAATTGTACATGCCTCTACAACATTCTCTGGCAGCTCGTTCCATATGCTCACCACTCTCTTTGTGGAAAAAGTTGTCCCTCTGGTTCCTATTAAACCACTCCCCTCTCACAAACCTATGCCCCCCAGTTATTTATACCCCTAGCTTGGGTAAAATACTCTGTGCATTGATGTTATCTATTCCCTTCATGATTTTATACATCTCTGTAAATAAGATCACTCCTACCCTCTATAATAATCCCCTACCCTCCAGGAAAAAAAACATATTCAGTCTTTCCTTCTAACATAGAAACATAGAAAATAGGTGCAGGAGTAGGCCATTCGGCCCTTCGAGCCTGCACCGCCATTCAATGTGATCATGGCTGATCATCCAACTCAGTATCCCGTACCTGCCTTCTCTCCATACCCCCTGATCCCTTTAGCCACAAGTGCCACATCTAACGCCCTCTTAAATATAGCCAATGAACTGGCCTCAACTACCTTCTGTGGCAGAGAATTCCAGAGACCCACCACTCTCTGTGTAAAGAATGTTTTCCTCATTTCGGTCCTAAAGCAATTCCCCCTTATCCTTAGACTGTGACCCCTTGTTCTGGACTCCCCCAACATCGGGAACAATCTTCCAGCATCTAACTTGTCCAACCCCTTAAGAATTTTCCAACCCCTTAAGAATTTTAATATAAGCCCGCCAGTCCCAGTAACGTCTTTTAAAAACATTTTCTGCACCCTTTCTTGCAAACATTTGCCTCCCAATAATAGCCCTGGCCTGTGTTTTAGTTGTTCAGTTTATTATTGTCACGTCCACTGAGATACTATTTTATTGCGTGCTATCCAGTTGGTGTGAAGACGATACATGATTACAATCAGGGTTATCGAGTGTATACAGGATAAAAGGAAGATAAGGTACAGTAAAGTCCAATTAAAGATAGTCCAAGGTTCTTCAATGAGGTAGATCAGGACCACTTTCAAGTTGGTGATAGGATGATTCAGTTGCCTGACAGCAACTGGGAAAGAAATGTCCCTGAATCTGGAGATATGCATTTTCACACAATTATCAATAGACAATAGACAATACGCGCAGGAGTAGGCCATTTGGCCCTTTGAGCCAGCACCGCCATTCAATGTGATCACGGCTGATCATCCCCAATCAGTACCCCGTTCCTGCCTTCTACCCATATCCCGACTCCGCTATTTTTAAGAGCCCTATCTAGCTCTCCCGTGAAAGCATCCAGAGAACCTGCCTCCACCGCCCTCTGAGGCAGTGAATTCCACAGACTCACAACTCTCTGTGAGAAAAAGTGTTTCCTTGTCTCCGTTCTAACTGGCTTACTCCTTATTCTTAAACTGTCGCCCCTGGTTCTGGACTCCCCCAGCATCGGGAACATGTTTCCTGCCTCTAGTGTGTCCAAGCCCTTAACAATCTTATATGTTTAAATGAGATCCCCTCTCATCCTTCTAAACTCCAGAGTGTACAAGCCCAGCTGCTCCATTCTCTCAGCACATGACAGTCCCGCCATCCCGGGAATTAACCTTGTAAACCTACGCTGCACTCCCTCAATAGCAAGAATGTCCTTCCTCAAATTAGGGGACCAAAACCGCACACAATACTCCAGGTGTGGTCATGAGGGTGAAACATGAAGCGCTGAGCACTGGATTCCAAACATCACGGACAACTGGCCTCAGTTCCCTGCTCACATCTGGCAGTGTCCTCCATCTGAACCAGGGGCCACAGAGCGTTTTTGAAAGTGGGGAGGCTGAGCGATTACTGATCACTGGTCTTGGGGGTACCCGGTGAGGGAGTGGAGCAACTGAGTGGGGAGAGGGTGTGGATGACGGGTGTCCCCCCTCAGAGGGTAGGAACTTTTTGAAATTTGATGTATTAAAATCATGCAAATCCAAAGGGTTTCTACAGCTATATTAATAGCAAAAGGATAACGAGGGATAAAATTGGACCATAAGAGAGCCTGAATGGACAGCTATCTGCAGAGCCAAAAAACATGGGGGAGATATTGAACAATTTCTTTTCTTCGGTATTCACCAAGGAGAAGGATATTGAACTCTGTGAGGTAAGGGAAAAAAGTAGAGTAGCTATGGAAACTATGAGATTCAAAGAGGAGGAAGTACTGACACTTTTGAAAAATATAAAAGTGGATAAGTTTCCGGGTCCTGACAGGATATTCCCTAGGACATTGAGGGAAGTTAGTGTAGAAATAGCAGGGGCTATGACAGAAATATTTCAAATGTCATTAGAACCGGAAATAGTGCCGGAGGATTGGCGTACTGCGCATGTTGTTCCATTGTTTAAAAAGAGTTCAAAGAATAAACCTAGCAATTATAGACTGGTTAGTTTGACGTCAGTGGTGGGCAAATTAATGGAAAGGATACTTAGAGATAATATATATAAGCATCTGGATAAACAGGGTCTGATCAGGAACAGTCAACATGGATTTGTGCCTGGAAGGTCATGTTTGACAAACCTTCTTGAATTATTTGAAGAGGTTACTAGGGAAATTGATGAGGGTAAAGCAGTAGATGTTGTCTATATGGATTTCAGTAAGGCCTTTGACAAGGTTCCCCATGGAAGGTTGGTTAAGAAGGTTCAATCTTTGGGTGTTAATGGCGGAGTAGCAAGATGGATTCAACAGTGGCTGAATGGGAGATAGCAGAGAGTAATGGTGGATGGCTGTTTGTCAGGGTGGAAGCCGGTTACCAGTGGGGTGCCTCAGGGATCTGTGTTGGGTCCACTGTTGTTTGTCATGTACATCAATGATCTGGATGATGGGGTGGAAAATTGGATAAGTAAGTATGCAGATGATACTAAGATAGGTGGTGTTGTGGATAATTAAGTAGATTTTCAAAGTCTACAGAGAGATTTGGGCCATTTGGAAGAGTGGGCTGAAAGATGGCAGTTGGAGTTTAATGCTGATAAGTGTGAGGTGCTACATCTTGGCAGGACAAATCAAAATAGGACGTACATGGTAAATGGTAGGGAATTGAGGAATGCTGTGGAACAGAGGGATCGAGGAATAACTGTGCATAGTTCCCTGAAGGTGGAATCGCATGTAGATAGGTAAAGAAAGCTTTTGGTGTGCTGGCCTTTATAAATCAGAGCATTGGATATAGGAGTAGGGAAGTATGTTAAAATTGTACAAGGCATTGGTGAGACCAATTCTGGAGTATGGTGTACAATTTTGGTTGCCTAATTATAGGAAGGATGTCAACAAAATAGAGAGAGTACATAGGAGATTTACTAGAATGTTGCCTGGGTTCCAGCAACTAAGTTACAGAAAACGGTTGAACAAGTTAGGTCTTTGGAGCGCAGAAGGTTAAGGGGGGACTTGATTGAGGTCTTTGAAATGATGAAAGGGATAGACAGAGTTGACGTGGATAAGCTTTTCCCATTGAGGGTAGGGAAGATTCAAACAAGAGGGCATGACATGAGAATTAAGGGACAGAAGTTTAGGGGTAACATGAGGGGGAACTTCTTTACTCAGAGAGTGGTGGCTGTGTGGAATGAGCTTCCAGCAGAAGTGGTGGAGGCAGGATCGATTTTAACATTTAAAGGTGAAGTGGATAGGTATATGGCCGGGAAGGGAATGGGGGGGTATGGTCTGAGTGCAGGTAGATGGGACTAGGGGAAAATAAATGTTCGGCACAGACTGGAAGGGCCGAGAAGGCCTGTTTCCGTGCTGTAATTGTTATATGGTTATATGGTTTTAGTGCATTGTAGAAGTATGATTTCAATGTATGAAACAATTTTTTGTATGAAGTATTTTTAAGAGGTAACTTTTTAAGGGGTAACTTTATCCACACAAAGGGTGGTGGGTGTTTGGAACAAGCTGCCAGAGGAGGTAGTTGAGGCAGGAACCATCCCAACATTTAAGAAACAGTTATACTGATACCCGGATAGGACAGGTTTGGAGGTATGGACCAAAAGCAGGTAGCGTAGCTGGGACATGTTGGCGGGTGTGGGCAAGTTGCGCTGAAGGGCCTGTTTTCACTCTATGACCACAGTGTATGAATGCTTCAAAATCAAGTGATCGAGTTTTATTGCCATATACTCAAGCATAGAAACGTAGAAAATAGGTGCAGGAATAGGCCATCGGCCCTTCGAGACAGCACTGCTATTCTATATGATCATGGCTGTTCATCTAGAATCAGTACCTCTTTCCTGTTTTTTCCCCATATCCCTTGATTTTGTGAGCTAAATGTAACTCTCTCTTGAAAACATCCAGTGAATTGGCCTGCACTGCCTTCTGTGGCAGAGAATTCCACAGATTCACAACTCTCTGTGTGAAGAAAGTTTGTCCTCATCACAGTCCTAACTGCCCCCCCCCCCTTTATTCTTAAACTGTGACCCCTGGTTCTGAATTCCCCCAACATCGGGAACATTTTTCCTGCAGTTACAGTAAGTAAAAATCTAGCGGACAAGCAGGATGCTTTCTCCAACCACCCCCATTTGAAGTTCACTATCTCCCACCGTTTCTACCCAGTGCTTGGTACTTACTTCCAGCAGCCATTGGTTGTCCTCCAGGATGCACTGAGCCGCAGCCTGATCCATGCCGGTCACCTGGGAGAATGTGGCACAGAGACTCTCACGGCAGCGGCGCAACGCTTCCGACGCCTTGCACTGAACCTGCTCCATGGCCGGAGCTGCAGTGAGCGACTCGCCAGCCCGGCAAACACTCGCTAGCCCCGCTCCCCGTCCACATCTGGACCCGTCGCTGCTTCTGCTTCCAACTCCTATGGCCCATGCAGTTGATATGAGTTTTGAAATTTTCGTTGATCACAGAATTTCTCATGACAGAGCGTGAGAAATTTGTGATCAGCGTGAGAATTTGGCGAAATGCGTGACTCTCACGCTCAGTGCATGGCAGTTGGCAGCCCTGCCTCTCTATCCCCCTCTCCCCCCTCCACTCTCTCCCCCCCCCTCTCTCTCCCCTTCTCTCTCCCCCCCTCTCTCTCCCCCCCTCTCTCTCCCCCACTCTCTCCTCTCTCTGTCCCCCTCTCTCTCCTCTCCCTCTGTTTCTCTCCCCTCTCTCTCACCCTCCCACCTCACTCATCCCGCTCTCTCTCCCCGCTCTCTCTCTCCCCCTCTCTCCTATCACCCCCCTCTCGGCCTCTCTCCCCCTCTATCTCTCCCCTCCCCCCCTCTCTGTCTGTCCCTCTCTCCTCTCACCCCCTCTCCCCATCCCGCTCCTCCCTCCCCCTCTGTCGCTCTCTCTCCCCCTCTCTCTCCCCCTCCTCTCCCTCCCGTCTCTCTTCCCCCTCACTCTCTCACCCCTCCTCTCCCACCTCACTTCCCCCTCTCTCTTGTCCCCTCTCTCCTCTCTCTCCCCTTCCCCTCTCCCTCTCTCCTTTCTTTCCCCTAACTTTATTTTCTCTCTCCCCCTCTCCTCTCTCTCCCCCTCGCTTCCCCCTCTCCCTCTCTCTATCTCTTTCTCCCCCTCTCTCCCTCTCCACACACTCTCTCTCTCTCACCTCTCTCCCTCCCATTTCTCCCTTCCACCTCACTCTCCCCCTTGCTCTCTCCCCTCTCTCTATCTCTTACTTCTCTTTGCCCCCCATTTTCCTCTTTCCCCCGTTTTTCTCTTTCCCCCTTTCCCTCTTCCCCCTCTCTCCAATTCTCTCCTACCCCTCTCTCTTCCCCCCCTCTCCCACCTCATCCTCTCCCCCCCTCTCCCTCTTCTCTGTCCCCATTCACTCCCCCTCTGTCTCTCCCCTCTCTCTCCTCTCAGTCCCCCTCTCGCTCCCCCGGTCTCCCTGTCTCCTTCCCCTCTCTCTCCACCTCCCTTTGAGAGTCTCTGTCCCATCGCCACAGAGACTCTCGCGGCAGCGGCGTAACGCTTCCGATGTCTCCGATCGGCCCGGGACTCTTGCACTGCTCCATGGCCAGAGCTGCAGCGAGCGGCTCCCCAGCCCCGCAAACACTCGGCAGCCCCGCAAACACTCGCCAGCCCCGGATTTCCGTCCGCATCTGTCCCCGCCGCTACATCTGCTTCCATCCCTCCCTCAGCCCCGGCTCTCCAACACCCGCGGACCATGCAGTTATCTGAGTTTTGAATTTTTCGTTGATCACAGTATTTTTCATCACAGAGCGTGAGAAATTTCTGATCAGCATGAGGGTGTGAGAGTTTCTTCAAATGCGTGATTCCCACGCTCAAAGCGTGAGAGTTGGCAGCCCAGTGAAAGGGAACCGTTAATCCCTACTGGGGTTACACAAAAAGCTGGAGAAACTCAGCGGGTGCAGCAGCATCTAAGGAGCGAAGGAGATAGGCGACGTTTCGGGTCGAGACCCTTCTTCAGACGAAGGGTCTCGACCCGAAACGTCGCCTATCTCCTTCGCTCCTTAGATGCTGCTGCACCCGCTGAGTTTCTCCAGCTTTTTGTGTAACCCTCGATTCTCCAGCATCTGCAGTTCCTTCTTTAACACGTTAATCCCTACTCTTTGTTTCCGGTCTGCCAACCACTTCTCTAGCCATGTCAGCACTCTACCCCCAATAACATGTGCCCTAATTTTGCCCACTAATCTCCTATGTGGGACATTATCAAATGCTTTCTGAAAGTCCAGGTACACTACATCCACTGGCTGCAACACTTTGTCCTGCCTCTCCCCTCCCTAGATTTATTTCCTCCCTACTGTCAACCTGAATAAGTGTTCTGACCCAAAATGTTACCTAGCCATGTTCTCCAGACGCTGAGTTACACCAGCACTTTGTGTCCTTTTGTGTAAACAGTTCCTTGTTTCTATATGTGGGTGGCTCTTGCGTTCTCAGAAAACAGTCTGCATTGTAATGCAAACCTATATCCTCTGTGTACATGTCAAGAAATGCAAGTGGAAAATGTACTGGTATTTATATCTTTTACTTGTTTGTTTTTCACATAAATTCGGTGAGAGAGAATTTTATTCAGCATGCCAAACCTTTAAGTTTCATTGAAGCCTCATTGAGGTTCAAATGACAATGAATAAATATTGGATATTGTATATATTGTATTAGTGGTGATTAGTGAACACCATAAGAGCACATTTCCATTGCTTGAACATTGCTTCTTTACTTACCTTGCTTGGAACAGCAGCAAAGTTGTTGAAAATAATGTTGGCTCTGTCTGATTGTTTAGGATTTTCTAAATGTCCTATTACCACCTTGATAACAGATTCAGTATTTTTCCAAAAGACTGGCTTATAGTTTCCTGCTTTTCAATCTCTTCTTGAATAGTGACATAACACTGTAATTTTTCCAACGTTCCGGGACCTCTTCAGAATCCAGGCAAATATTGTGTAGGAGGAACTGCATATGCTGGTCTATCCAGGGAATTTTGGCGGATTACAGATACGCCATCCACAAATCCACAGCCACTTCTCTACAGGCACGATGCAGCAAAGATCATGATCTTTGCTATGCAGTTCCTCATGATTAACCTCCCACCCGCTCCCCCAGCTGAAACCCCCTTCACCATGTGCTCCCTCACTATGCACCAATGTTACAACATTTTGAGATTTAAAAAATCAAGTCTGCAATTTATCCCATCAGATAAGGCATAAAAAGAAGTTTAATTTGACACCTAATTCACTTTCATATCTTCAGTATTAAAAACGTTATGGCCATTTTCATACTCGGAAATTAGCATCTTGTTCCCTATTGCTTTGCCGTTGAATTCACTCAAAAGCTGTGATCATGGACAGTCAAAAGCCCATAACTTTCTTAAAAATTAAGAGAACTCAATGAAATTTTCAGTTATTATAGATTGAAGCATTCTGAAACAAATATGAAACAATCTTACTTGGATGACCTGAAATTAAAGCATATAATTAGTTAGTTACCCAATTGTAGCTAATTACAAAATTCAATTACTAGATCTAAACATCTATCCATTTCTTAAGAAAAGGTTAACATTTGTAAATAGCCTAAGTGTCCAAATAACATTCACACATGAATTCACAATATAACATAATTTTTAAATCACATTGTCATGAATTTATAGGCCAAATGGAAGGAATTTAGTGTTTAATTCCCGTAAATTAATGGCCAATTTAATCATCTTGCGAGTGGGTTTTTACGTAACGCGATCGATTGGAACGTTGCTGTTGCGGTGAATTTAAACCCCATATCGGCAGGAAAAACACTGCCGGTTCGTATGGGGCCTAAATCTCATTTTCGCAACATGAAATTTGGATTAAAGGCATCCTAAGAAGCAAGTTTATATGTAAAATAAACGGCTTTCCTTTACCTGTCCCGTACGTGAAATCCGTCCCCGTTGTCAGCGTTCACGGCATTAGAAGCTAATTTTTATTTTACTCCAGCGCTGAAATTGTCGGGCGATTAAAAAAAAAATTCACAGACCGGCAGTCGGAACAAATCTTCAGCAAACGCTTGCACCCTGAGAAAATATAACTCCGGCAGGCAGGAGAAAACCGCATTTTAACCCCCCCCCCCCCAAAGGCGCCAAAGCCGCGCACACGGTCAGTGACAGAACTGCAGCGCTGCTGAAGGTAAGTTTTGTAACATACCTACACTATGCAAGCCCTCCCCCTGCTGCCCCCTCACTATGCCTGCCCCCATTCGCTGCTCCCTCATAGATCTCCCCACCTGTGTTCCTTCGCCCTGCGCGCTCTCACCCTCCTTCGACCCACTTGACCTCCTACCCCCGTGCTCCGTCGCCTTCCTCCTCCCTGCTCTTTCACACTCTGCATCCACCCCTCATGCTCCCTCAGTGTTCCCTCAACCCCACACGGATCTCCATGGTATCCCAAAGCCTCATACAAAGGATTGTGGCAGTCCTCTCCTCCTGTGTCCCCCTTATTGAGGCCTCACTCAGTCCAGAGGGCACACCCACCCCTCGATGCCCTCCCATCTTCTCTCTTTAATACTCTCGCACCTCCTCCCTTCAATGCCCTCACTCTCCCCACAATGCCACACACCTCCTCCCATCAATACCCGCCCAGTGTCCTCACACCTCCTGTCCTCAATGCCTCTAGACTGCCCCTCACACCCTCCCTCAATATTCACACACTCCCATCAATGTTCACCACTCCTCATCAATGCCCTCACACTCCCCTCGATGCCCTCACCCTCCTCAACACTCACACTTCCTCCATTCAATGCCCTCACACTATACCCTCACGCTCAGACTCCCCTTAATGCAGGTGCATTCTAAATTTTCTGAGACGCAACTTTCATTATTGTTCAACTTCTATCAAGGAGAAGTTATACATCACCCTTGTTAGACCACATTTGGACTACGCAGTTGCTGCATGGGTCCCACACTCAAATAGAAATATTTCCTCCATCGAATGTGTCCAAAGACAGGCAGCTCGATTTGTTACAAATACCTATGAGGGAGAATGGAGTGTAAGTAAACTTCTGAATTCACTGGGGTGGAATCCTGTCCAAGACAGACGTGAAGCTCACCGTTTGACCTGTTTTTACAAAATGTGAAATGGTCAGCTCGACATAGATTACAAAACCTACACTAAACCCAAACCTATTAGGAGCAGACGAGGGCATTCGATCCACTTTGAGATACCAGCTAAGAGCTAGATAGAGGTCTTAAAGATAGCGGAGTCAGGGGTTATGGGGAGAAAGGAGGAACGGGGTACTGATTGGGGATGATCAGCCATGATCACAGTGAATGGTGGTGCTGGCTAGAAGGGCCGAATGGCCTACTCCTCCACCTATTGTCAATACCCTCACACCTCTTCCCCTCAATATCCTTAAGGCCCACACACTCAACTCTATGCCCTCACACTTCTTCCTCAATGCACTCATACTTAATACCTTCCCAATACCTTTTCACTCCCCACAATACCTGCACACAATTGGATCCTCGACTTCCTCATTCACAGCCCACAGTCTGTTCGTATTGGTGGAAATGAGTCAGACTCGATAACAATCAGCACGGGAGCACCTCAAGGCTGTGTGCTCAGCCCCCTGCTGTACTCACTCTATACTCATGACTGCGTAGCCGGTCATGGTGCGAACTCCATCATCAAGTTCGCTAACGACACCACTGTTGTGGGACGTCTCACTGATGGGGATGAGTCAGAGTATAGAAGAGAGATCGAGCAACTGCCCATATGGTACCTGGTGTTGAGAGCCATAACCTGGCCCTCAACACCAGCAAAACCAAGGAACTGATTGTGGACTTTGGAAGGAGTAGGACGGGGACCCACAGTCCTGTTTATATCAACGGGTCGATGGTTGAAAAGGTCAAGAGCTTCAAATTCCTGGGCGAGCACATCTCTGAAGATCTTTCCTGGTCCGAGAACACAGATGCAATTATTAAGAAAGCTCATCAGCGCCTCTACTTCCTGAGAAGATTACGGAGAGTCGGTCTGTCAAGGAGGACTCTCTCTAACTTCTACAGGTGCACAGTAGAGAGCTTGCTGACCGGTTGCATCGTGGCTTGGTTCGGCAACTTGAGCGCCCTGGAGAGGAAAAGACTACAAAAAGTAGTAAACACTGCCCAGTCCATCATTGGCTCTGACCTTCCTTCCATCGAGGGGATCTATCACAGTCGCTGCCTCAAAAAGGCTGGCAGGATCATCAAGGACCCACACCATCCTGGCCACACACACTCATCTCCCTGCTACCTTCAGGTAGAAGGTACAGGAGCCTGAGGACTGCAATGACCAGGTTCAGGAATGGCTACTTCCCCACAGCCATCAGGCTATTAAACCTGGCTCGGACAAAACTCTGAACATTAATACCCCTTTATCTGTTATTTGCACTTGATCAATTTATTCATTCATGTGTGCATTTATGTATATAATGGTATGTGGTCACACTGATCTGTTTTGTAGTCAATGCCTACTATGTTCTGTTGTGCTGAAGCAAAGAAAGAATTTCATTGTCCTGTGAGGGACACATGACAATAAACTCTTTTGACTTTGACTTTGACACTCTCCTCGATGCCCTCACACCTTCTCCCCTCGATGCCCTCACATTCCCCCCCACACCTCCTCACTCTGAATACCCTCACACTTTAGCGTTGTTACAAAACCTACCATTAGCGCTGCTACAGAGCTCCCACTGCCTGTGAGTGCAATTCCGGATGTTTCGAGGGGGGGAGGGATTAAAATGCAGGCTTGTATTGGTTGGCGGAAAGGGATTTCCTCGGGCTGCTAGCTGATGAAGAAATATTGTTCGGGCTTCCATTCCCGGTTTATCTCAAACAAATTTGTTGGACGATTTAAGACATTTATACATGGTTAATTAACTGGTGTATATCATGTATTACATGTATAAATCGTTCTTACATTCGGGAATATGTTTAATTAACTGGTGGCATTATTTCCCTGTCCTAACGGCCTTTGTTTTAGCTGGTGATTACATCTATTCCATCCCTCCCTTGCAAATATGTGGGATTTCCATTTGAGCGCACTTGTTTGTATAGATGCTAGCGGCATGTCTAGCGTCTCTCCTGGGCGCGCAATACACGAAGCCGATGAAATATGACAACTGTCACACCAAAGATAGACACAAAATGCTGGAGTAACTCAGCTGAAGCAGCATCTCTGGAGAGGAGGAATGGGTGGCGTTTCGGGTCGAGACCCTTCAGACGCACTCTGAAGAATGGTCTCGGCATGAAACGTCACCCATTCCTTCGCTCCAGAGATGCTGCCTGTTTTGTGCGTGGGAGCGTGGGTGCATTCCGCAAACACCGAGGCGGTAATAAATAAACCGTCTGTCCCCGCGGCCGGAGTGAATCACCCTGGTGTGGGTGTTAAAGTCCAGGGGTCGGAGGAGGGGGGATCACCCTGGTGTGGAGGTTGGGGTCCGAGGAGGAGAGGGAAGGGAGAGAGAGAAGGGAGAGAGAGAGGGGGAGAGAAGAGGGGAGAGAGAAGGGGGAGATGGGAGCATGGGGTTCATTTTCCCACACAAGCCATAGGTGACTGGGCAGTCTGAACCCAAGCACCAAGTTGAAAGCGGCCGAAGGTGTGCATCGCTCGGGACAGCCCCCACCCTCCCACGGCCACCCTACGCGGGCTGCGGGTCGGGTGGAGCAGAGGTTTGGAACAATGTTCATGCCTTCAGTGATGTGATGGACGCGGGGGTCTGGACCAATCGCTGACAAGTCCCGCCCCCCCGGCAACGTCAAGTCCGTTATCGGCAGTCAGCGCTTTAGCTTGTAGGCGCCACCGCCTTTCGGGTAGGTGGCGTTTCGACAGAGTTGCCATTCGGTTAGTTTGCATTTAGGTGTCACATCCTTTCGGTTAGTAGGCGTTTCGTCTTCGGACTCTTTCGGTTCATTGGCGTTTCGGCCTCGTTTCTATTCAGTTCTTTGGCTTCGGCTTCTTGTCTGTCGGCGTCGCGTTCGCACACGCTGCCAACCTGTCTGTCTTTTCGATAGGAGGTATACCCTGGAATATTCAGTCCCCAGCCCTGGCCCTCTTGCACTTATGTCTCTGTAATTCCCACAACATCATACTTGCCAATTTCTAACTGAGCCTCAAGCTCGTCTACTTTATTTCTTATACTTCGCAAATTCATATACAACACTTTGACCTCCGTATTCACATCCCCCCTCGCACCGCTCGCAATTGGCCCTGACATTACTCGTTTATCCCTTCTCGAACTGCCCTTCCCATTAATTCGAGAATATCCACAGTACAGTTTTAGTCAGCTGTATTGTGCAAAAAAATATGATTTTGATTATCTTGGGAGTGGATGTTTTTGGATTAATTTATGGGAATTAAACATTAAATTCCTTCCATTTGGCATATAAATTCATGACAAAGTGAGATTTAAAAATCATGTTGTATTGTGAATTCTTGTGTGAATGGGATCAGTTTGTTATTTGTTATTTGGATACTTAGGCTATTTAAATTTTTTAGCCTTTTCATAGGAAATGGATCGATGTTTAGATCTAGTAATTGAATTTAGATGAATTTAATTGATTAGATGAATTGATTTGATGAAACTAATGAATATGATTTTTTTGGGGTATTTTCTATTTGTTTTAGTGATTAACTTTATCATTATTACCTTTTTTTCTAAAACTGCAAATAATAATTTGTTTCTGTTAATGCTGTTCAGTTTTTTTTCTTTACATTTTAAACAGATGTCTCCGAAGAAGAAATGCAAAATTGTCAACCCAAATGCCCAGCAAAAGAGACTGATTTAGACAGCATTCACAGAGAATAGCCAAATTTGGACTACTCCAAATGTGATGATCTACAGGACATTCTTAATGGGAAACTAGTGGGCGGAAAGGCATGCCATGCGTGGGTTGAAGAGCAAAAACGTGTAGTTTACAATGTAGCCAACATTGAAAAATTGAGGAAAAACAAGGTGTACAGAGTTGCTTATTGGTTACAATCTGAGGAGTATGATGACGCTACTGATTATCTGGATCAGGAGAGAAGGTACATGGGGAGGAGCTAATGCCACCTGAACACAAGTCGTGATCTGATCAACCACGGCTGGGCCGCCTGGGCGAGGGTGTCTGATGTTGAAAGACCCGAAACACCCAATGACCCCAGGTTACATCACTGATGATGTGTTCAGGAGCATCAATAGATGTATTTTTATCAATCACTATGCCAATGTACCAGCTACCAACTGATCTTCTCCATAAAGAAATTGTAATATGTTTACCTGTCTGTTACGCACTTACAGCATATAATACAATAATATTAAAGTTCTGATCTTGAGAATATCACATTTTAGAATTTTCAAGGCAGTCTGGGTGTTTATTACTATTTCCGTCACAACGGTCAATTTTGTAATTATCTACAATTAGGTAATTAACTAATTATATGTTTTAATTTCAGGTCATCCAAGTAAGATGTTTTATATTTGTTTCAGAATGCTTTTATTTATAATAACTGAACATTTCATTCAGTTCTCTTAATTTTTAAGAAAGTTATGGGCTTTTGACTGTCCTCGATCACAGCTTTTGTGTTAAGTTAATGGAAAAGCAACAGGGAACAAGATGCTAATTTCAGAGTATGAAAATGGTCATAACGTTTTTAATACTGAAGATAAGAAAGTGAATTAGGTGTCAAATTAAACTACTTTTTATGCTTTATCTGATGGGATAAATTGCAGACTTGATTTTTTAAATGGCAACATTTTGTAACATTGTTAATGAAAGTTCTGATCTTGAGAATATCACATTTTTGAATTTTGAAGACAGTCTGGGTGTTTATTACTATTTCCGTCACAATGGTCAATTTTGTAATTAGTTACGTTCAGGTAACTAACTAATTATATGCTTTAATTTCAGGGCATTCAAATAATATGTTTCATATTTGTTTCAGAATGCTTTAATCTATAATAACTGAGATTTTCATTCAGTTCTCTTAATTTTTAAGAAAGTTATGGACATAACTTTTTTAATACTGAAGATATGAAAGTGAATGAGGTGTCAAATTAAACTTCTTTTTATGCTTTATCTGATGGGATAAATTGAAGACTTGATTTTTAAAATTTCAAAATTTTGTAACATTGCTACTACAGGGAACAAGATGCTAATTTCCAAGTATGAAAATGACTATAACTTTTTTAATACTGAAGATATGAAAGTGAATTAGATATCAAATTAAAGTTCTTTTTATGCCTTATCTGATGGGAATAATTACAGGCTTGATTTTTAAAATCTCAAAATGTTGTAACATTCCTACTCAATGCACTCACATCTCACCTCAACACACTCAATCTCCCCTCAATGCTTCCACACTACTCTCACACCTCCTCCCCTCACACCACCTCCCTCTGGAAGGCGACTCCGGACTGTCAAAGCTGCCACAGTCAGACATAAAAACAGTTTTTATCCACAAGTAGCTGCTTTATTCAATATAGCAATGTTACAAAATTTTGAGATTTTAAAAATCAAGTCTGCAATTTATCCCATCAGATAAAGCATAAAATAAGTTTAATTTGACACCTAATTCACTTTCATATCTTCAGTATTAAGAAAGTTATGGCCATTTTCATACTCGGAAATTAGCAACTTGTTTCCTATTGCTTTTCTATTGACTTAACACAAAAGTTGTGATCGAGGACAGTGAAAAGCCCATAACTTCCTTAAGAATTAAGAGAACTTAAATGAATTTTTAGTTATTATAGATTGAAGTATTCTGAAACAAATATGAAACAATCTTACTTGGATGACCTGGAATTAAAGCATATAATTAGTTAGTTACCCAATTGTAGCCAATTACAAAGTTCAATTACTAGATCTAAACATCTATCCATTTCTTAAGAAAAATTTTTTAAAAAATGTAAAGCCTAAGTGTCCAATTAACAGTCACACAATAATTGATAATATAACATGATTTTAAAATCTAATTGTCATTAATTTATAGGCCAAATTGAAGGAATTCAGTGTTTAATGCCTGTAAATTAATGGGCATTTTAAACAGCTTGCCAGTGGGATTTTCTGGAACGCAATGTATTGGAACGTTGCGGTTGCGGTGAATTTAAACCCAATATCGGCAGGAAATTTTTTGCCGGTTCGTATGGGGCTAAATCACCGTTTTGCACCGATTAAAGTCCCCTAAAAAAGCAAGTTTATATGTAAAAATAAGCAGCTTTCACTTCCCTGTCCCCTACGTAACATCAGTCCCCGTTGTCGGCGTTCACGGCATTAGGAGCTATTTTTATTTTAATGCAGTGATGAAGTAGTCGGGCTATTTATTAAAAAAAACGTACTTACCGGCAGTTGGAACGCATCTCCAGAAATAGATCGCACTCCGACAACAGAAAGCTCCGGATTGCATGCGGACAACCGTATTTTAACCCCGCCCCCCCTTAAAGGTGCCAAAGTCACGCACACGGCCAGTGACAGAACTGCAGCACCGCTAAAGATAAGTTTTGTAACATACCTACTCAATAACCAAAAATCTGTAGCCTCCCTTTGTTCTGGTATTTTGTTGGTTCACATGCTTGATCAATGGTGTTTTATCATTAATGTTTTATTATTATTAATGTTTAGTGTTTTCTGAGTCATTCGTAACTGTCACTGTGTGTCATGTTGTTACTTGTGGACGGAGCACCAAGGCAAATTCCTTGTATGTGAATACTTGGCCAATAAACTTGCTCACTTACCTCACGCCTCCATCCCTCCCGCCCACTGACGTCCACCGGCTCCTCCTCCGCGTCCGCACAACGGCGCCGCCCACGTGACCCCGGCACCCGGCGCCGCCCACGTGACCCCGCCGCCCGCCCGCCCCGCCTCCCCGGGCGCCGCAGCCAATCAGCGGGCGCGGGACGGCGGGGGCGGGGGCGTGCGCCGGGAGACAGGGCGGGCAGTGCGCAGGCGCCGGGAGCCGGAGCCGTTGGCCGGCGCTCGAGGAGGGGGAGGCTCCCGCGCGTTGTTGTTATTGTCGTCGCGTCAGGGTGGGCGAGTGAGTGCGGGGCCAGACAGCCCCGAGTGTGTGTCTGTCTGTCTGTCTGTGTGTTAGGGGGAGAGAGTGAGAGCAGACGGTCCATCCTGTGCCCCATGCCTGGCCGAGTGCGGGCTGCGCGGCTACGGCCATGAACCCCAGGAATGTCGGCTCATCCCGGGCGATGCACGTCGAGTTAACCTCGCAGCAGGTGAGTTACCTGGAGCCCGCACCCCCATTCCCAGCATTGCAGACTTTGCCCTTGCTGCACCACTGCCTGTGCAGCACGTTATTCAGCAACGTCCCAGCTCCCTCGGGCTGCATCAGGCCCGCTGGGGAGGAGGTGTGAGGGTTTTGAGGGGAGGAGGTGAGAGGGGTTTGAGGGGAGGAGGGGTTTGAGGGGAGGAGAGGGGAGGAGGTGTGAGGGGAGGAGGTGTGAGGGGAGGAGGTGTGAGGGGAGGAGATGTGAGGGTTTTTGTGGGGAGGAGATGTGAGGGTTTTGAGGGGAGGAGGTGAGAGGGGTTTGAGGAGAGGGGTTTGAGGGGAGGAGATGTGAGGGGTTTGAGGGGAGGAGATGTGAGGGGTTTGAGGGGAGGAGGTGAGAGGGGTTTGAGGGGAGGAGATGTGAGGGGTTTGAGGGGAGGAGGTGAGAGGGGTTTGAGGGGAGGAGGTGAGAGGGGTTTGAGGGGAGGAGGTGAGAGGGGTTTGAGGGGAGGAGATGTGAGGGGTTTGAGGGGAGGAGGTGAGAGGGGTTTGAGGGGAGGAGGTGTGAGGGTTTTGAGGCGAGGAGGTGTGAGGATACTGAGGGGGAGGGGTTAAGGGAGTGAGGGTATCCAGTCTGAGGGCAGGAAAAGCGAGGTTATGGATGGGAGTATGAGAGGGAAGTAAGGGGGCATTGAGGAGAGTGTGTGTGGAAAGGGACCTCTGTTTTTGTCACCCTGCTGTAGGAAAGACATAATTAAACTGGAAACAGTGCAAAGAAAATGTTGCCAGGACTCGAGCGTCTGAATTATGGGGCAAGCTTGGGAAGGCTCGGACTTTATTCCCTGGAACACAGTACGAGAAGGAGTAATCTTACTGAGGTGTATTATATATTTCACACGGAGCATATGGTCAGGGGCAGACACAAAGTGCTGGAGTAACTTAGTAGTTAGACAAAAATGCTGGAGAAACTCAGCGGGTGAGGCAGCATCTTTGGAGAAAAAAAGGACAGGTGATGTTTCAGGTTGGGGTCCTTCTTCAGACTGAAGTTCTTCACAAGGGTCCTGACCTGAAACATCACCTGTCCTTTTTCCACAGGGCTGCCTGCCCTACTGAGTTACTCCAGCACTTTATATCTATCTTTGTTATAAGCCAGCATCTGCGGTTCTTTGTTTCTACATACGGCCAGGGGCCACTGTTTTGGCCACTCTGTCGTAGGAAAGTTCCCAGAGCTGGAAAGTGTGCAGAGAAAATGTCCACATTGTTGCCTTGACTTGAGAGACTGAGTTATTGGGAGAGGTTGAGCAGGCTAGGACTTTATTCCTTGGAGTGCAGCATGCTAAGGTGTGATCTTACTGAGGTGCATGATCAATTTTCCTCCTGCGATAAATAAAGTTCTATCGTATAACACAAGGGGAATGGATAGGGTGAATCCAGTCTTTTTCAAGAACTGGGGGCCATATGTTTGTGAGAGGGGAAAGCATTAATAGGAACCTGAGGGGCATTTGTATCACACTGCGTGGTGTGTATATACAACAAGCTGCCAGAGTAAATATTTGATTCTCCTCCCTTTTCACCTATGTCTCCCTTTGCTCCTCTTTTTCTATCCTGTATGATTCTCATTTGTCTCCATTTCAACTCTAGCCTTTGTCACTCACTCCACCTATCTGGCACTCAATCCCTTCACCAGTATCAACCTATCACTTGCCAGACCTTGTCTCTAGACTCCTGCACTTGATGATTGGGGCAACTTTTTTTAATAGAAACTGCGGGGAATATGGAATGAGTTGCCAGAGGAAGTGATTGAGGCAGGTACAATAACAACGTTTAAAAGACATTTGGATAAGTCCATGGATCAGAAAGGTTTAGAAGAATACGGGTCAAAGACAGGAAAATAAGACAAGTTGAGTTCTGCTTATTGGTTTGCAGAATGTTCTGTTTCTGTTCTGTATGACAGATATAGTCACTTATGGTTTAAAACCTCAACCTGTGCTATGCTTCTGTTTTTGGATTATCTGTTGCAATGACCCTACCATCTGTCTATTATTTACAAACTGCTGCAGCATTAACTTTTTATTTTAAGAAGTGAAGAATTTAGGAACTATGGCTGTTATTGCAATGTCTCAAAGTGTTTTACAACTGCTGTACTTTTATGAAGCATGGCCACTGACAATGCTAAAGAAGGATCCTGACCTGAAACATCGCCTATCCATATTCTCCGGAGATGCTATCTGACCTGCTGAACTACTCCAGCATTTTGTCTTCCACCGACATTGTTGTTTGTTTGTGGCAGCAAACTTGCTCAATTGAGGTATAATGCATGTTGAGGGATAAATATTACACAAGACAACCCTTGCTCTTTGAAATAGTTGTCATGAGGTTGTTTGCAACTACCTGAAAAAGAGTCAATAACTTTTGGTTTAATATTTTGTAAGAAACTGTAAACATAGAAAAGTGCAGCAGGAGTGGGCCATATGGCCATTGAGCCTGCATGATATTCATTGTGATGATGGCTGATCATGTATTGTAATATTCCCTCCCCTTAACCTTTTGCATCAAGGAAAGTATCTCAAAAATAATAATCAAATTGACCTGTATGGTACTGGCAGTGAACTTCATACATTTACCATCCTGTGAAAATGCATTTCTCCTCGTGTTAGTTCTTGCCCTTAAATCTGAGATGTGAAGGACAGAACTGCTGATGCTGGATTAAACCGAAGACAGACAAAAAATGCTGGAGTAACTCAGCGGGACAGGCAGCATCTCTGTAGAGAAGGAATGGGTGGTGTTTCGGGTCGAGGATTTTGTTCAGACTAGTCAGGGGAAAGGGAAACGAGATATAGACTGTGATGTAGAGAGATATGGAACAAATGAATTAAAGATAAAGGAAACAGGCCATTGTTAGCTGTTTGGGAGGTGAGAACGGGAACCTGGTGCGACTTGGGTGGGGGAGGAATGGAGAAAGGGAATGCAGGGGTGTGGATACGAGAGCTGGAGAAATATGGTCCCCACAATCACTCCATCTAGTCCTGTCAGAGTTTTGTAAGCTACAATTGGATTCTCTCTTCAAAGCTCCAGAAAGTTCAATCTTCATCAATTTAATGTAATTCAGTAATTCCGCCAGCTCAGGAAATCAAGTCTGGTCTGAAGAAGGGTCTCGACCCGAAACGTCGCCTATCTCCTTCGCTCCTTAGATGCTGCTGCACCCGCTGAGTTCCTCCAGCCTTTTGTGTACCCTCTGGTAAACCTTCATTGAGCTCCTGTTCCAGGCAAGTTCATCCTTTTGTGGGTAAGCAGACCAAAACAGCCATATATTCTCATTCTCCCATATATAACTGTACCAAAAAAATGCATTCTCCCATATATAATTGTACCAAGATTTCATCAGAATTCTTGCACCGTACCACATTGGTATGAGCCGAGATTTTGGTATCAAACCCAGATGAGCATATCCAGGGCTGCCACAGTGTAATTTCATATATTTATTAAAACTCAAAAATATCTTGCATACCATGGTGCCCTTATACACTGAATTTAGAAACATTGCAATTGTACAACATAGAAAGATTTCAGCTTGTTTTATCTGTGCTAGTAAAGGCAGTAGTCTGCCTAAGCCCTTAGTTAATCTGTAACTCTGCTGGTCACGACTCTTCCACTGCACCTCCTACATTCTATTTAAAGATGGTTGGAGGGCTCTGCCGTGTTTCCATTTTCTTCCCATTGTAAATAAATTGTGAAGAATTAATAATGAACCTACTTCCACTAATCTTTCAAATGGTGTATTCCAGATCCTAATGACTGGCTGTGCAGGTTATATTCTTTGTGCTGTCTCTACTGTGCGTAAGAACTTGGGGAACTAGGAGATAATTCAGATCCTCAAACCTGTTCTGCCATTCAATAATCTCTGCATCTGTATTTTCATCCTCTTGCCCATATCGCCTTGATTTCTCTAAAACAGGCCAGCATATTTCTGTGCCTTAATTAACATACTGAGCCTTTGCAGAAAATTCCACATTTGCCATTCTAAGTGAATGGTTTCAGAAAGCATTTGATAATGTCCCATATAGGAGATTAATGGGCTAAATCAGGGCACATGGTATTGGGGGGGGTAGAGTGCTGACATGGATAGAAAATTGGTTGGCAGACAGGAAACAAAGAGTAGGGATTAATGGGTCCCTTTCAGATTGGCAGGCGGTGACTAGTGGGGTACCGCAAGGCTTGGTGCTGGGACTGCAGCTATTTACATTATACAGCAATGATTTAGATTAAGGGATTCCAAGTAACATTAGCAAATTTGCAGTTGACACAAAGCTGGGTGGCAGTGTGAAGTGTGAGGAGGATGCTGTGAGAATGCAGGGCGATTTGGACAGGGGTAAAAACAGGAATGCAGATTATTATCTAAATGGTGTCGGGTTGGGATAAGGGGAAGTACAACGGGATCTGGGGGTCCTTGTTCATCAGTCAATGAAAGTAAGCATGCAGATACAGCAGGCAGTGAAGAAAGCGAATGGCATGTTGGCCTTCATAACAAGGGGAGTTGAGTATAGGAGCAAAGAGGTCCTTCTGCAGTTGTATAGGGCCCTAGTGAGACCACACCTGGAGTATTGTGTGCAGTTTTGGTCCCCTAATTTGAGGAAGGATATTATTGATATTGAGGGAGTGTGGCGTAGGTTTACAAGATTAATTCCTGGGATGGCGGGACTGTCACATGCTGAGAGAATGGAGCGGCTGGGCTTGTATACTCTGGAGTTTAGAAGGATGAGAGGGAATCTTATTGAAACATTTAAGATTATTAAGGGTTTGGACACGCTAGAGGCAGGAAACATGTTCCCGATGTTGGGGGAGTCCAGAACCAGGGGCCACTGTTTAAGAATAAGGGGTAAGCCATATAGAACGGAGATGAGGAAACACTTTTTCACACAGAGTTTTGAGTCTCTGGAATTCTCTGCCTCAGTGGGCGGTGGAGGCAGGTTCTCTAGATACTTTCTTATTAAGAGAGAGCTAGATAGGGCTCTTAAAGATAGCGGAGTCAGGGGATATGGGGAGAAGGCAGGAACGGGGTACTGATTGGGGATGATCAGCCATGATCACATTGAATGGCGGTGCTGGCTAGAAGGGCCGAATGGCCTACTCCTGCACCTATTGTCTATTGAAATTTATTGTTAACTGGATGTTAAATGCCTTGACACTGCAAAACCCAGTTTCAGATTTCTTGGCCAGAGCAAATGTCCTTTCATTTACCTTGACCAGCCATTTAAGTATTTTGTATGTCTTAATGCAGTCACTTCTCACTCTTCCAAGCTGTAGAGCCCACTCTTTGTATACGACAGTCCTGACTTTTTACGCACCTCTCAACTGAAGTCTTTGTTCACTGGTTGCAGTCTCCAACAGCACGATGGCAGAAACATGATTAAATGTCATGCAGGCCTTATCTATCTCTGTCAGCATAACCTTTAAGACTTATCTGTCTTTGACCTAGTGTCCCCTTAAGTGGATCAGTCCTTGCAGGACTGTAACTTATGCTTTGCTTGAACAGCTGCTTTTGCCTCAGTAGTGGTCTCCCAGCCAGAGGAAGTTGTTACTCCTTTGCCTCTACATCTCTAATCACCTGAAATTTACTGATCTCATTGCCTGCTAATTGTACCATTGGTCAATGTCAGCAACTACCAATGAGAATTCTTCAGCTTATTCCCACTTCCTGGGTCTCACTCAGTCTGTGTCTTGAGTTATGAAGTGAGACCACTCAATCGGACACCTTTTTTGGTAACGAGTTACAGACCCTTCGCCCCTTCAGTGCAAAGAAACGGCAACTAATCCTACTTCATTTAAGATTTTTAAAGGTTTGGACATGCTAGAGGCAGGAAACATGTTCCCGATATTGGGGGAGAACCAGTGGCCGCAGTTTAAGAATAAGGGGTTAGCCATTTAGAACGGAGATGAGGAAAAACCTTTTCACACAGAGTTGTGAATCTGTGGAATTCTCTGCCTCAAAGGCAGTGGAGGCCAATTCTCTGGGTGCTTTCAAGAGAGAGTTAGATAGAGCTTTTAAAGATAGCGGAGTCAGGGGATGTGACGAGAAGGCAGGAACGGGGTACTGATTGAGGATGATCAGCCATGATCATATTGAATGGCGGTGCTAGCTCGAAGGGCCGAATGGCATAAACCTGCACCTATTGTCTATTGAAATCTGTTACCTGATTATTGATCATTTCATTCAGAAAAATTGGTATGTCCTGTTCACCCAATCTAATTCCTTCAGAATTTGTATAGACTCTGATTAGATTATGTTTATTGCTTTCTTCAGGTATTCCCCCAAAACACGTTGTTGCCTTATCTTTTAACGGGTTAATATTACCCGTAATATGTGTGAAAACTGCATGATATTGTTAAGAATTGCTGCTTCAGGCATTTTTAGGTACTTGATGTGGATAATACATAACGTATTCCAAAATGTGCAGCGGCTTAAGCAGAATTCCAAAAAAAAGACTTCAACTGATGGATAATGATGTCTATGTATTACAGATTACTGTTAATTTGCTAACATCGTTACCAGTGGTTTGACATGGATGTCATGTTACGCCAAGCACTGATTGGTGGTGTGAATGAGTTGGTTATCTGAAAGGGCAGGTGATGTTGCACGGAATGTGTAGGTGCACCACTTGTATAGTTGTATTTCATTGCTAACTTTTTTAGTGTTTATTGATCTCTAGGCCCCAAGGTCTTGCTGACTTTTCAAAAACAAAATGATGCTTTTCGCTGCAAAGAGAATATGAAAGAGGATTTCATCTCATAATTTTTATTTATGCATGGATTTATAGGTTAATTCTCAGCTTGATAATTTTTTGGAATAGGTACATTATTGTGCACTTTTCTGATGGATTATTGGTGTATGGGTTTTCCTTGGTCACCTGCCCATGTTTCTTTATGGTCATGAGTTGAGTGTGGAGCCTGTTTAATTTAATAAAATCACAGAATGTTACATTCTGCGTTGTGCAATTAAAACTATAAAGGCCCTTTTGGCCTTCCTTGACCATTTATTAATGCATTCAATGGCTTTGTTGGTGTCTGAATAAATGTAGATAGGTAAACATACGTGCAATTTTAAACTGCTTAATTGTGAAAAATTGCTGAAGGTGGCAAAATCTGCTGTCAAATAATTTTTCTTTGGCCTGAGTTTAAATGTAAAGGCGTACAGGAGAGATGAAAGATCAAGGAGTAAAACATTGCACTGATTTTATGCTCAAAATTGTGTTATGGTACCTTTGAACCTTGGTCAGTGTTGTCATAATCCAGGGTACACAAAAGGCTGGAGAAACTCAGCGGGTGCAGCAGCATCTAAGGAGCGAAGGAGATAGGCGACGTTTTGGGTCGAGACCCTTCTTGTCATAATCCAGATTGTGTTAGATACATGCTTGGCAATTTGAAGGATATTTATTTGCTCTGGAAATAAATTGAGGGGATGCTGAGTGTTTACACTAAGAAAGTAAATAAGCTGCCGGCTTTAATGTACAGACACAAAGTGTTGGAGAACCTCAGCTCAGGAAGCAAATGTTGAGAAAAAAGATAGATGACGTTTTGGTTTGGGATCCTTCTTCTGAAGACATTTCTTTATTCAGAAGTAATGTCCTGACCCGAAACATCATCTATCCTTTCCCCCCAGAGATACTGCCTAACCCACTGTTACTCCAGCATTTTGTGTCTATCTTTGGTATGAACCAGCATTTGCAGTTCTTTTTTTCTAAACAATTTAATGGAATGTGAATAGTCCTGGGCATCGACCCCTCCCTCTGCAACTGGATACTGGACTTTCCAACCAACAGACCCCAATCTGTTAGGTTAGACAATCACACCTCTTCAACCCTCAACCTGAACACCGACGTTCCACAGGGCTGTGTAATGAGCCCTCTCCTCTACTCCCTCTGCACCTACGACTGCACACCTGTACATGGTATTAACACCATCATTAAGTATACAGATGATACAACGGGGATTGGCCTCATCAGCGACAACAATGAATCGGCCTATAGGGAGGAGGTCCAGCCCCTAGCAGCACGATGCGCTGACAACAACCTGGCCCTTAACACCAAAGAGCTCATTGCGGACTACAGAAGGTCTAGGATTGCCACGCACACCCCCATCCATATTAACGGGACGGAGGTGGAGCGTGTTTCCAGCTTCAGGTTTCTGGGGGTCAACATCTCTGATGACCTCTCTTGGACCCATAATACCTCAACACTGATCAAGAAGGCTCACCAACATCTCTTCTTCCTGAGGAGACTAAAGAAGGTCCTTCTGTCTCTTCAGATTCTGGTGAACTTCTACCGCTGCGCCATCGAGAGCATCGTTATTAACTATCACAGTATGGTAAGCCAGCTGCTCTGTCTCTGACCGGAAAGCACTGCAGAGGGTGGTGAAAACTGCCCAATGCATCACCGGTTCCTCACTCCCCTCCATTGAGTCTGTCCAGAGCAAGCGATGTCTGCAAAGGGCGCGCAGCATCGTCAAGGACTGCTCTCGCCCCAACCACAGACTGTTTATCCTCCTGGGAGGTGCTACAGGTCTCTCCGTTCCCGGACCAACAGGTTCAGGAACAGCTTCTTCCCTGCGGTTGTTACTCTACTTATCGCTGCACTTTGGTGATTGCCAGTCATCCGCCCAATATGGGAGAAAGGGAAACTCAAGGATTTGTGGTCAGTTGGCATCTTTCTAAAGGAGCCAGATCAATATTAAGTTGGCAGGAGTTATCCTTTGTTTGCTTGTTTGTTCCATTAAGCTGTTGAGGAAGGAAGTTGGATCCTTCCTCGAAGTGACAAGCACAGTATGGAAAGGAAGAGCTTTACTGATATTAAATGCACGGCCAGATTATATGTCTTGTTGCTAATTTTCTTTCAAGTAAGAAAATTACAAAAGAGGAGCACTGATAAGTTGAGGGCTGTTTCCAGCTAGAGGTGGGGCATTTTCTTTGGTCCTTTTCGGCTTGCAACATGCGTATCAGCACCCTGATGTAAAACAATTAGAGAAAGTTGATTTTTAAAGTAAATATTTTGGTGAACTTGGAACTTGACGATGTGAAGGTGTAACTGGTTATTTAACTGAGGAATATTTTTTTTAAACCTCGCGTGTTGACAAACATTTGTGTAATCCTAAGTAGACTGTTAGAACAGAAAAAGAAAATAACAAATGTGCAACAAAAAAAAACTAAACAATGGTGTTGTAGTAAAACATTCACATTTAGAATATTGTGTTCAGTTCTGGGCACCATGTTATTGGAAAGATATTGTCAAGCGGGTTCAGAGAAGGTTTACAAGGATGTTGCCAGGACTAGAGGGTGTGAGCTATAGGGAGAGGTTGAGCTTTAACGGCCGCGGGACTTTACCATCGCCCGCCGGGGGCTTTAACATCGGGAGAGCAGGGGAGAGCCAAGACTTTGCCTTCCATCGCAGTGAGGAGGAGACTCACTGTGATGGATGTCTGTGTGAATTGAGTTGGTTGTATGTCTTGTATAATTGTTCCTTTTTGAGACAAAGGGACTAAAGATGGAAATTAGCTATTGGCTATAATCTTGCATATTTACATGTAAAGGTTCATCAATATGCACTATCCCTGTTTAAATTTTAAAAATCAAATGGCCTACCCCTTATTCTTAAACTGTGACCCCTGGTTCTAGACTTCCCCAACCTCAAACATTTTTCCTGCATCTAGCCTGTCCAATCCTTTCAGAATTTTATATGTTTCTGTAAGATCCCCTCTCACCCTTCTACATTCCAGTGAATACAAGCCCAATCGACTCATTCTTTCATCATATGTCAGTCTGCCCATCCTGGGAGTTAACCTGGTGAACCAATGCTGCACTCCCTAAATAGCAATAATGTTCTTTCTCAAATTAGGAGACCAAAATTGCACACAATACTCCAGCTAAGGTCTCACCAGGGCCTTGTGCAACTGCAGTAGGACTTCCTCGTTCCTAAACTCAAATCTTCTCGCAATGAAGATCAACAAGCCATTGGCTTTCTTCACTGCCTGCTGTATCTGCATGCTTACTTTCGGTGACTGATGTACAAGCTCACCCAGGTCTCGTTGCATCTCCTCTTTTCCTAATCTGGCACCATTCAGATAATAATCTGCTTCCAGTTCTTGCCACCAAAGTGGATAACCTCACATTCATGCACATTATACTGCATCGGCCATGCCTCTGCCTACTCCCCCAACTTATCCAAGTCACCCTGCAACCTCATAGCATCCTCCTCGCAGCTCACACTGCCACCCAGCTTTGTGTTTTCCGCAAACTTAGAGATATTACATTTAATTCCGTTGTCTAAATCGTTAATATATATTGTGAACAACTAGGGTCCCAGCACCGAGCCTTGCGGCACCCCACTAGTCACTGCCTGCCGTTCTGAAAAGGACCCGTTAATTCCTACTCTTTGCTTCCTGTCTGCCAACCAATTCTCGATCCATGTCAAACCCTGCCAATACCATGTGCTCTAATTTTGCACACTAATCTATTGTGTGGGACCTTGTCAAAGGCTTTTTGAAAGTCCAGATACACTACATCCACTGGCTCTCCATTATCCATTCTACTTGTTACATCCTCAAAAAATTCCAAAAGATTAGTCAAGCATGATTTCCCCTTCATAAATCCATGCTGATTTTGACTGATCCCGTCACTGCTTTCCAAATGCGCTGCTATATCATCTTTAATAATCGACTCCAGCATCTTCCACATTACTGATATAAGGTTAACTGGTCAATAATTCCCGGTTTTCTCAAAATGTGGAATTGGCTACCTTCTAGTCCACAGGAACTGATCCAGAGTCGAGTGAACATTGGTAAATGATCACTAATGCATCCACGATTTCTAGGGCCACCTCCTTGAGTACTCTTGGATGCAGACCCTCAGGTCCTGCAGATTTATCTGCCTTCAGGCCCAACAGTTTACCTAACACCATTTTCTGACTAATGTGGATTCCCTTCAGTTCCTCCCTCCCACTAGATCCTCGGTCCGCTAGTATTTCTGGGAGATTGTGTCTTCCTTAGTGAAGACAAAACCAAGGTACTCATTTAACTGTTCTGCCATTTCCTTGTTTCCCATTATAAATTCACCTGTCGCTGACTGTAAGGGACCCGCTAATCTTTTCCTTTCTACATACCGAAATAAACTTTTACAGTCAGTTTTTATATTCCAAACACACCATAATTGAAAAGTACTATTGACGTGGGACAAATTACTATTTTGTTGCCTCATCATGTGGTATTGATGTGGAGAGAAAAAATACATTATGTAATAAGCTTAAATTTTTAAACATAATTTTAGTCTACTGTATTGTCTAAACTCTAATTACACTAATTGTAAAATGACATGTGCATAGTTCATTGTTAAAAGTTTGTGTTTTCAAAATGTATTTAAACTGGGGAAAGTTGTGGTACATATTTATGCAGGAATTATCTTTAATGAGAATTGATTGGATGAAATTAAGAACGTTTGAAGGCTCAATGTGTGGCTCATTGATGCTGCATCTTCTGTGCTGAATGGTTTGTTTCTGTGCTGTGGGTTCTCTGTAATGTTGAAAGGACCATACTTTGGAATTGGAGGAATTGTAATTTCTTTAACATTGTACTTTTGCAATAATTGCACTAATGTCAGCAACCTCGAGAATTTAACACGTGTCTTTGAACACGTAAATAGGAGCAAACAAAATGTGTACGGAGAAACTACAGATGCTGGTTTACACCAAAGATAGACACAAAATGCTGGAGTAACTCAGGGACAGGCAGTATCTCGGGATAGAAGGAATGTTTAATTTAGTTTAGAGATACAGCGCGGAAACTGGCCCTTCGGCCACTGAGTCTGCGCCGACCCACGATAACTGCACATTAACATAATCCTGCACATACTAGGGACAATTTACACTTGTATCAAGCCAATTAATCTACATACCTTTGTCTTTGGAGTGTGGGAGGAGCCCAAAGATCTCGGAGGGGAGAACGTGCAAACTCCGGAAAGACAGCACCCGTAGTCAGGATCGAATCCGCGCCTCTGGCGCTGCAAGTGCTGTGAGGCAGAAATTGTACCGCTGTGCCACCGTGCCGACAACAGTCTGACGAAGGGTCTCGACCTGAAACGTCGCCCATTCCTTCTTCCAGTTACTCCAGTATTGTCCCAGATGCGGGAACTCCTTACGACCATGAAGGAGCAAAAGTAGGCCGCCTGGTCTCAAGCTGCTCTGTTATTCAATATGTTAATGGCCTCTTCTGTGCCTGTTCCCCATTACTCAATTCTGTGATTTCAAAATGTATCTATATCCACCCAGAGTATATTTAATGATCTGTACTACAGGCAGAGAATGCTGCTTGTAGTTAATAAAAATCAATCCAATAACTTTTTAGTTATTGTTTTAGTCATTATAACACTCATCCAAGCCAAATTTTGTTCAAAGTGAATAGATGGCAATTAATTTTTCTTGGTGCAATTAAAAGCTATATTTATAAAAAAGTTTATTATACTGTTGATTCCGGTTATCAAAATCGGTATGGTTAGGACAGGGGATACATTCAGCAGCCGAATAATAAATACTTATGCGCCTGTCCCACTTAGGCGACTTTTTAGGCGACGTAGGGGACTATACAGTCACCACATGGTTGCCACATGTTCATGGGTGGTTGCTGGGGAGTTGCCTTCATGTTCATAAGACTTCCTGCATCTGGGAACTAGTTGCGGCCTCATTATGGTCGCCGCAAATTTTTCAACATGTTGAAAAATTAGTGGTGACCAGAATGAAGCCGCCATGGAGAGCAGCGAGAATTCTCGTGCCATAGGTGGGTTGCCAGGAGGCCCTAGTGGGTTGCCAGGAGGTCGAAGGTTCTCGTAGGTTCTTGTAGATTGTAGCATGTGGTGACCGGTGAATTTAATTGGCTCATTGGGGGAAATAACGTACGCAGTAATTTTCAGAACCGACCGGTAATGTGAAATGTCCACCGAGATTCACAGCCGTGTATCTCTGACTTCTTAAAAGTTCTCTGGCTTCTTGAAAGTTGTCTCCAATCCTCCACCCTTCTTTTAAACCATATAACCATATAACAATTACAGCACGGAAACAGGCCATCTCGGCCCTTCAAGTCCGTGCCGAACAACTTTTTTTCCCTTAGTCTCACCTGCCTGCACTCATACCATAACCCTCCATACCCTTCTCATCCATATGCCTATCCAATTTATTTTTAAATGATACCAACGAACCTGCCGCCACCACTTCCACTGGAAGCTCATTCTACACCGCTACCACTCTCTGAGTAAAGAAGTTCCCCCTCATGTTACCCCTAAACTTCTGTCCCTTAATTCTAAAGTCATGTCCTCTTGTTTGAATCTTCCCTATTCTCAAAGGGAAAAGCTTGTCCACATCAACTCTGTCTATCCCTCTCATCATTTTAAAGACCTCTATCAAGTCCCCACTTAACCTTCTGCGCTCCAGAGAATAAAGACCTAACTTATTCTCTGTAACTTAGCTGTTGAAACCCAGGCAACATTCTAGTAAATCTCCTCTGTACCCTCTCTATTTTGTTGACATCCTTCCTATAATTGGGCGACCAAAATTGTACACCATACTCCAGATTTGGTCTCACCAATGCCTTGTACAATTTTAACATTACATCCCAGCTTCTATACTCAATGCTCTGATTTATAAAGGCTAGCATACTAAAAGCTTTCTTTACCACCCTATCTATATGAGATTCCACCTTCAAGGAACTATGCACGGTTATTCCCAGATCCCTCTGTTCAACTGTATTCTTCAATTCCCTACCATTTACCATGTACGTCCTATTTAGATTTGTCCTGCCAAGGTGTAGCACCTCACATTTATCAGCATTAAACTCCATCTGCCATCTTTCAGTCCATTTTTCCAACTGGCCTAAATCACTCTGTAGACTTTGGAAATCCTCTTCATTATCCACAACACCCCCTATCTTGGTATCATCTGCATACTTACTAATCCAATTTACCACCCCTTCATCCAGATCATTGATGTACATGACAAACAACAAAGGACCCAACACAGATCCCTGAGGCACCCCACTAGTCACCTGCCTCCAACCCGACAAACAGCCATCCACCATTACCCTCTGGCTTCTCCCATTCAGCCACTGTTGATTCCATCTTGCTATTCCTGCATTTATACCCAACAGTTGAACCTTCTTAACCAACCTTCCATGAGGAACCTTGTCAAAGGCCTTACTGAAGTCCATATAGACAACATCCACTGCTTTACCCTCGTCAATTTCCCTAGTAACCTCTTCAAAAAATTCAAGAAGATTAGTCAAACATGACCTTCCAGGCATAAATCCATGTTAACTGTTCCTAATTAGACCCTGTTTATCCAGATGCTTATATATATTATCTCTAAGTATCTTTTCCATTAATTTGCCCACCACTGAAGTCAAACTAACCGGTCTATAATTGCTAGGTTTACTCTTAGAACCCTTTTTAAACAATGGAACAACATGCGCAGTACGCCAATCCTCGGGGACTATTCCCGTTTCTAATGACATTTGAAATATTTCTGTCATAGCCCCGGCTATTTCTACACTAACTTCCCTCAATGTCCTAGGGAATATTCTGTCAGGACCTGCAGACTTATCCACTTTTATATTTTTCAAAAGTGTCAGTACTTCTTTTACTTTGAAACTCATAGTATCCATAGCTACTCTACTAGTTTCCCTTACCTCACATAATTCAATATCCTTCTCCTTGGTGAATACTGAAGAAAAGAAATTGTTCAATATCTCCCCCATCTCTTTTGGCTCTGCAGATAGCTGTCCACTCGGTCTCTCCAATGGACCAATTTTATCCCTTGTTATCCTTTTGCTATTAATATAGCTGTAGAAACCCTTTGGATTTACTTTCACCTTACTTGCCAAAGCAACCTCATATCTTCTTTTAGCTTTTCTAATTTCTTTCTTAAGATTCTTTTTACATTCCTTATACTCCTCAAGCACCTCATTTACTTCATGCTGCCTATAATTATTGTAGATCTCCCTCTTTTTCCGAACAAGATGTCCAATTTCCCTTGAAAACCAGGGCTCTTTCCAATTTTTACTGGTTCTTCAACCGAACAGGAACATAAAGATTCTGTACTCTTAAAATTTCCCCTTTAAATGTCCTCCATTTCTCTTTTACATCTTTCCCATAAAACAAAATGTCCCAGTTCACTCCTTTTAAATCATCTCGCATCTCGTTAAAATTAGTCTTTCTCCAATCAAAAATCTCAACCCTAGGCCCAGTTCTGTCCTTCTCCATAATTATATTGAAACTAATGGTTTTGTGATCACTGGACCCGAAGTGCTCCCCAACGCATACCTCCGCCACCTGTCCCGTCTCATTTCCTAACAGGAGGTCCAGCACTGCCCCTCCTCTAGTAGGTACCTCTATGTATTGCTGCAAAAAACTATCCTGCACACATTTTGCAAACTCCAAACCATCCAGCCCATTTACAGAATGTGTTTCCCAGTCTATGTGTGGAAAGTTGAAATCTCCCAAATCACTACCTTGTGCTTACTACTAATATCTGCTATCTCTTTACATATTTGCTCTTCCAATTCTCGTTCCCCATTTGGCGGTCTATAATATACCCCTATAAGTGTTGCTACACCTTTCCCACTTCTCAGTTCCACCCAAATAGCCTCCCTAGATGAACCCTCCAATCTATCCTGCCAAAGCACTGCTGTAATATCTTCCCTGACTAGCAATGCAACACCTCCACCTCTTGCCCCTCCAATTCTATCGCACCTGAAGCAACAAAATCCTGGAATATTTAGTTTCCAATCACAGCCCTCCTGCAACCATGTTTCACTGATCGCCACAACATCATACTTCCAGGTGTCTATCCAGACTCTAAGCTCATCCACCTTTCTTACAATGCTCCTAGCATTAAAATATGCACATTTAAGAAACCCCCCATCTCTTATTCTCTGTTTATTTCCTTTTTTTTCTTTCTCCTCTTGTGTCTGAGTGCTTCCCTTTTCTGCTTCCTGCCTCCCATTTTGTCTACTAGCTTTTGCTATTTGCATCCCTCTCCCCAACCATTCTAGTTTAAAGTCTCCCCAGTGGCCTTTGCAAATTTCCCCGCCAGGATATTGGTCCCCCTTGGGTTCAAGTGCAACTCATCCTTCCTGTACAGGTCCCACCTACCCCAAAAGAAGTCCCAATGATCCAGAAATTTGAATCCCTGCCCTCTGCACCAGTCTTTCAGCCAAGCATTTATCCTCCACCTTGCTCCATTTCTACTCTCACTGTTGCGTGGCACAGGCAGTAATCCTGAGATTGTTACCTTTTTGGTCCTTTTCCTCAACTCTCCTCCCAAGTCCTTAAATCCTCCCTTCAGGACCTCTTCCCTTTTTTTACCTATGTCATTGGTACCTATATGTACCACGACCTCGGGCTCCTCTCCCTCTGATTTGAGGATATCTTGGACACGTTTAGACATGTCCGAGACCTTGGCACCAGGGAGGCAGACCACCATCCTAGTCTCCCGACTGCGTCCACAGAAGGACTTGCTGTACACTAGCCGTCTTAATTATAGCGCCAACTTTCCTGTTCATCATGGTGTGTGTGTGTCTTTGGCCTTGCACCGTCTGAATTTCACTCAGACAGCGCTCCCCCTGCTCGCCCTGTCCCCCGCCTGCATAAACGGGCTGGTGAAGGAAGCGATGTGTGTGTGTGTTCCCCTCTGACAGTCGCCATTCCAGTTGCCGATTTTTCAGGTGACTGCCTGCAACTTGACAGTCGACGGCAGTCGTCCGAAAAATTGCCTAAGTGGGACAGGCCCATTAGTATTTGTTTTGTGCAAGCTTCAACATTGAAAGTAAATGGCTTGTAGAAACGGAGTTTCGTTCGAGCCTCTCTAATAAAATCAAATCAAATCTAACTTAATTTTTTTGTTTTGTCGGATTTTATCAGTCATTTTGCTGAGTGTTATTCCTTGGATAAATCTACGCATTTATATTATATTTATAGTTGCTTCTCCCTTATATCAAGTTCTGTTGCTATATCTGTCCAATAATGGCATTGATTTTAGCAATGACCAATTGGCCAATTTAATTGACGAATGCTATTTTTATTCCAAGCGAACATCACGAGCATTGATATCAGCAAAACAGAAATTACTTTGTCATTGTCACACAGCATAGAAACAGGCCCTTCAGCCCCACTTGTCCGTGCTGACCAAGATGCTCATTTGTGGTAATCCCATTTGCGTTTGACCCTTATACCCCTAAACCTTTTCTATCCATGTACTTATCCAAAGCCTTTTAAATGTAATTGAATCTGCAATGACCACTGCCTCTGATTGCTAGTTCCACAGCTCATCTGTGGTCTGATAAGTACATTTTCTGATGATGCAAAGATTGACAGGGTTATAAATAGTGCGGTCATCGCCTAAGACATAAATGGACATAGTTCATCTGGAATGTCGGGTGGAGTGGTGGCACATGGAATTTAATCCAGACATGCGGGAGCAAATGTGGCAGCTAATACCAGCCGGACCTGTACAGCAAATGGTAAGGATCTGAAAAGTATTAATGTGCAGAGGGACCTAGGGGTACAAGTTCATAGCTTCTTGAAAATGGTGACACAGGTAGACAGTGTGGTGAAGGCAACATTTGGGATGTTTGGCTTCATAGCCGGGGGTATTGAGTACAAGAGTTGGACATGACCTTGATTAGACCATGTGTGGAATATTGTGCCCCGTTTTGGCCATCATACTTTTAGCACATTTTTAGAAATGATATGGGAGCAGTAGAAAGAGTGCAGAGGAGAGTGACCTGGATGTTGCCTGGAATGGAGGGCTTTTGTTAGGAGGAGTGATTGATTAGGCTGGGATTGTTCGCATTGAGAGCAGGAAGTTGAAAGGTTGATCTTATCGAGGTTGAGAAACTTGAGGAACCATAAACTTTTCTCATTTGTGAAGCACTTTAAAAACTCCTTACTTGCTAAGCATTTAATTATTTGCCCTGATACCATCATCTGTGTCTCTGCTCCAAAGTGCCTTTGTATGTTTTACACATAAATGCAACTCATTAATTCTTGTGTGATTTCCTGTTTTTAACCAGCAAGTATGGATAATGTCAATAGAGGATGTAGACACAAAATGCTGGAGTAACTCCGCGGGTTGAATCACTTGTACCCGGGAATCCTGCCCAGTTGGTTCCACTATATACTCAGTAACTCTTAACATTTTCTTAAGTAGTCACTGCAGCATAGAACTTAGTGACATGGTGTCAAGACAATAACCTCTTGCTCGATGTCAGCAATACAAAGGAGGTAATTAATGACTTCAGGAAACACGGTGGAGTACATTCCCCAATCAGCATCAATGGTGAGGGAGTGGAAATGGTTGAGTGAGACTGAGGAAATTTAGCATGTCTCCAGTGAGTCTTATAAACGTCTACAAAGGCAGCCTAGAAAGCATGCTGTCAGGTGGCATAACAGCTTTGTTTGTGAACAGCACTGCCCAAGATCTCAGGAAACTGCAGAATGTTGTAGATGTAGCCAAGTCCACCACTGGGGACTCCATCTACACTATACGTTATCTCGGAAAAGCAGCCAACATAATCGGACATTCCACCCCGGTCGTTTCCCCCTTCTCCCTGCTCCTGTCAGCAAAGGCACGGAAGCTTGAAAGATTCAGATTCAGGAATGGCTCCTACCAAGGATAATCTTTGTAGCAATACACAAGTGCGGGAGGAACTCATGCAGCATCACCAGATGGAATGGGTGGTGACTTTTTGGTTTGGGGCCCTTCTTATTTGTTTATCATTTGCCTTTGTTTCCAAGCAACTGATCGAAGCAGTCAAATGAAAATAGTGGAGATGAAGTAATGACAAATGTTTAAGGTCCATCAGTGCCATATGTTAACGGCAGAGTTAATCGTTGTTCTTCCAGCAAGATTAGTGCATGGCCACTATTGGATTTTAATGGAATGTGATTCAGCTGTGAAAATTAACAGCAACATTTCCTTGGCAAGGGCAGAAATGGAGTAATAAAATGGCATAAATTAACCAAGTACTTTTAACAACAAAAGTAATTATCATGTTACAAACCTTCAATTTCTGTTATCAGACTTCTGAACAGTCCATCAATAAGCCAGGGTACAGACCAGATTCTCTAGCCTACTTGACTGTGGTCATTGGATTTTGTCTTTAGAACTGTTGTGCTACAATGGTGAGAATATTCTGCACTCGATATCTTCCTCATTGGTCATTCCCCATCTATTGTTTTCTTGAGTTTGATGTAATTATATCTATGTGTGGTGTATGTGACCTGGTTGGATAGTGTAAAAAAACATAGATTTTCACTGTTCCTTGGTACGCATGCTAAAAATAAAATGAAAACAAAAGAAATGTTAGATGTTTAAAAAGTTAACGCAAACACATGTTTGGTGCACAATATGCACAAGGAAATGCGGACATTGGTTTACAAAGAAAAAAATGCTGGAGTAACTCAGCGGGTCAGGCAGCATCTTTGGAGAACATGGATAGGCGATCTTCTGGGTTGGGATCCATGTTCTCCAGAGATGCTGCCTGACCCGCTGAGTTACTCCATCACTGTCTTTTTTTAGGAGCATATTACATTGGCTGATTTTCCCTTGACCCTAATTTAAGTCTGGACAGCTAAAAATTGAAATTGAAATTGAAAATCTTTATTATCATTTTCCTGAGTACTTACATACCCAGAGGAAACAAAAAAACGTTGCTCAACCAGTGTCCATTCAGTGTGCGGTAAAAATTAAATAGAAATAAAAATAAAAATACATATATCATCATGAGTTCCAATTGGCAACGGCACGACAATGGCGCTGCTTCAGTGTGTCCAGGTTGGTGCGTGATACTTTGACAGGGGGCAAAGTCCGTTTATCAGTCTTATAGCCTGCGGGGAAGAAGCTGAGGAGCATCCTGCTGGTTTTGCAGCTGATGCTCCTGTACCTCTTCCCAGATGGCAGGATGGAGAATATGGGATGCGATGGGTGGTAGGGGTCTTTGATGATGGAGATGGCTCTGTTGATACATCTCTTCCTGTATATGTCCAGCAGGAAAGGGAATGGTGCACCAATAATCCAAATAAAGAAAGTGGAAATAACTTTTTAACTAAACCTGCCATCCAGTTCTTGAAAGATGAAAGTTAATGCTACCTCCAGATACTGCAGAGTGAATTGCCACTTTCAAATCGGGTGTTGAAAGGGCTTTTAGCTGATTATTCAACTGCTGCCGGTGCAATGTTGCAGAACACAGTGTATGCCCAGCAATTTAAGCCATTTCTTTTGTTGGCAAATGTAGCGTGGATGGAAACATCAACATCTTTTTCTGGGTGGGAGGAATAATACTTTCTGCTGCAGTTCTCAGAACTTTTGACGACTTTGTATTGTGGCTCAAACTCATGAACGGCGTATTTTCGAGGCAAGTGATACCACACTGCACCATATTTTCATCAAGGCATTATTTTTGTCCCGGAGAAATCTTGCCCTCGAATGACTTCCAAGACTTCCTTAATCTATGTCCTAGAAGTCTTGTCTCAACTGTTGCACGTAGGCAAGCTTGCTTATTTTTAAATTAATCCAATGAAGTCATTCCTCTCGATTCAGGGAAGTAAATACATGAACAGATTGAGCTAAATACAAGTTCTGTAGGATCTTGGTAGCAAAACACAAGTGCTGGAGGAACTCACACAGCATCACCAGAGGAAATGGGTGGTGACTTTTTGGGTTGGGACCCTTCTTATTTGTTTATCATTTGCCTTCGTTTCCAAGCAACTGATCTATGCAGTCAAGTGAAAATAGTGGAGATGAAGTAATGATATATGTTTAAGGCCCATCTGTGCAACATTTCCTTGGCTGGGGCAGAAATGGAGTAATGAAATGGCATAAATTAACTAAATACTTTTTAACCACAAAACATAATTATGTTACTAGCCTTCAATTTTTGGCTCATTGATGTAAATGTGATATTAACTCGTTCAATAAAGTATGATGTCTTTGCTTAAATCTTAGATGACCACTTTTTAAGCAAAAGCCCAAGCTGCTGAACCATGTCCATGCCTTGTAGCAACCTACCTTGGAGTCTCTCAATCTCTCCAAGGCTTTCAGTCACAATGCTCATCTTGTGAACAAAATCATATCCAGTAAAAAATTGTGCATATCAAAACTATAATCTTTGGTCCCTATCAACAACTCATTCTCAGGCTTATTAAAAGCATCCGTCCTACTTCTACTAGCTGAAGCTCGACTGGATGCACCTCACACAACTTTGCATTTGCTCAAGAGAGTGTAATACCTTGTATTCTCTCCATCTGCAGCCCATTTCTAACTCCTGGATACTTCAATCTCAGATTGCCAACTCCTGAATACTGAATGCAGATGTTCTCCAAAGTGGTCACTCAATATACGTTTGTAGACTAAACTAACTAATCTATTCTCTGAGGTAGATAAAAATGCTGGAGAAACTCAGCAGGTGAGGTAGCATCTATGGAGTGAAGGAATAGGTGACGTTTTGGATCGAGACTCTTCTTCAGGTCTATTCTCTGATGTTGAAGAGACCATGTTGTATTGGTACTGGATGCTGCACCCTGGATTGGAAGAATCTGCCCCACGAGCTGTTTTTTTTTCTCCTTTATTTTGTTGTTTCTCCCTGGTCCCGTTCGTTCCCATTTTCACCCATGCCACCGTCCTGTCTCAGGCACTCAGTCCTGATGATGAAACTATCTTCATGGGTGCACCGAAAATATATTCTTCTGCTCTGTGGCTTTATTTCCATTGTTAATTGTAATTCATTTATTAGCCATGTATGTAAACATGCAAGGAATTTGATTTGCCAACAGTCATACAAAAAAGCACCAAGATATATAACCACATAAAAATTAATCATAGACTTAAACAGTCACCACTATCAAGTTTCTCCGCCGCCTCTGACATTCTAGAGTAAACAATTGAAGTCTGTCCCACCTCTCCCTGTAGCTAATACCCCCTAAGCCAGCCACCATTCTGATAAACCTCCTCTGCACCCTTTCCAAAGTCTTCACATCCTTCCTGTAATGAGCGACCAGTGCTGCATGCAATGCTCCAGGTGCGGGCTAACCAAAGTCCTTCTGATTTTATTATGCCTTGCACTGAACTCTGTAGATAAGGTGTCCTGTGTTCTTGTTTTCACTTCTGCATTTTGGAGTTAAGAGTCTGGAGGCATAATATGGGGTTTGGTTCCAGGCTAATGACTGACTGGGCATTAATGGAAGAATTATATTGCCAATGGAGGCTTCATTTAACACATTGATCATATATGACCTGTCAATGTGTGTTCTGCTATGTTATATTTCCCAATGGAAACTTTTGTCAAACTATTTGCTCTTTGGGTACTGCAATGTTTCTTCATGTGGTTTCTTCTCTGGGTGCACTGCACAGATGTTAGATTGCCAGTATGTATTTACTGCATCTGCAAAGCCCTCCCAGCCATTGAACTGAGACCATACCCTAGAAATGTTCTATTTTGAAAGAAATCAAGCATGGTAACCTTCCATTGTAGAGAAAGCAACTAATTATTGACCCTGAGAGGCTGCCACTAATGATTACAAGGCTGGGGTGGCACATCGTAGTAGTGGTAGAGCTTACCTGTGTTCGATCGTGACTGCGGGTGTATGGAGTTTGTACGTTCTCCCCATGACCATGTGGGTTTTCTCCGGGTACTCCTGTTTTCTCACACACTTCAAAGACATGTGACTTTGTAGGTTATTTGACCTTCATGGTCAAAATTGTAAATTGTTCCTAGTGTGTATGGGATAGTGTTAGTGCACAGGGTGATCGCCGGTGGACGCGGATTCGGTGGGCCGAAGGGCCTGTTTCCACACTATATAAACTAAGAACTTTGGTCAATGCATAAAAATGTCAAAATAAAAATTCTCCAAACTAACGATGATCTACATTTCATCTCTGTTTGCTTTGTTGTTACCTTCTCTTAACTAACATGGATCTATTCTACATTTTCCATAATCCACATTCGCTTTGTTCTGTTTTCACACCTTACGCTTCCTTATCTATACACTCCTTATTTATGTAGCTCCCACTCCACTGATATCAGTCTGAAGAAGGGTCTTGACCCGAAACATCACCCATTCGTTCTCTCCAGAGATGCTGCCTGTCCCACTGAGTTACTCCAGCATTTTGTGTCTATCTTAGATTTAAACCAGCATCTGCAGTTCCTTCCTACACTGGGGATGCGGGTGGTGAGTTTGTTGTATGAGGATAGTTTAAGCAGATCTGTGCTTTTCAACGCAGATTTCTAGTTTTCTACAGTTAAGAATGAGACAAGAGTTTGAAATAAAATTCCTGCAAGACATGACAGACTGGATGTTAGGAGCATGTTTCTGCTGGCTGAGGAGTCTAGAACCAAGAATGTTTAATTGCCATATATATGGACAATGGAGCAATGACAGTTTTCTTGCTGCAGCTTAACAGGCTTGTAAATTTCACTATACCAATTGGTGCATGTGACAATAAATGTAAACTGGAACTTGAACTTAAATGCAATCTCCTACAGATAATATAGAATCAGAAATATGCTGAATTAATAACCGGGATTATAGTCTCAGTTAAAGGGGTATGCTGTTTAAGCCTGAGATGGGGCAGCACAGTGGCGCAGCGTTAGAGCTGTTGCTTCAGCACCAGAGCCCTGGATTCGATCCTGACTTGGGTTTTGTTTGTGTGGAGTTTGCATGTTGTCCCTGTGACCATGTGGGTTTCTACCGGGTGCTCCGGTTTCTTCCCACATCCCAAAGACGTTGTGTAGGAAAGAACTGTAGGTGCTGGTTTAAATCAAAGGTAGACACAAAATGCTGGAGTTACCCATTCCTTCTCTCCAGATATGCTGCCTCTCCTGCTGAGTTACTCCAGTATTTTGTGTCTACCTGGGTTGCAGGTTAATTCATCTCTCTAAAATTCGTCTCTCTAACTAATGACGAAGAATCTGTATATTCTGAGTGTGGTAAATATTTAGATTTCCTTTTCCCTGGAGGGCTGCAGAAGCCAAGTGATTGAGTTCATTCAAAATAAGGATTGATAAAAAGGTACTGCAGGCAAATGGTGTTGAGGTAGATCAATCACGATCTTGATGATTGGTGGAGCTTGCTCAAACAAGCAAATGTCCTGCTCCCTGCTCCTGTTTTGTATTTGTTGTTGATTTAGGTGGGTGAACAGCTCGGCTGGCATTTTGCTTTGAGATCATCTGCGGCAGATAAAAACTTCCTTATCAAAGTTAAACGGCATGGAATCTGGCACTTTGGCTTAACTTGGCCCAAGATGACTTTCCATGCTAGTCCCATTTGCTAGCATTTGGCCCATAACACTCAAAACCTTTTCTTTCCATGTACCTGTGCAAATGTCTAGTGCGTTTGTTATCACTGAATTTGTAAATTCCATTGATCTACAGACCAGCCTTCCACCTTGAGGTGTTTTCAACCTGAAGACATACCAGTACTAAACTTGAACATGAATATTCTACTGCCTGTCTTATTAGCATCAAGTTTCATTTACCCATTGTAATGGTCAACAAGCAGAGGAACAATGTAGTCCAACAGTATTTCATTTTTAACATACTGAGGCAGAAAACTTAAGCTCTTGTATGTGTAACATTTAAATTTGAGAGCCCTAAGGAAAAACTAACCAAATATGAAGCGAGGGTGCACTGAATAGTAATAACAACTGAAATGCAGATGCTGATTTATTCCAAAGGTAGACACAAAGTGTTGTAGTATCTCAGCGCAGCATCTCTGGAGAAAATGACTAGGTGATGTTTCCAGTCGGAACCGTTCTTCAAGCAGCCAGAAGAAGGGTTCCGATCTGAAACGTCACATATCCATGTCCTGAATAGTGGTGACCAAAGCACAATTTGGTGTCTAAAGGTCTTTTGTGATTACAATATCCTAGAGCAGCGAAGTGTGGTCAGATGCTATTAAGTTTTCCTTGCAGGTTACTCCAATGGGCGGAATTCCATTCGCTACTCAGATAATAAAGCAGGTCACGTGTGAATGCAGCAAGATTATGTGCAATTCTGGTTGTTGCATTGCAGGAAGGATGTGACATCTTTGGAGAGGGTGCAAAAGTTCACCAGGATGTTGCCTGTATTAGAGAATATTAGCTCGAAGGAGAGTTGTGACAAACAAATTTTCTTCCGAGCGTTGGATTCGGAGGGGAGACCTGATAGAAGTTAATAAAATTAAGAGGCATAGACAGTGCAAATAGTCACTCTTTTTCCCAGGATGGAACAATCAAATCTTAAAGGGCATGGTTTTAAAGTGAGAGGAAGGATGTTTATAGGAAAAGTGCAGGGCGTGTTTTTCCAGAGAGTGACAGGTGCTTGAAACTTACTGCCGGGGAAGTGGTAGAGGTAGAAACAACAGTAAAGATCAAGAAGCGTAGGAAAGAACTGCAGATGCTGGTATAAATCGAAGGTAGATCACAATATGCAGGAGTAACTCCGCGAGACAGGCAGCATCTCTGGAGAGAAGGAATGGGGTGACGTTTCGGGTCGAGACCCTTCTTCAGACTGGTGTCAGGGGAGTGAGTGGGCAGGACAGCGATAGACTGCAGTTGTAGACTTTAATACTGGTGGGAGAACTGTGAAGGGGGAGCTGGAGGGAGAGGCATTCAGACAGACACGTAAACAGGCAGAGAATTGTGGCATATAGTTTGGGTGCAGGCAGAAGACATCATAGTCAGTACAAACATTGTGGCCAAAGGGCCTTTACCTGTGCTGCACTGTTCTAGGTCTAAGATCTGGCCAATTTTTTTTTCTGAAGAAATAAAATGCAGCAAATTCTCCCTAACATTCAATGGCATTGTTGTCACTGAATCTCTCGCTATCGATCCCCTGAGGGTTACCATTGGCCAGAAACTAAACTGAAATCTCTAGATACACGTTGTGGTTATAAGAGCAGTCCAGAGGCTAAGTATCTTGCGATAGTGTGCCTCCTAACATTCCAAAGCATGTCCACCATGTACAAGGCTCAAGTCAGAAGTGTGATGGAATAATACAACTTTCCTGGATGAGTGCAGTTTCAACAACATTCAAGAAGCTCTAAATAAGGACAGAGCCAGTTTCCTTGGCACCTCATCCACAACCTATCACTCACTGCGCCACTGATGCATAGCAGCAGCAGTTAGTACCATTTGGAGGGTGCTGTGCAGCAATTCACCAACACTCGTTGGTCAAAATCTTCCTGAGCCAGGAACTCGACTAACTAGAAGGGCTAGGGCAGGAAGAGCCTGGGTGTTATTTGGTTGGAGAAATCAATATTCATATTACTGGGTTGCAAGCTGCTCAAATGAAATATGAAATGCTATTCCTCCAATTTGCGTTTGGCCTCACTCTGACAATGGAGGAGGCCTAGGACCGAAAGCTCAGTGTGGGAATGGGAAGGGGAATTAAAGTTTTGGCAATCGGGAGATCATATAGGTCCAAGCGGACTGAACGAAGGTGTTCAACGAAACGATCGCCCAATCTATGTTTTGTCTCGCCGATGTACGAGTCCACACCTGGTATGCAATGGTTCAAGAATTGCAGCTCACCACTATCTTCTCCAGAGCAATTTGGGATGGACAGTTAAATGCTGGCTCAACCTTATGAAACCCGCATTACTTCTATTTAAAAAAAAACCAGATTCCTTGTCTGTGAGTTGCTTTTGGATGTTTAAAAAAAAGAAGTTTCTACACACTTGCCATATCAACCACTACTTAGAATTGAATCACAAAATTGAAGCCTAAAAGGTGTACTTGTTCCATTAAAATCACTTAGTTTAAAAAAATATTATTATCATAGAAACATAGAAACATAGAAATTAGGTGCAGGAGTAGGCCATTCGGCCCTTCGAGCCTGCACCGCCATTCAATATGATCATGGCTGATCATCCAACTCAGTATCCCGTACCTGCCTTCTCTCCATGCCCTCTGATCCCCTTGGCCACAAGGGCCACATCTAACTCCCTCTTAAATATAGCAATGTCTCATTATCGCCATGTCTCATTGCGGATCACAAGGTTTTGCGCAAGCAAAAGGAATTGAAGGTGCGGAATTGATTGTAATAAACTGCCAGCTGCAATGATAAGCAATTGCAGTTGAACTTTGTCCATAGGTCATACTGCATGCTCTTGACCAAGTTTCAGGATGAGAACAGTCTGGAAAACGGGAGACCCTGTGAAAAATTGTCCCTAATATCAGTAAAATTCTCATTCTACTATTCAGAAATTCTGATTGTTTGGCGTCTGGCTCATCAGAAGTTCATAAGTGATAGGAACAGAATTAGGCCATTCAGCCCATCAAGTAACTCCGCCATTCAATCATGGCTGATCTGTCTTTCCCTCTTAACCCATTCTCCTGCCTTCCCACCATAACTCCTGACACCTGTACTATCAAGAATCTATCTATGCCTTAAAAATAGAGAGTCAAGGAAACAAATAAAATTATCCTTGAAATTAAATAATCTATCAGTACTAACCCCAATATTGAACAATCCTGCATTCAAACCATCTCTTATTGATAAAACATATAAACAATGGGATAGACTGGGGATTAGGAAAGTAGGAGATATGAACTGGGCAAATTGTTATCATTTCAACAATTAAAATCAAAATTTAAACTGAATGATAATCAATATTTTAAATATATACAGATATGTGACTTTATGAAGAAATATATACATAGATTTCAAACTATATTTTTAGACCCATTAGAAGAAGCAATGAATATTAAGGCTGATTCACAAAAACTAATATAATTTTATAATAGTATATTAAATAGAGAATTACCCTCAACAGAGGCACTAAGAGAAGATTGGGAACATGAACTAATGATAAAGATCCCGAAAGATAGATGGGAAAAGTATCTGATGAACACACATAATTGTTCCATTAATGCAAGACATAATTTAATTCAATTTAAATTATTACATAGACTATATTATTCAAAAACGAGGTTGAATAAATTCTAGTCAAACGTCTCTCCCGGATGCGATAAATGTTTGTTTCAAAATGCCAATATAACACATTCATTTCTAGGATGTACAAAGTTGAATACATTTTGGAGCGATATATTTACAAAGCTCTTCAAGTCAAGAATAGAACCTAATACGGAATGGATTATATTTGGAATAATAGTAGAAGATATCAATTTAAACAATGACCAAAAAGTATTCTTTAATTATGGGTTAATAATTGGAAAGAAATTGATACTTACATTTTGGAAAAATACAACTATACCAACTATTAAAATGTGGATTAGGAATATGACAGACATAGCACACCTTGAAGAAATGAGACTCTGCCTAATAGAGAAATATGACCAATTCTTAAGGAGTTGGCCCCCTTTCATCGACTTTTTGGAATCATGTGATGCAGCAGTACCGTAAAGATTACTGATTTCAGGTCAGGTCATGGATAGATTTACATCTCCGAACAAAGATTTGAAAATTTCTTTTTTAAGGGTCTTTTTCTCCTATTTCTACTTTTTCTTTTCCTATATACACACTTCACCTTTTTCTATTTTCTACTATCTATTTTTTCTCTTTCTTCTCTCTTTTTTGTTTTTTTTACTGCCTTTTCAAAAACATAAAACTAGAGGTTGTGCATAGAATGTATTACATTATGACATAGATGGCACCTAAAATTAAGTACCACTGTATTGTTTTGTACTGTATTAACAAAAAAACCCCACAAAAAATAGTCGGAGAATGATACAGTGTGGAAACATGCTCTTCAGCCCAACTCGCCCACACCAGCCAACAATGTCCCAGCTACCCTATTCCCACTTGTATGCGCTTGATCCATAACCCTCCAACCATGTCCTATCCATGTGCCTGTCCAACTATTTCTTAAACGATGGGATAGTCCCAGCCATATCCATTGACTGCCTCCACAGCATTCTGTGGCAATGCATTCCACAGATTCACCACCCTCTGTTTCACACCAATTTCCCAAGCTCATTTTCCTGCACCAACACACTGGAAATGTTATTACTCTGTGTAATACCTCAGTCTTTCCCACTTGCGCGACTACAGGCAACTATGTGGTCGCCACATGTTTGCGGGTAGTTGCCGGGGAGTCGCCTTCATGGCCATGAGTAGTTCCCGCATTCTCGGAACTAGTCGCGGCTTCATTCTGGTTGAAACATTAGCGGCAACCAGAATGAAGCCGCCATGGAGAGTGGTGAGAATTCTCGTGCTGTGGGTGCAGTGGTAGTGGGTTGCCAGGAGGTCGAAGGTTGTCGGAGGAGCAGAGTATTAGAACATAGAACTGTACAGTACAGCACAAGCTCTTCGACCTGCAATGTCCATATTGAACATGATGCCAAGACAAACCAATCTTCTCTGCCTGCACATGATCCATATCCCTCCATTCACCTACATAGTCACATCCCTATCTAAAAGCCCCATAACCACCACTTTGCTACCTGCCTTTGCCATCGCCCATGGCAAGTGATTTACAGGTACCCACCACTATCTGCATTTAAAAAAATTGCCCTGCATCTCTCCAAATTTTGCCCCTCTCACCTTAACCTATCGTCTTTGACATTTACACCCTGAGGAAAAAGGTTCTGACTCCCTATCTATGCTTCGTAAAACTTCATACACTTTTTTGAGGTCTTCCTTCAACCTTCGATGCTCCAGGGAAAACAATCCAAGTTCAATATTATAGCTCTTATCCTGCAATCTAGGTAGCATCCTGGTAAACTCTTCTGTACTCTCAAAGGCACCACATCCTTCCTTTAACGGGGCTACCAAAACAGAATTATTGTTGCGTGCAAGGAACTCTGGACTAGAGTGCGGCTCTGTAGCATGTGTGCGGCTCAGTGGCGAAGCGGTAGAGTTGCTGCCTTACCACGCCAGAAACCCGGGTTCGATCCTGACCTCAGGTGCTGTCTGTACGAAGTTTCTACGTTCTCCCTGTGACAGCGTTGGGTTTTCTCCGTGTTTTCCGCTTTCCTCCCACACTTCAACAATAGTCAGGTTTGAAGGCTAATTGGCTTTGGTAAAAACTGTAAATTATCTCGAGTGTGTAGGCTAGTGCTCGTGTACGAGGTGATCGCTGGTCGACGTGGGCTCTGGCTGAAGGGCCTGTTTCGTGTTATATCTCTAAAGTCTGAAGTTCGAAACTTTATAAGCCAGAAGTGAGTCTTCCATATGCTTGCTGTTGATATACTTAGGATATTAGTGGGATAGGATTAGACTTTGCAGCTACACCTTAAAGGGCCTGTCCCACCAGCACGCAACTATATACGATGAACGCGATCAAACCGGCAGCGGGGGCCGCGCGGAGGTCGGGTGATCCCCTGTACAGGGCCGGTCCCACCAGCATGCGCCTGCATGCGGCAAGCGCAACTAAACCGGCAGTAGGGGCCGCGCGGAGGTTGGGTGAGTGGCGCAACGCGGCGCAAAGCGAGGCGAACTTGAAGCAAGTCCAAGGTAAGTTCGCCAGGACTTAGAGGGGCACACAGAGAGGGGCACCGAGACACACACACATACAGGGCCACGGAGCCACACACATAGAGGGTCACGGAGGCACTTACAAATAGTTTCACGGAGGCACGATGTCCGGGCGGTGTGTAAATGTTGCGGCGACTGCGAGCCGACAAACCGTTGCCGCGCGGGATTTTTGGACATTGTCGGTTTTTCGGAGCCCCGCGCGGCATCGGGACGAACTCGGGACGAACTCCGCACAATTCCGCACGGCTCCGGCGATCGAAGTGGGACCAGCCCCGCGACGCCGGACGGCTCAAGCGACCACGTTAGGTCGCGCTAATCGCATCGAGTTGCATGCTGGTGGGACAGGCCCTTAAGGCAGAAGAGTGTGACTGCAGACATGCTTGCAATACACAATGATATACAAATAAGGTGATGGCAGGATGTGCAACTAATTTATTATATGGATTCCCTGAGAAGTTCCAGGTCGCAAAAAACAAATGTGTACATTCTATTCAAGGATAAGTAAGGGTAATTTAATATCTGGATCATTCTGACAGTTCTGAAGCACTGCAGCTGTTATTGGGTGTAAAATCATTCCTGCTTCTGAGTTAGTTTTGCTGGAGCATGTTTGTACTCTGTGACCCTTGCTTTTGTGTTCATTGAACTACATCGGATTCATTAAGTTTTAAAGGAACTGTGTTAAATTGGATCTCCAACTGTGGGTTTGAATGGAATTCTAACGAGTCATCAGAAACGCACTGACAGTTTAAATGCATTTATGAGAAGCGTGTGCATCTTCTCAAGTTGTTTCTTCGTTGGGTTTGGCTTTGTTTTGATGAGATCAATTAACTTTGAGTAGTATGGGTTTTTGCTTGAATGGTTCCCGAGTAATCCATAAGGAGAGACAGTGAAAGAAATGATCGCAGCTGCTAAGAAAAATGTAGATAATGTAGATCAGTGTCACTCATGTTATAGCAACATAGAACATAGAAAAATAGGTGCAGGAGTAGGCCATTTGGCCCTTCGAGCCTGCACCGCCATTCAATATGATCATGGCTGATCATCCAACTCAGTATCCTGTACCTGCCTTCTCTCCATACCCCCTGATCCCTTTAGCTACAAGAGCCGCATCCAACTCCCTCTTGAATATAGCCAATGAACTAGCCTCAACGACCTTCTGTGGCAGAGAATTCCAGAGACTCACCACTCTGTGTAAAGAATGTTTTCCTCACCTTAGACAGTGACCCCCTGTTCTGGACTCCCCCAACATCGGGAACAATCTTCCTGCATCTAGCTTGTCCAACCCCTTAAGAATTTTATACGTTTCTATAAGATCCCCCCCTCAATCTTCTAAATTCCAGTGAGTACAAGCCCAGTCTATCCAGTCTTTCTTCATATGAAAGTCCCAACATCCCAGGAATCAGTCTGGTGATCCTTCTCTGAACCCCCTCTATGGCAAGAATGTCTTTCCTCAGATTTGGAGACCAAAACTGTACGCAATACTCCAGGTGTGGTCTCACCAAAACCCTGTACAACTGCAGTAGAACCTCCCTGCTCCTATACTCAAATCCTTTCGCTATGAATGCTAAGATACCATTTGCTTTCTTCACTGCCTGCTGCACCTGCATGCCTACTTTCAATGACTGGTGTACCATGACACCCAGGTCTCGTTGCATCTCCCCTTTTCCTAATCTGCCACCATTCAGATACTAGTCTATCCTCATGTTTTTGCCACCAAAGTGGATAACCTCACATTTATCCACATTATACTGCATCTGCCCATTCACTCAGCCTATCCAAATCACCCTGCAGCCTCCAAGCATTCTCCTCATAACCCCCAGCTTGGTGTCATCTGCAAATTTGGAGATGTTGCGTTCAATTTATGTCATACTTTGTAGCTATGCCCACTAGTTTAACAGAAAGCTTCTCTGCCCTTTCTCCCTCACTTTTGAGTTACGTGCTAAGATGAAGTTACCTATGCTGTAACGTAATAAAGTCTTTAGATCTTAATCACTGTGCGTGACTTGAGTTATTCCAACATGGTGTCAGAGTGTACGGACTCCTTGCTTAATTATATTGCTTTTATTTTAGTTTGTTGTTTTCTCTGGTATATATTACTATGGCTTCTGCTCTCAGAAAACCAGAGATCCTCGTGTTTGACGAGGACCTCACAGAACGGTGGCGCGTATTTGAAGAATACTTCTCAATTTACATTGAAGCGGCTCACCCTACTGCTGCTCACTGTGTTCGAGCATCAATTCGTCTTAATCTAGCAGACACAGAAGCTGCTCGACGTGCCAGAAGATTTCATTATAAACCGGCTAGATTTGACCCGGCTGGTGTTCAGATCGCTTCCGCTGAGTCTCTCCGAGACCCTGACTGCCTACTACGCAAATTCCGACAGTTATGTGAGTTACGTACTAACTTGGTCATGGAGACGCATTTGTCCTTTTCCCGGAGCCAGAGACAGGGTGAACCTGTGGAGATGCATGTCAGTACGTTGAAGCACATTGCCAATCGATGCGATTTCAGGGATATATGTGATAGTCAAGTCCGTGACCGTTTGGTCTATGGTGTCCGCAATGATAAATTATGTGTCGAGTTACTGCGAGATACTGAGCTTACTCTTGTGACTGCCGAAAACCGCCGTCGTTTTGCTGAAATTGCTGACGCTCATACAAAAGTTTTACGGCACTCTACTGGTTGTGAAATTAATGTTGCCGGCATGTCTTGAATCTTTCGCCCAACAACGGTATCTTGAGACTAATAGACAATTGTTTTAACTGTGTGGGGTCGCATGCTGCTGCTCGTGACCTTTGTCCTGCGTATGGAAAATTAGGTTAATTTTGTAACAAAGGGAATCACTTCTTCAGATATGACTTCTTCTGTCGTTCGCATAGCAACACATTTCAAACGAGGCAATCTGTTAATTCACTTGGCCATGAGAACCTGCTCTCAGAATGCTCTCAAGCTCACACGGATTTGCAGACTGTTAGCGAAGGTTTTGACTTTGATGTGCATTCCTTGTCTGATTTAATGCACAAACAACTAGACCCCAAGTGTACACAAAAAGCCGGAGAAACTCAGCGGGTGCAGCAGCATCTAAGGAGCGAAGGAGATAGGCCACGTTTCGGGCCAAAACCCTTCTTCAGACCCCAAGGTTGCTTTGCTCGTTAATGGCAAGAACTTTTATCTGAAAGTTGACACAGGGGCCAAGTGTAACGTGATCTGTCTAGCTGTGTTGAAAAAGTTACGAAAACCAGAGACTGTCACTCCTACGGCTGCCTCCCTTCTCCCATTTCAGGAGGTCCAATGTACCCTATCGGTCAAGTCGAGCTATGCTGCTGTCTTCATTCACGTGTCCACAACCTGAGTTTCTATGTCGTTTGTGAGGATGTGCTGTCTCTGCTGGGTGCCGATGCATGTCAAGACCTTGGACTTGTCTCTTTCAGCCCTTCTGTTTGTCAACTGACTACAACCTGTGACTTTGTTTGACGACAAGCTGGGCCTGTTAAGTACACAATTACCATTAACCCCGAGGTAATTCCAGTTGTCTGTCTAGCTCACAAGATTCCCCATGATATGCAGGACCGTGTTCAAAGTGAACTCAATGGAATGGTGACTCTGGTGTGATTGCTCCCATCGCTGATCCCTAGGATTGGGTTTCCACCATGGTTGTGGCAACGAAGAATAAGGACGAAATACGGATTTGTATCAATCCTAAGGATTTAGCCATTAGATGACCTCACTATCCCCACTATCCCATGTGCACTGTGGATGAGATTGCAGCGCAGATGGCTGAGGCAATTGTATTCACTGTTCTAGATGCCAAGAGTTCATTCTGACAGATTTCGCTGGAACACAACTCCAAGTTAACCACCTTCAGCACACCGTTCGGGCGTTACAGATTTCTTTGCATGTCTTTTGGCATAAACACTGCTAGTGAAGTATTTCAGCAAGCTATGGAGCTGTTGTTTGTAGCAGTTACCCATTGTAGGTTCATTGTAGTGGATAATATCCTTGTTGCTGGACGAACTGTCGAAAAACACAGTGGTAATCTGACAAAGGTCCCGGATCGCGCCAAGGCCATTCACCTCAAGCTAAACCCTCAAAAATGCAAATGCAAAAATGCAAATATCAGGCGCCTACAGGCGTAACAGACAACATATCCTGCCTGAGAATGAGCCAATTTGACCTCCGTATAATCAAGACCGTACAAGTGTACTTCCGTCCGTGACCAGCGGCATTGATCCGCCTACACCAGCACAACAACCCACTTCTGGAACGGCTGCTTTGCCAGTGGCGACGCCCCCTCCGCCTGTGCCACAGTCCCCTGTTTCATCACCGGGAATGCTGGTTCAATCTCCGTCACCTGCGAAGCCACCGGCTCTATCCCCGGTGGGGAAAAAAGGAGATAGTCTTTATCGCACACATGCTGGTGGAGTTTGCAAGCCCACCGTGAGGAACCCGGGCTATGTTTGACTTTCCTCCAGCTTATTAACAACTGCTATGCACGCCTTATTTAGTTAATGGTTTTGTACTGACATTTAAGAGGGAGGATGTAGATCAGTGTCACTCATGATATGAGTCATACTTTGTAGCTACGCCGTCCAGTTTAACAGAAAGCTTCTCTGCCCTTTATCCCTCACTTTTGAGTGACGTGCTAAGATGAAGTTACCTATGCTGTAACGCTAATAAAGTCTTTGAATCTTAATCACTGTACGCGAGTTAAGTTATTCCAATGACAGAAGCTCAACAATAGTGTTTGAAAGATTACACAAACAAATTTAAAGCTTTATTTTTGATATGACATTCCAATGCAAATTTGTTAATCTGGGCAGTAGGCTTCAAAATAATCATGTTATTTGTTAGAGGAACTTTACCCTACTTAAAATAGCATCGATTATATTTTATGCAGAGTTGTTCAATTGTTTTTTTAATGTAAGTGGATTAATACCACAGCTTTTGCATTCTGCAACTGTATTGGAATTGAGGTCACATGTTGAGTCATAAGATCTGTTGTTCAGACAACAAAAACTCAACTTCTCTGATCTGCTGTTTAAAAAAAAAATTCTACAGTGCCCTCCATAATGTTTGGGACAAAGACCTGTCATTTATTTATTTGCCCCTGTACTACACAGCTGTAATTTCTACATGGTGAAACCAAAATCTATAAAAATGCTGTTTAATAAAATCTGACAATGTGCACTTTAACCACATATGATTTTTTTTCTATCACAAATCTCAAATTGTGGAGTACAGAGGCAAATAAATAAACGATGGGTCTTTGTCCCAAACATTATGGAGGGCACTGTAATGTCTATGATATGAGCTTTGTAAATGCAAATTATTTTTGCATTTTTCATATACTTGAACATTTGAGAACCAGTGACCACTTTTAATATGGGCAGATACTGCAATTGATTTGAACACCCCAAATAAAAGCAGTCAACTCTGCGTGAAGCCACAGGAGATGGGCAAGGTCCTCGATGAGTATTTCTCCTCTGTATTTACCGAGGTTAAAGACAGGAGGACGGAGGAACTTGGCGCAGTCATTGGAAGTGTCTTGAGAGCAGTCAGTGTTACGGTCGAAGATGTGCTGAAGATACTACAGTGTGTGAAGGTGGGCAAATCTCCAGGGCCTGATCAGATATGTCCGAGGACATTGTGGTAAACTAGGTAGGAAATATCTAAGGAGACCCTTCTTCCCTGTGACTATCAAACTGTACAGCCCTTCCCCCTTCTGTCATGGGGAAGAGCAGAGGGATCTTGGAGTGCAGATGCATGGTTCCTTGAAGGTGGAGTCACAGGTAGATAAGGTGGTCAAAAAGGCCACATTGGCCTTCATCAGTCCGAGTATTGAGTATGGAAGTTGGGAGGTTATGTTGCAGTTATATAACCATATAACATATAGCAATTACATCACGGAAACAGGCCATCTCGGCCCTTCAAGTCCGTGCCGAACAACTTTTTTCCCTTAGTCCCACCTGCCTGCACTCATACCATAACCCTCCATACCCTTCTCATCCATATGCCTATCCAATTTATTTTTAAATGATACCAACGAACCTGCCGCCACCACTTCCACTGGAAGCTCATTCCACACCGCTACCACTCTCTGAGTAAAGAAGTTCCCCCTCATGTTACCCCTAAACCTCTGTCCCTTAATTCTAAAGTCATGTCCTCTTGTTTGAATCTTCCCTATTCTCAAAGGGAAAAGCTTGTCCACATTAACTCTGTCTATCCCTCTCATCATTTTAAAGACCTCTATCAAGTCACCCCTTAACCTTCTGCGCTCCAGAGAATAAAGACCTAACTTATTCAACCTATCTCTGTAACTTAGCTGTTGAAACCCAGGCAACATTCTAGTAAATCTCCTCTGTACCCTCTCTATTTTGTTGACATCCTTCCTATAATTGGGCGACCTAAATTGTACACCATACTCCAGATTTGGTCTCACCAACGCCTTGTACAATTTTAACATTACATCCCAGCTTCTATACTCAATGCTCTGATTTATAAAGGCTAGCATACCAAAAGCTTTCTTTACCACCCTATCTATATGAGATTCTACCTTCAAGGAACTATGCACGGTTATTCCCAGATCCCTCTGTTCAACTGTATTCTTCAATTCCCTACCGTTTACCATGTACGTCCTATTTTGATTTGTCCTGCCAAGGTGTAGCACCTCACATTTATCAGCATTAAACTCCATCTGCCATCTTTCAGCCCATTTTTCCAACTGGCCTAAATCACTCTGTAGACTTTGGAAATCCTCTTCATTATCCACAACACCCCTTATCTTGGTATCATCTGCATACTTACTAATCCAATTTACCACCCCTTCATCCAGATCATTGATGTAAAATGTTGGCGAGACCGCATTTAGAGTGTTGTGTTCACTTCTGGGCACCATGTTATAGAAAACAAAGGGTTCTGGGTATATGAAGCAAGCTGCCAGAGGCGGTAGTTGAAGCTGGGAATATCCCAACATTTAAGAAACAGTTAGACAGGTACATGGATCGGACAGGTTTGGAGGGTATTTGGACCAAATGTAGGCAGGTGGGAATCGTGTAGCTGGGACATGTTGGCAAGTTGGGCCGAAGGGCCTGTTTTTACACTATCACTCCATGACTATTGAGGGAATAAAGAAATCCTTTGGTTGTGCTGATTAAGAGAGGTATGAACTTGGATGCTGTGTGTTCTCCCCTCGCGTTTGGTGGTGCTGTGGACTATTTGGGTCCTCCAAGGAGAAACATAGAAACATAGAAATTAGGTGCAGGAGTAGGCCATTCGGCCCTTCGAGCCTGCACCGCCATTCAATATGATCATGGCTGATCATCCAACTCAGTATCCCGTACCTGCCTTCTCTCCATACCCTCTGATCCCCTTAGCCCAAGGGCCACATCTAACTCCCTCTTAAATATAGCCAATGAACTGGCCTCAACTACCCTCTGTGGCAGAGAGTTCCAGAGACCCACCACTCTCTGTGTGAAAAAATTCCTTCTCATCTCGGTCCTAAAGGATTTCCCCCTTATCCTTAAGCTGTGACCCCTTGTCCTGGACCTCCCCAACATCGGGAACAATCTTCCTGCATCTAGCCTGTCCAACCCCTTAAGAATCTTGTAAGTTTCTATAAGATCCCCTCTCAATCTCCTAAATTCTAGAGAGTATAAACCGAGTCTATGCAGTCTTTGTTCATAAGACAGTCCTGACATCCCAGGAATCAGTCTGGTGAACCTTCGCTGCACTCCCTCTATGGCAATAATGTCCTTCCTCAGATTTGGAGACCAAAACTGTACGCAATACTCCAGGTGTGGCCTCACCAAGACCCTATACAACTGAAGTAGAACCTCCCTGCTCCTATACTCAAATCCTTTTGCTATGAAAGCTAACATACCATTGGCTTTCTTCACTGCCTGAGAAAAATGCCCTTAGTTTGCAGTCGATTCAAGGTGGCATCCTGGGTAATAAAACAAAACATTTCGTGTTAATAATTATCTTGAAAGCATTCAGGATAGTCGTCAATTTTAAATCATTTACTGAATATCAGGGGGAGAGAAGGTGGAGGTTTATTTAAACAGAGGAATGTTAGTGAATGGAATGATTTGCCAGAGTCCTTCTGAATAAATGTAAGAGAAACTGGTGCAATTATTTCAAATGGTGATGGATGTGGTTTGAATTGTTCCAGTGCTTCACATGATGCGCTGGTATAACGAGTTGTCTAAGTCATTGCTGTTCCTGGAATGATCAGCTGCTTTGTGGTGGAATAGCAGTTATAACATGGGACCAGAAGCCAGAGGCTTGACTGAAACTGGTGACCCAAATTCATTCTTCCACTGCAGATAAGGAATGGGAGACGGTTACATTTCCTATCTCCAGAGATACTGCTTGTCCAGCTGAGTTACTCTAGCATTTTGTGTCTTAAGTTAATATAAAGTTGATATAATAATGATCTTGAAAGTACCAGATTACTGTTCAGGCACCTTGCATTTTACACGTGCTTGATTGACATGTTTTTAGAATAATACGCTTGTCTAATTATTGATTTATGTGCTACTAATTTCGGAATAATGCACTCAAACGTATGCCTGGCACCGTATGGCAGTGCAGTCGTGTGATGCCTAGCATATGTTTGATTTACGTGCTGTTTTTCAAACACGTAACCCTTCTGTAAATTGCGAGGTGCCTGTATTAATCCATCTAATTTATTATGTTTAGCAAGGGGGTCAGGCAGCTTCTCTGGAGAATAGGAACAGTTTACAAGAGGGTCCCATTGAGTTACTCCAGCTTTTTGTGTCTACTTTATTATGTTGGTCCTTCAGGAAAGGATTTTTTTTATGCCATCATGTTTTACCTCCTTAACCACCACTTGGTTGATTCTTTGTGATTTCGGTTTGGGTTTATTATTGAAACGTGTACCAAGGTACAGTTTGTTTTGCATGCTATCCAATCATATCAGATAATACTATACGTAAACACACTCAAGTCAGACTGCAGTGCAATTAGTATAACAAAGGGGAAGATACATAGTGCAAAATATAGTTCTATCTTAGCGCATCAGTTCCATAAACAGTGTCCAATGTCCGCTTATGGGATGATCATTCAGAGCCTGATAACATAGGGGAAGAAGTTGTTCCTGAATCTGCTGGACGGGAGCAGGGAAAAGACAAATGACCAGGGTGGAACAAGTCTAATTTAATTGCTGGTTTTCTGAGGCAGAGTGAAATGTAGATGGAATCAAGAAACATGAAAACATAGAAAATAGGTCAGCACCATTCAAAATATTTTCAGCAAATCTGCCTGCATGTGGCATGGCTTTATGTATAGGCTGGATGATAGATTTCCTTATAAAACAACTCTGGTACCACAGATATGCATCTGTTATCCTTTCTTTTAAGTAACTGAATTTAAGTTCACTTACTGCTGTCATGAACTTGTGCCATTTGATGAATGATTAGTTCTAGCCTCCAGTTCAGTAACATAACAACGGTATACAATCATATATATATATTATATATTATATATATATATATATATATATATATATATATATATATATATATATATATATATATATATATATATATATATATATATATATATATATATATATATATATATATATATATATATATATATATATATATATATATAAATAATTGTCTTAAGTAAACTGGTAAAGAGTTGTAGGCGCAATGGCTAAATTACAGATGATGCCCAGTTAATGAAGATGTGGTGCAAGGGGAAAAAAATGACATGTTGATCTGTCGTGGAAACTTGCACATTCTCGCTGATGTGCCAAACTTGCAGTTGTATTCGTGACAACTGGTGAAGATATACTTGGCTTTACTTCAACTCTTGATTGTGAAGAGAACATAAAAGCACTCGAACCTTGAGCAGTTTACAACCTGTCAAGACACGAGGAGATCAGTCCTGTAATGTCCTTTTGTTCTTTGAGTCCCAGCCATGGTCTCTCCTGAATGTTGGTCCGAGGATCGCGCTATGAAGCCAGATTCTTGTCCTGTTCCAGAACATGTTAAGAAGTTGAATCCTGTTTCCAACATCTAACTGCTTTCCCTTCCTTCCACTCTCCAATGAGATGCTATCACATCAGTCATCTGATCCAAGCCTTTTTGTCCATTTTATGCTATTACATGTGGACTAATGGTTGCCATTTCACCAGTTGTGTGGCATTTTAGATATTGGTACACGAGTGGGGAATTGATAGCTTTTGACATTTTATTAAAGGATTCCATGTTCAACATTGGTCTGACCAGGCCTCATCACTTAGATATTTCTGTCATTAACCTAGTCCTCTAGATATCTCTCTAACATCACTAATAGCCACACAGGGAACTATGGATGTTGGAATCCTGTGCAGTGCACAATGCTAGAGTAACTCATAGGAGGAGTTCCGAAATATTGCTTATTCATGTCCTCCGGAGATGCTGTCTGACCCACTGAGGTACTCCAGCACTTTATGTTCTACACATTACCAATGGTCAACTGTTGTGTATTCTGTTCAGACCCAAGAGAACAACAGAACCAAAATGGGCTTTCTATTCGACCTCCCTAAAGCCTTTGATTCCTCCAATAGCTAAGGACTATGGAGCACCCTTCTCACCCAAAGACAGTTAATTCTACTATTTAGGCAAACAAGTCTATGCATTAGCTCCGCAGCAGAGCTATTCTCTGAAGATCATTGTCCTGCAAGCCTGCATCATTGCTCTGATGTTTGTTGCAAATTTTCTTGACGCAAATGTGCAAGTAACTGCCTGTATTCTTCTCGCGTAACAATGTGCGTTATTATGTCCTGACCAAACCACATGTGAGGCATGTTCTTATTTTTTTGGTGGGTTGATTAAATAATTGCAGAACTAAACCTTAAGGAAGGCAAATTCAATGCTAGCACTTATTTCAAGAGGATTGGAATAAAAAAACAGAGATGTAATGATGAGACTCTATAAGGCGCTGGCCAGGCCACATTTGGAGTACTGTGAGCAAATTTGGGCCCCATATCTGAGGAAGGATGTGCTGGCTCTGGAGGGAGTCCAGAGGAGGTTTACTAGAAAGATTCCAGGAATGTGTGGGTTAGCATATGATGAGAGATTAACAGCACTGGGCCTCTACTCGTGGAGTTTAGAAAGTTGAGGGGGGACCTCATTGAAACTTACAGAATGATGAAAAGCATTGATGGAGGGGATGTGGAATGGACTGGTGGGAGAGTCTCGGACCAGAGGTCACAGCCTCAGAATTAAAGGGTGCTCTTTTAGAAAGGAGATGATGAGGAACTTCTTTAGTCAGATGGTACTTAATCTGTGAACTCATTGCCACAGAGGCTAAGTCAGTGGATATTTTTAAGGCAGAGATCGACAAATTCTTGATTAGAACGGGTGTCAAGGGTTATGGGGAGAAGGCAGGAAAATGGGACTAGGCAGAGATCAGCCATGATTAAATGGCGGAGTAGACTCGATTGGCTGTATGGCCTAATTCTACTTCTATTAACTTATAACCATATAACCATATACCAATTACAGCATGGAAACCGGCCATCTCGGCCCTTCAAGAACGTGCCGAACAACTTTTTTCCCTTAGTCCCACCTGCCTGCACTCATACCATAACCCTCCATACCCTTCTCATCCATATGCCTATCCAATTTATTTTTAAATGATACCAACGAACCTGCCGCCACCACTTCCACTGGAAGCTCATTCCACACCGCTACCACTCTCTGAGTAAAGAAGTTCCCCCTCATGTTACCCCTAAACCTCTGTCCCTTAATTCTAAAGTCATGTCCTCTTGTTTGAATCTTCCCTATTCTCAAAGGGAAAAGCTTGTCCACATCAACTCTGTCTATCCCTCTCATCATTTTAAAGACCTCTATCAAGTCCCCCCTTAACCTTCTGCGCTCCAGAGAATAAAGACCTAACTTATTTAACCTATCTCTGTAACTTAGCTGTTGAAACCCAGGCAACATTCTAGTAAATCTCCTCTGTACCCTCTCTATTTTGTTGACTTCCTTCCTATAATTGGGCGACCAAAATAGGGGATGGGAGAAACGTTTTTAGTCTCTTCCTTTTGGGGGGGGGCGCGACTTTTCTTGTCGTATCCCCGTCTCCGTCTGCGCTGAGGCCTTATGGTGGAGCTGACAGCCTCCAACTGCGAACGACCTCGAGGCTCCGGAGGCAGAGCCAGCAAGGACTTACCAGCGCGACTTTGGGGCTGCGGCGGGTTCAGGCGTTCCGGCATTCTGGCGGCCCGACTCGGAGCTGTGGCGGCTTTCCGGTGGCGGCGGCTGCGGCAGCGACTTCGGAGGTTCGGCCGCGGGCCCAGTGGACGACATCATCGGGAGCTCGCAGGTCACAGGTTGGTGACCTGTTTTTCCGGAGCTCCCGCGGCAACAGCTGCGTCCGCTGGACTGGAGGGCGGCAGCTTCGACCGCCCCGGGCCGCGGAGTTGAACCGGCCCGCTCGCGGATGGCGGTTCAGCCGCGGGACTTATTTACATCACCCGGTGCGGTCACAACATCGGAGGCCCGCGTTGCCTCAGCGCAGAGGAAGAGGAAGAACAAGAAGGGAAGAGACAAAGACAGGATTTCTGCCTTCCATCACAGTGAGGAGGTGTCTGGTGAACTCACTGTGGTGGATGTTAAATATGTGTTTATTGTGTGTTTTGTTATTTACTATATGTATGACTGCAGGCAACGGAATTCCGTTCAGCCCGCAAGGTCTGAATGACAATAACGTTTTCCATGATTCCATGATTTTCCATGATTCCACGTGAAGCAGTCTCATGAAGCCAAGAGTTGTTTTCCTGTGGTTAGGAAGGTTTATCCAGGACTGATATATTCCCTGGTTCATGATTGGAGCTGGAGACGTATCAATTAATATTGAATGTTACGATTAGTGAACAACTCGGTTGCTACCGAGCATGGGAGTTGTGGAAATGGTCAATGGCAAATTAGAGGGATCAAGGTCCCCTTTCCATTGAGCGTAGAACGTTACTGCACAAGAACAGGGTCTTGTGGCCCACATTGCCTGTGCCGAACATAATGCCATGGTAAACTAATCTCATCTGCCTGCATGTCATCCATATCCCTCTATTCCTTTAAGTTTATAAATTGTTAATTATTTTCCTCCTTGGTGGCTATATTTGAGAGTGTAAGATGGCCGCCATATATTTAATTTCCATTCTTTTAAAATGCCACGTTAGAACAAAGAGCTGCAGATCACAAAAATAAAGAAAACTACTGATAAAGAACCCCAGTAGGTCAGGCAGCATTGGATAAAGAAACAATTAATATCAGAGGTCTTGGACCCAAAGAAGGGTGTCAGACCTGAAACATGAACTATTTTACTTGCCACAGATGCTGCCTGATAAACTGCAAATGACTGTGTGTGAAGAACAGAATAGTCAACTTGGAGATGTGTCACTTGATACGCCTTGCCCCATTTCTTCTCTCTGCCAAGTTTCTTGCATGGGTTTAAAGTAGCATGTTTATGCGATATTAAATATTTTTAGCTGAAGAAGCACTAGTTAGTTTGGAACTTTTCAGCCCGTTCATCTCCCAGTGTACATGACCCATTATGCTGGGTGTAGATGAAGCTGTCAGGATTCCTTTTGACTTTGGAATATTCCAAAGAGCTTTCCAGCTAATTAAAAAAAAAGTTTTTCTTGCGTTCCCTCTTTGCGAGAGACAGTTTAGAGGAGGCATAATACAGTCAAAAGAAGTTTGGTGAAATACAATTGGAGATGGGAGTTCAGCCAGACTTTGACAATAATTAGAGACATAAGGAATTGCAGGCGCTGGTTTACGAAAGAAATGCAAAGTGCTGGAGTAACTCAGCGGGACACGCAGCATCTCTGGTGGACTTACTTAGGTACGACATCGGTCTGAAGAAGGGCCCTGACCTTAAACATCACCTATCCAAGTCCAACTGAGATGCTGCCTGACCCGCTGAGTTACTCCAGTACTTTTTATTTTCTTTGACTAGAATCGTCTGATCTGTTGAATGACCCACATTACTGTCTGTGGGCTGAATTTGACTTTGCTGACATCTGAAGAAAACAGATGTAAATGCAAAATATGTTCTGGCAACCAATATAAACAATTCCCCACTTGGAATAAGGGCAGAGTCCCCCTCGTCCTCCCCTTCCACACCACTAGCTGTCACATACAACAAATAGTCGTCCGTCATTTGTTCGCCACCTCCAACGTGACCCCACCACTCGCCACATCTTCCCATCTCCCCCCGTCTGCTTTCCGCAAATACCGCTCCGTCCGTAACTCCCTGGTCAATTCTTCCCGTCCCACCCGCACCACCCCCTCCCCGGGCACTTTCCCTTGCAACCGCAGGAGATGCTACCCTTGTCGCTTTACTTCCCCTCTCGACTCCATTCAAGGACCCAAGCAGTCGTTCTAGGTGCGACAGAGGTTCACCTGCACCTCCTCCAACCTCATCTATTGCATCCACTGCTCGAAATGTCAGCTGCTCTACATCGGTGAGACCAAGCGTAGACTTGGCGATCGTTTCGCCGAACACCTCCGCTCGGTCTGCATTAACAAACCTGATCTCCCTGTGGCTCAGCACTTCAACTCCCCCTCCCATTCCGAATCCGACCTTTCTGTCCTGGGCCTCCTCCATGGCCAGAGTGAGCACCACCGGAAATTGGAGGAGCAGCGCCTCATATTCCGCTTGGGCAGTCTGCACCCCAGCGACTTGAACATTGACTTCTCCAACTTCCGGTAGCCCTTGCTGTCTCCTCCCCTTCTCAGCTCTCCCTCAGCCCTCTGGCTCCTCTTCTACCTTTCTTCTTCCTGCCCCCCCCCCCCCCCCCCCCCCAACCCTACATCAGTCTGAAGAAGGGTTTCTGCCTGAAATGTTGTCTATTTTCTTCGCTCCATAGATGCTGCCGCACCCGCTGAGTTTCTCCAGCACTTTTGTCTACCTTTGATTTTCCAGCATCTGCAGTTCCTTCTTAAACAATTGTGACATGTTTCTCTCAACATTTATTCTTTCAGCGGCGGCTTCGACATCTACGAAGCATTGCAGCGAGAAATATAGTTAACAAGAATGGTTCCCATCTTCTGGACACCTACTTTAGTCTACATCTGTGCGACGATATAAAGATCTTTAAAGGTAATCCATACATTCAATGCACTTTATATACACAAGGTGTGAACATGCACGTTTTGCTGAAATTCTAATGTTTAAAGGAGATGTGCTGGGTAAGTTTATTTTTACACTAAGTAGTGAATGTCTGGAATGCATTGCTGTGTGTGGTGGTTGATACAGATACAATGTAGAAATATAGTTAATGCGGCATGGCGGCACAATGGTAGAGTTGCTGCCTCACAGTGCCAGAGACCTAGGTCCTGACTACGGGTGCTGCCTGTACCAAGTTTGTATGCTCTCCCCATAACCTGCATGGATTATCTCCAGATGGTCTGATTTAGATCATAAGTGATGGAGTAAAATTAGATCATTCGGCCCATCAAGTGTACTCTGCCATTCCATCATGGCCGATCTATCTCTCCCTCCTTACCCCATTCTCCTGCCTTCTCCCCATAACCTCTGACACGCACTCCAAAGAAGCGCAGCTTTGTTGGCTTGGTAAAAGTTGTAAAATGTCCCTGATATGTGTGGGATTCTAGCCTACTGTATTGTGTTCTGTGTTATGTTTGAAGTGGTAAATGTGGCAAAGAAAAACCCTCAGGTATCCTTGATTCCTTGATTACTGTTTGATAATTGGAAAAAAATGAATATTAACATTCTGGAAGGGAACATTATCCCCCACAATTAAAATGTGGACAGTGGAAATGTCGGAGACGTTGCATTTGGAGAGAATCAGGTTTGTCCTAATGGACAGATATGAACTTTTTGAACAAATATGGTCTCCATTCACTGACTATTTGAAGGGGTAGCTGAGCTCAGCATTGTAGTTCAACAAATACCCAGTTGTAGGATTAGATGAAATGATCTATTTTGTGATTTGTATACACGTCTCTATAGATATTGTTATGTGAAATTGGTCCATTAATTGTTAAGATGTATACTTTAATCTTTTTTTAAATTATATAATAATTGTTTGCTTGTATTATTTTTTATTTTTAGTTTAGTTTTATTTTTTTTTTTTTTTTTTTTTTTTTTCGTATCTAATCATAATCAATATTATTTAATCTCCATCTTCGTTGATTATACACCTATTCTTTTACTTATTTACTTTCTAAAAATAAATAAAATAGAAGCTTACATAAATTATTTTGTAATATTTGTATAACTCTTAAAACAAGTTAAATGTGTATTTAAACTGTCATATCATTGGTAATATGCATTGCTTCTAATAAAAATATTTAAAAAAAACAAAAAAAACCCTCTGGTATCGACTGAACTTAGTTCTAATTTGGCATTGGCCAGGAGACTCTTTAAATAGTAGTGAATTGACTTTGGAGCTAAATTCTAGTGAAGAAAATTCTAGTGAATGAAATTTCCCTTGTAGAGATGAAGGTGCTCGAATCAAAATGTTCACTTAGGTAGACACAAAACGCTGGAGAACCTCAGCGGGACAGGCAGCATCTCCAGAGAGAAGGAATGAGTGACATTTTGGGTCGAGACCCTACTTCATGTCGGGAGGGGGCGGGACAGAGATAGAATTTAGTCGGAGACAGTAAGAATGGTGGGAGAACTGGAAAGGGGGAGGGGAGGGAGAGGGAAAGCAAGGGCTATTGAAGTTGGAGAAGTCAATGTTCATACCACTGGGGTGTAAACTGCCCAAGCAAAATATGAGGTGCTGTTCCTCCAATTTGAGCTGGGCCTCACTCTGACAATGGAGGCCCAGGACAAAAAGGTCAGATTGGGAATGGGAGGGGGAGTTACAGTGCTGAGCAACCAGGAAGTTAAGTTGGACTGAGCGGAGGTGTTCAGCGAAACGATCGCCGAGCCTGCGCTTGGTCTCGCCAATATACAGAAGTTGACACCTGGAACAGCGGCTACAGTAGATGAGGTTGGAGGAGAACCTCTGCCTCACCTGGAAAGACTTTCAGGATCCTTGGATCGAGTCGAAGGGGGAGGTCTTGGATGGAGTCGAGGGCGGAAGGTCTTTTCTGACAGTCTTTTCAGGTGAGGCAGAGGTTCACTTGCACCTCGTCCAACCTCATGCAGTATAGAAACATAGGAGATTTAGGACTACAGGAGATTTCCTGTAAAGGTTCGAAGTTAAGAATTTTGGAAGCTTCTGTACATGAGTTGATATTATCTGCTCAGTTGATCTAAGAAGCTTGAATAACTTTCTGCTCGATTAATGTTATGCTTGATAAACCCCATGTACAACACGCCTTGGGGCAAAAGGTTCAGCTTGAGGTGGTGCTATCGTGTGTCTTGCAGTAGCTTTAGATTTTTCTGATTGTACAATAAGCTATAATTTTTGAACATGCTTTCTACCACTTTCCAACAGCACTAACATGCAAACTAATCAAACTTAGTGAAATTATGGCGTGTTTGCACATCTAACAGGGAGCCGATGGGTGAATTTGATATAGATAGGGTGAATGCACGGTCCTTTATCCAGGGAAAGGGAATCATGGCTGTTTGGTAATTCACTGTACCTTAATTGGTACACGTGACAATAAACTGACCTTTGAACCTTTGAAGAACCAGCGGATATGCGTTTAAGATGAGTGGAGCAAGATTTATTAGGAACTTGAGAGGAATGTTTTCCTCACAAAGGGTGGTGGGATATGGAACGAGCTGCCAGAGGAGGTACAGGCACTATGACAACATATAACAGATATATGGACACGTACATGGATTAAAAAAAGGTTAAGAGGAATATGGGCCAAATGTGGCATGGATGGGCATATTAGTTGGCATGGGCAAATTGGGTCAAAGGGTCTGTTTCTGTTTGCAGGACCCTGACGCTATCTAATAAGAGTATCTCGTGATTGCTGTTGAATTGAAGTTATAGTGAGTGAGCTTGAATAAATTTAACATGCAAGTGTTTTTGTCCAAAATGTTGCACTTGGATTGTTATGCTTGCCAATAAACCAACCTATTGACGGTCTTGAGGAACCCTGGCAATCCCACCAACCAGATGTTGACTTCATAAGCCTGTGCATTGTTGGCATAGCTCTATTGGAGATGACGCAGGAAGAATAGCTATTGCTGAGCCATCTTTTGTAACTTGAATATGCTGGCTTCCAATGTTTTAAAAAAAAAATGGATGCATGACTGACTTTGTTCCTTTTTCCTCTCAGCGTTTTACACCAGTGAAGTCATAAAGGATTCTTTGGTAAGTGATCTTCAGTTGAACTGGCTTTGGATATGTTTTTAAATGAGATTCTTTGTGTTCTTTGGTTTGTCGGCGGTGTTGAATTATCTTAGATTTACAACCCTCATTTGTAACGATTCAGTTCAGTAGCCATTTTAGAAAACAACATTCTCCCTGAGACTCTGTAGGTTTTCTCCGGGTGCTCTGGTTTCCTCCCACACTCCAAAGCCATTCAGATTTGGAGGTTAATTGGCTTTGGTAAAATTGTAAATTGTCACTGGCATGTCGGATAGTGGTAGTGTACGGGGTGATCACTCGTCGGTGGGCCGAAGTGCCTGTTTCCGTGCTATATCTCTAAAGTATAAAGAGTAGCCCTTTGACTCTGCATGCCCAATCTGCTACTTGATAAAAATGTGGCTGATTCTTTTATTACCTCTGCACCACCTTTCTGCTTTAACCTGCATGTTCTTAGATTTTTCCTTTACATCTGGACCCTTCTGCCCAACTCATCCATGCCGACCAAGATGCCCCACCTTCACTAGTCCCGCTGCCTGCATTTGACACGCATTCCTCTAAACCTTTCCTCTTGATGTACGTGTCCCAGTGTCTGTTAAATGTTATTGTGCCTCAACTGCCTTCACTGGCACTTTGTTCCATATTGTAACCGCCCTGTGAGGAAACATTGCCCCTCAGTTTCCTGTTAAATGTTTAGTCTCCATCTCCCTGCTATCAGATTGGATAGGTTTGATATAAGGTTATCCATCTGTAAATTAACTCTGCGTTCTGCGGTGAAGCTGCCTGATTTGCTCGGTATTTCCAAGCACATTCTTTCACATTTCCAGCAATTATTGTGCCCCGTTGCACAGTTCCAGCATGTTTGTTATTTATTTTCCTTTTGTGCCTGTCCTTTCTTACCCATTGTCAAGAGTATTTAATTGTCACACGCAATAATTATGGAACAATTACATTTTTACTTGCAACAGCAGTGCGGGTTTGTAAACATCGTATTCTTTGATATGATAATCAAAGTCATAACTTAAAATCCCCAATATTAAAACAAAAGGTCCAAAATCCTAAGTGCAATCAAGAATGTTCTTATTTCATAGTTTTGTGTTTGTAGTGACCAGGGGCCTGGTTTATTGGGAAGAAACTATTCTTGAATTTGGAGCACACGGTTTTCAGACTCATATTTCTTCCTGATGGTAGGAGTGAAATGAAAGCATGTCCAGGATAGTGTCTCTTTGATGATGCTGAATGTCTTTGAATGATGATGATGCTGGCAGCGTCTCCAGAGATTCCTTTGATGATGGGGAGGTCAGTACCTGTGATGGAGTCGTAGTCATACAGCATGGAAACAGGGCTTTGGGCCCCATCTTGTCCATGCTGACAAAGATGCCCCATCTGAGCGAGTCCCATTTGCCCAGGTTGCCTCATATCCCTCTAAACTTTTCCTATCCATATAACTGTCCAAGTGTCTTTGAAATGCTGTTATAGTACCTGTCTCAACTACCACCTCCTCCATTGTTTCCTCTCTTTTCCCTTTTCCCCCAACTTTCGATTGCCGCACCAGAACAGTGCAGAGCAAACATTGCTGAGGTCACTCCTCTGTCTAGTGAAACGGCAAACATGTTTGCATTTTGCAGAACATGTAAAAGATTTCATGAAACTAATCCGAGATAGACTTTGTTACCTCCACACCACTTCACAATGAATAATTAGACATTATCACACACACAATGAATAATTAGAAATATTAGACATGAGGGTAGACTATTATCTGAATGGTGGCAGATTAGGAAAGGGGAACATGCAACGAGACCTGGGTGTCATGGTACACCAGTCATTGAAAGTAGGCATGCAGGTGCAGCAGGCAGTGAAGAAAGCAAATGGTATGTTAGCATTCATAGCAAAAGGATTTGAGTATAGGAGCAGGGAGGTACTACTGCAGTTGTACAGGGTTTTGGTGAGGCCACACCTGGAGTATTGCGTACAGTTTTGGTCTCCAAATCTGAGGAAAGACATCCTTGCCATAGAGGGGGTACAGAGAAGATTCACCAGACTGATTCCTGGGATGTCAGGACTTTCATATGAGGAAAGATTGGATAGACTCGGCTTGTACTCGCTGGAATTTAGAAGATTGAGGGGGGATCTTATAGAAACTTACAAAATTCTTAAGGGGTTGGACAAGCTAGATGCTGGAAGATTGTTCCCGATGTTGGGGGAGTCCAGAACAAGGGGTCACAGTCTAAGGATAAGGGGGAATTCCTTTAGGACCGAAATGAGGAAAACATTCTTTACACAGAGAGTGGTGAGTCTCTGGAATTCTCTGCCACAGAGGTAGTTGAGGCCAGTTCATTGGCTATATTTAAGAGGGCGTTAGATGTGGCACTTGCGGCTAAAGGGATCAGGGGGTATGGAGAGAAGGCAGGTACGGGATACTGAGTTGGATGATCAGCCATGATCACATTGAATGGCGGTGCAGGCTCAAAGGGCCGAATGGCCTACTCCTGCACCTATTTTCTATGTTTCTATGTTATCCTAATTAGGTTGTAGCTAGTTACAACTTTTGTATAAATGGGGAATAAACTTAAACATAAATGGCTGCAATATCTTTTGGGTTATCCTGAGATTATTGAACTGGAGGAATGCTTACAGGAATTTTGAATAACAAATGGGGCGGCACGGTGGCGTAGCGGTAGAGTTGCTTCCTTACAGTGCTTGCAGCACCGGAGACTGGGTTCGATCCCAACTATGGGTGCTGTCTGTACGGAGACAGCTCCCCGTGACTGTGTGGGTTTTATCTGAGATCTTCGGTTTCCTCCCACACTACAAAGACGTACAGGTATGTAGGTTTAAGGCCATGTCCCACTTTTCTGATTTACTCACGAACTCTACCGAGTATTCCCCTTGATTCGAACTCAGGGAATGTCGGTAGCGAGATCGTAGGAGGCCATAGGAGTCCGTAGATGTTTTGTAGCTGCTCGTAATGCCAGCCGTAGGAACTCGGGGCATCAGGTAAGTCGGGACGTTTTTTCAACATGTTGAAAAATATCCACGAGTTTAAAAAAAAATAGCCCCGAGTACCTGCGAATGGCTATTACTGTAATTCTCCGAGTGCAAATCAAGGGGAAAGGTTGGGAGAGTTTGTGAGTAACTCGGGAAAGTAGGACAGGGCCTTAATTGGTGTATGTGTTAATTGACCATAGTGTGTGTAGGATAGTGTTAATATGAGGGGACAGCTGGTCAGCACGGAAGGGCCTGTTTCCGCGCTGTATCTAAACTAAAGGCCATGAAGAAGCATTTGCATGTTTTGACCTTTGTAACAAATTAGATTAATTTCTTGCCACTTTTTAGTGCCATTTTGGTTTAGTTAAAAACAAAGTAGGGACGAATATCTTAAAAGCAGGTTGAACTGCTTGAGGGTTATCAACAGAGGAAAGAGAAATGGCGAGAGTTGCTTTTGGAGGGGATCCAAGTTAGTGTGCATGAAAAGCAGAGCCAGTAATTAAGGCAAATTGCAAATTGATGACTTGCTCTGGGGTTGGAGTTCAGAAATGGAACTATTATTCTAATTGTACAGGATGTTGGTGAGGCCACACCTGGAACACTTTGCAGAGTTTGTTTAAGAAATGATCCTGTGGATGATTAGGTTAACGTATGATGAATGTTTGATGGCACTGTGCCTGTACTCGCTGGAGTTTAGAAAGATGAGGGGGCGACCTCAATGAAACTTACCGAATAGTGAAAGGCCTGGATAGAGTGGATGTGGAGAGGATGTTTCCACTAGTGGGAGAGTCTAGGACCAGTGGGCACAGTCCCAGAATAAAAAGACGTTCCTTTAGAAAGAAGATGAGGAATTTCTCATCTGGAACAATGGTGCTGGCAGCATCTGTCCCACCAGCTTGCACTTGATGATGGTTGTGTATGACGGAACTGCAGAGGCCGGTTTACACTGAAGATAGACACAGAATGCTGGAATAACACAGCAGGTCAGGCAGCATCTTTGGAGAACATGGATAGGCACAATTTGAGTCGAGACAGTTCTTCAGACAGAGTCGGGAGAGGGAAATGAGGTATGAAAAGGTTTTCTTTTATTTCGGGTAATCTTTTATTTCAGCACCACTTTTCTGTATTCTTTCGTTCCCTTAACATTTAAAAATCGATCTTGATCTCACAGAACAGTGCAGCACAGGAACAGGCCATTCAGCCTGCAATGTCTGTACTCAACATGGTGCCTATCTGTGGCGTCTTCTTGCCAGCAGCTCAAAATCGATCAAATTTAGAAGTTCTCAGCTTACCTGTATAAATGAAACAGCAGAAACCAGCGCTGAAACTGACAAGCCACTAGTGCATTTATACGCATTAGTGCTATTGCGATCTACCGGCAACAACGGAACTGCCAACTGTAAAGGAATTCCCGATCGCTGGGAAAGCCCGGACCTCGCAGAGAATCGCAGGAAAAGTAGGTACTGTACCTGGAAACGCCAGGGAGGCCTTCATCGTGTCTGGAAATTTGGCCAGCGGGCAGGACTACATCAGACTGAAGTGCAGGGGACAATGACCCCCTCTCCCTACCATCCTACTGGCCAATGTACAATCACTGGGAAATAAAGTGGAGGACTTAAGGTTATGGTTGCTTTATCAAAATGAGCTGAGGGAATGCTCTGTGTTCTGTACGCAGCCGTCCAGCCTGAAGGCTTCTCCATCCATCGTATGGACCGAACGCAGGATTCTGGGAAAGGGAGAGGCGGAGGCATCTGCCTCATGGTCAACTGTTCGTGGTGTTCAGACGTGGCAGTTCTGTCTAACTCCTGCTCTCTGCATCTGGAACATCTGCCGGTGAAGTGCCACTCAGTCCTTCTACCTCCCGAGGGAATTCACCTCCATCATCCTGACTGCCTCTACATCCCACCCCAGGCAGACGTCCGTCGAACATTGGAGGAGCAGCACGCCATGGTAAACATGCGCCAATCAGCGTACCCCGTAGCCTTTACCACCATAGCCAGTGTCTTCAACAAAGCCAACTTGAAAAAATCACTCCCAAACTACCACCACATCTCAATAGACAATAGGTGCAGGAGTAGGCCATTCGGCCCTTCGAGCGAGCACTGCCATTCAATATGATCATGGCTGATCATCCACAATCAGTACCCCGTTTCTGCCTTCTCGCCATATCCCCTGACTCTGCTATCTTTATGAACTCCATCTAACTCTTGAAAGCATCCAGAGAATTGGCCTCCACTGCAGAAGGACCTCTTTGCTCCTATACTGAACTCCTCTTGTTATAAAGGCCAACATGCCATTTGCTTTCTTCACTGCCTGCTGTACCTGCATGCTTACTTTCAGTGACTGATGAACCTCCAGATCTCATTGTACTTCCACTTTTCCCAACTGGGCACCATTCAGATAATAACCTGCCTTCCTGTTTTTGCCACCAAAGTGGATAACCTCACATTTATCCACATTAAACTGCATCTGCCCTGAATCTGCCCACTCACCCAACCTGTCCAAGTCACCCTGCATCCTCATTACATCCTCCTCACAGTTCGCACTGCCACCCAGCTTTGTGTCATCTGCAAATTTGCTAATGTTACCTTTAATCCCGTCATCTAAATCATTAATGTATATTGTAAATAGCTACAGTCCCAGCGCCAAGCCTTGCGATACCCCACTTATCACTGCCTGCCATTTTGAAAGGGACCCGTTTATCCCTACTCTTTGTTTCCTGTCTGCCAACCATTTTTCTATCCATGCCAGCACTCTACCCCCAATAGCATGTGCTCTAATTTTGCCCACTAATCCATGTGGGACCTTATCAAATGCTTTCTGAAAGTCTAGATACACTACATCTACTGGATCTCCCTTGTCCATTTTCCCAGTTGCAGCCTCAAAAAAATTCCAGAAGATTAGTTAAGCATGATTTCCCCTTCGTAAATCCATGCTGACTCGGACCTGTTACTGCCATCCAAATGTGATGCTATTTCATCTTTTATAATTGATTCCAGCATCTTCCCCACCACCAATGTCTGGCTAACTGGTCTATATTTCCCTGTTTTCTCTCTCCCACCTTTCTTAAGAAGTGAGATAACATTAGGAGTGGGATAACCTGTAGACCCAGAAGATTAAACACCCTTGACCACTGCTACACCACCATCAAGGATGCCTATCGCTCTATCCCTCGCCCTCACGTTTGGAAATCCGACCTTTCAGCAGTACTGCTTCTTCCTGCATGCAGACAGCAACTGAAGAGCGCACCCCCAGTGGCGAGGACTGCACAGAGCTGGTCTGGGGAGGCAGAGGAACAACTGCAGGACTGCTTGGAGTCAGTAGACTGGACAATGTTGAAGGACCTGGCAACGGACCTGAATGAATATACCACAGTCGTTACAGACGACAATAAATCCATCTTGAATCTTGAGACTTCATAGGAAATGTGTGGAGGACTGTTTTCATACAAAAAAACATCCGACTGTTTCCTAATCAGAAGCCGTGGATGAACCAGGAGATCCACGTTCTTCTGAAGACCAGATCCCGGGCATTCAGGTCTGGCGAGGCCGAGGTGTATAAGAAGTCCAGATATGACGTTGACAAGGCCATCAAAAAGGCCAAAAGGGACTTCTGCTCTAAGCTGGAGGATGAGGTGGATGTTCGGCAACTGTGGCAGGGTTTGAATGTCATCACCTCCTACAAGGCAAAATCAGGAGGCAGCTCAAGCGACAGCGAAGCATCACTCCCTGACGAGCTCAATGCGTTCTACGCACGAGTAAGGTGACGTGCCTCAACGACTATCCATCACCGGCTCTGACTTCCCCACCATCAAAGGGATTTATTGGAATCACTGCCTCAAAGGCAGCCAGCATCATCAGAGACCCACATCATCCTGGCCACACACTCATTTCACCTCTACCGTCAGGAAGATGGTACAGGAGCCTGAAAACTGCAACGTCCAGGTTCAGGAACAGCTTCTTCCTTCAGCCATCAGGCTATTAAAGACTACAACTACAAATAGGCTCTGAACTACAATAGACTAATTATTATTATTATTGCACTACCATTTTTTTTATGTGTGTATGTGTATATGTATATAATGTGTGTGTGTATATGTGTGTATATGTGTGTGTGTATATATATGTGTGTGTGTGTATTTAGATGTGTTTATTCGTAAGTTCGCCCTTCGGAGATACCAACTGCATTTTGTAGTCTCTGTATTGTACACTGCACAATGACAATTAAAGATTGAATTGAATTGAGAATTGTGTGTCTATAGACGTGCGTGTTTATAGATGTGCGTGTATATATATGTGTGTATACGATGTGTACCTGTGTGTGTATATGTGTGTGTTAACTTGTGTGTGTGCGTATATACATATTGAACTTTTTTTCCTCTCGTTTATTATATTGTTTACAGTGTATTATGTTTAAAGATTCTGTTGTGCTGCAGCAAGTAAGAATTTAGTTGTTCTATCTGGGTCAGATGACAATAAAACACTCTTGACTATTGACACTTAAGGCCTAGAGCGTGGACTGGATTTTGTAAATGGCACCAAAACCAGGCGCCTCTTGCATGTGGGCTGAGTAGACTATTTCTGTACACTTTGCTAATCCTGGATTGTGCTTGGGTATGGCAATACTGTACTGGACTGTATAAGAAAATAATTTCACAGCGCTTTTGCACATGTGTCAGTAAAAGTGCCATTGAACATTGAACATTGAACCATTGATGATTAATTTTGCCCTGTAATGCAGAATCCAACGTGGAGGAGTCTCGACTTTGGCTTGATGCCAGATCGCCTTGATACCTCCGTTTCGTGTTTCCTGGTGAGGATCTGGGGAGGAAAGAAGAGACAGTATCATCCAATTATCGAGTGGCGGGTGCACCTTGACGGACTCAAATACTTGGGCCAGCAGGTAAAATGTGCAAGAGCTGAAGAGGAGCTCGACATTTTGTGTTTGAATGTTGCCACGATGTCACATAGTTTGGCTGGGTAGCCTACGGGAAGTTACGTGGCGCACTGACACAGCCGGTAGAGCTGCTGCCTCGCAGTGTCGGAGACCCAGGTTCGGTCCTGACCTCGGGTGTTGTCTGCATGGAATTTACACGTTCTCCCTGTGTCCGCATGAGTTTCCTCCGGGTGGCTCTGGCTTCCCCCACACATCCCAAAGACACGCAGGCTTGCAGGCTAACCGGCTTGTGTAAATTGTCCCAAGTGTGGAGCGAGTGAATGCGAAAGTGCGATAACGTGGAACTGACGTGAACAGGTGATCGATGGTCAACATGGACTTGATGTGCCAAAGGGCTTGCTTTTAATCATGCAGTGTGTTTCAAACTTTTGAATGCACCATCTTGAATGGAACGTTAATGGAAGCAGGTAAAGTCTTATTTGGATGATTCCAAGCTGGTTCTGTTTCATCAACAGTTTAAATAGTTTTAGTGAACCAGAACATTTTAAGTTAAGAAGTAAGTGTCCACAATTTTGGAAAATAGCAATGCATTTTATAGCCATTTTTTAAATTACAAGCACCGTTGTAATACGCAAAAGAGTTGCAAGATTCTCTCAGCTGATTGTCTGAAAACGCTAAAAATTGTAGTGTCTGTCTGACACATCAAATGTTGACTAACAGTGGATTATTTTCTTGGCTTGGGTTAGATTCGGGCACGTAATCCAAACGATGTTATATTTGGGTTGAATGATGGCTACTATGGAACCCCCTTTGATCATAAGGTAAATCTATATTCTTCGTGTCATTTAGTTTTTGTCTGAGAATATAAGCCCCTGTCCCACTTAAGCGATTTTTTTAGGCGACTACAGGCGACTAGGCTGTCACCACATTGGTCGCCGGGTTGTCACCTGTATGGTCCACAGTAGCCTCCTTGGTCGCCCAAAGAGTCGTAGCGTCTTTCTGGTTGCCACTGGATTTTCAACATGTCGAAAAACATTTGCCGTGGGTTTGACGCCAATGAGCGTAGCTTGACATTGGTGCTGTCGTATGTTGTCGCCAGGTTAACGTAGGGTGTCGCCAGGATGTTGTAGTTTGTCGCCGGGGCCGACTTCAGTGAATTCCATTGTCGTATTCGCCGGCAGTCGCCTAAAAAATCACCTTAGTGGGACAGGCCCATTAGTCCAGTCGCCGGTTTTTCGGCGACCTGCTACGACTATGACCGTTGCCTAAAAATTGCCAACGTGGAACAGGCCCAATAACTTATTTTTAAAGTTGCCTTCTTATTCATGCATCATCGTTGATGTAATTTAGTCAAAAGTGGTTTATAACAAGGCCCTCTGTTCCCATGCCCCTGTCATTATCTGATGTGCGGCATGGCATACATACTAGTGGGGGAGATTGTCAGAGAAAGGACACGGTGTGGCGCAGCTAGTGGAGCTGTTGTCCTACAGCCCCAGAGACTATTGTTCGTTCCTGACCTCGGGTGCTGGTTGTGTGTAGTTTGCACATTGTCCCTGGGACCGCTTGTTCCGCCTTTGGCACAAAGTGCATTTGAAGCAGATTGATGTGCTCGGGTTAAATTGTGCGCACGTAGTCATACAGCATGGAACCAGGCTCTTCAGCCCAACTCCAAAAAGTTTGAACAACTGAGCTCGTCCCATCTGCCATCTCCCCTTAAACCTTTCCTGTCCATGTACCTGTCTAAAGCCCCTGTCCCATGATGCGAGTTTACCCAAGAGCTCTCCCAAGTTTAAAAAAAAAACCATACTCGTGGTACTTCATCACGAGTATTTTTTTTACTCTTGGAAATTTCTCACACTGTTGAAAAAAACTTCACGAGTTTCCGCGTTTCCCGAGTGCCTGCCGTTAGCATTACGAGACATCCACGAGATCCGATGTAGCCGCTACGTACATTCTACGTACTTGCGTACATTCTACGTATTTACTTGGGAGAGCTCTTGGGTAAACTCGCATTGTGGGACAAGGCCTTAAATGTTTTGTAAACTGCTTGTTAGTAATTGGGCAAGTTGGTCAGACAGGGGAAGCTCCAAACTGAGGTCACTGTTCCCCAGTTCTGTACACTTCAGCACTACCGGATCACTTTGTATTTATATTGCAAAACAGTTGCTTTTTCAGAAGGTCATCCACCAGGTATTTTTTCTGTTACAAAAAAATAATGATAGTTTTTGATTTATGAAAACAGGTTAGCATTGACATGTTTTTCATGTGTTTAGCTGCTTTGCTTTTTTGATTCGCATTGCAACTAGAATTCTGAAGCAAAGCATCAAATATTATTGAATATTTCATGTAGCTACACGTTTGCAGCAAGAAAAATTTCACCTCTGCAGGAGTCCACCTCACCTGGGTTCACATTGGGCCAGTGTCTTTAATTTTATTTCAGATTAAGTCAAGTTTAGCCAATTATAGTTTAGTTTATTGTCGCGTGTACCGAGGTACAGTGAAACATTTCTGTTGCGTGGTAGCCAGTCAGCAGAAAACAATACATGATTACAGTCAGCCCGACCACAGTGTACAGATATAAGATAGATACACGATGAGGGAATAGGGTTTAGTGCAAGGGATAGTCCGAGGGTCTCCAATAAGGTAGATAGTAGCTCAGCACTGCTCCCTAGTTGTTAATAGAATGATTCAGTTGCCTGATAACAGCTGGATAGAAACTGTCCCTGAATCTGGAGGTGTGCGTTTTCACACTTGTCTCCTCTTTCCTGTTAAGAGAGAGGAGTGAGTGACCTAGGTGAGAATGGTCCTTCATTATGCTGGTGGCCTTGTCCGGTGTAGATGGAATCAATAGAAGGGAGGTTGGTTGTCTCCATTTACATCTCGCGCTGCCTCAGTTTTTATCTTATAAGACTCTGCTTTTGCATTCAAATTGAGCAAAACCGACCCAAAGATCTGTTTTATTTCCAAAGGATCTCGCTGAGAAGAAGAGGACCAGCCTTCTGCAAGTGGACCAAAGCTGTGTGAGGAACTCCTACAGTGTCTTCTCTCTGCTCAGGTTAGGCATTGACCAGGATATTGAACCAAACTCCAAATCAATGAGGCCAATAGATCCTTCCAATTGACGATTAATTTAAGGTAGACAAAAATGCTGGAGAAACTCAGTGGGTGAGGCAGCATCTTTGGAGCGAAGGAAAGGATGACGTTTCGGGTCGAGACCCTTCTTCAGTCTGAGGAAAGGTCTCGAGCCGAAAAGTCACCCATTCTGAAGAAGGGTCCGGACCCGAAACGTCACCCAGAGTCTGAAGAAGGGCCTCGACCCGAAACGTCATCCAGTCTGAAGAAGGGTCTCGACCCGAAACGTCACCCATTCCATCGCTCCATAGATGCTGCCTCACCCGCTGAGTTTCTCCAGCATTTTTGTCTAGCTTCGATGGTTCCAGCATCTGCAGTTCCTTCTTAAACATTAATTTAAACATTAAGACTGTAGAAAATGCAATTTTGTTCAAAACAAGCAGTTTGAATGACAATAAAAGGCATTCTATTCTATTTAAATACTTGTACGATTGTCTTGATAGACATCAAATTTCTCTAATGTATTCAGAAATATCACTTTGCAAAGAACACATTATGAGGGACTTACCGAATGCCTCAGCCAGTTAAGACTTGTGAAATAGGAAGTTCCTGGCACTGATACTTCAGCTTTAAGACAACAGAGAATTTGCTGATGTTGGGTGAGCTAACACGTAGCTTCAGCACGGTTTCTGCACTCCTGATCTCCACTTGTCCTGTGCAATCTCGAACCAGGTGCCTTTGTGATTTCTTACTGTTAATTGAAATCTGTCAAGTGGGATAATTTTAACATCAAAATCGTGTCAAATTTGGGTGCATTACTGATCTGGGATATGAGTGATCCTTGACTATGTTGACTGCTTTCGTGATGTTTCATGGGCAACATGATGTGCAAATGGAGCCAGACCATGGTGGGGAGGCTGTTTTGGGTGTTGGACTGGGATGAATCCACAACTCTCCATAATTTCATGCAGCCTTGGCCAGAGCAGTTTCCAAACCAAACTGTGGTGCATTCCGATAGGATGCTCTCAATAATAAAGTTATGGGAGCAGAATTAGACCATTTGGCCCATCAAGTCTACTCCGCCATTCAATCGTAGCTGATCGATCTTTTCCTCTCAAACCCATTCTCCTGCCTTCTCTCCATAACCCCCAACACGCGTGCTAAACAAGAATCTGTCAATCTCCACCTTAAAAATATCCACTGACAGCCTCCACAGCCGTCTGTGTTCTGCTGTGAGACTTCATCTGCCATTGAGATTGAAAATGCTGTTTTTTTTATAAACCAAAGTGAAGTAGTTTGAATCTGTCGTCATTGTGCCCTGCCATTTTTCTGATCAAGCATGGCAAAGACCCCACTATATGATCAAATACTCTAGTGCAGGGAATTCCCAACTGTTTTCGCCATTTACCCAGGCAACTTTTCGAAAGTAAATTTACCCCCACCCTGTTTTGTTCATTAATTTGAGTTTACACTTCTACCCTAATAAAGCAACTGACAAAGGGGACATTTTAAATACAGTTTTTAACAAATCCAGAATCAACAAATGTATACCCTGGGTAGGCAAATTTAATTTTTTCTCACAGAGAGTGGTGAGTCTACGGAATTCTCTGCCTCAGAAGGCGGTGGAGGCAGGTTCCCTGGATGCTTTCAAGAGAGAGCTAGATAGGGTTCTTGAAAATAGCAGAGTCAGGGGATATGGGGAGAAGGCAGGAACGGGGTACTGATTGGGGATGATCAGCCATGATCACATTGAATGGCGGTGCTGGCACAAAGGGCCGAATGGCCTACTCCTGCACCTATTGTCTCTTAGGGTTACACAAAAAGCTGGAGAAACTCAGCGGGTGCAGCAGCATCTAAGGAGCGAAGGAGATAGGCGACGTTTCAGGTCGAGACCCTTCTTCAGACTATTGTCTCTTAACCCAGGTTGGGAACCATTGCTCTAGTCATGATTCATACAAACCCAGTCTGAAGAAGGGTCTCGACCCGAAACGTCGCCTATCTCCTTTGCTCCTTAGATGCTGCTGCACCCGCTGAGTTTCCCCATGATTCATACAAAGTTGTGTAATGTTATTGAACACCAGATGGCAGTAGAGTTGCATTTTTGAATTCATCCCATATGGCTTTAGTTTGCACAGCCTGCCTGCAAAACCGAACCCAAAACTCTTAAGTAAAGTAAATTGTACCTATATTGACCCAATTAATGCCACGTGCCCCATTGTCAATCTGTTGGTGTAAAATGTTAACCTGATTGCTTTTATGAGTGTTACTCCAGGAAAACTCCATTCATCTGAAATACTCAGGATTTCAAACACCCAGCAGATTTTCCTAACTGCTGAAAGTTATTCCGTACACTTTGAATTCACCTTTTTATTTAGATGTTGCACAGATCTTTCAGCGAACATAATTTTAGACGGTGTACATGAAGTACACTTCGAGGGAGTCCCGGAAATAGAACCAGCGGAGTTTAGAGGGAGCGCGGAAAACATGGTCCTGGGGTGCCGGAGACATCCTGGGAGTCAGCAGTCAGCCAATGCTGGTAGACAAAAGTGCTGGAGAAACTCAGCGGGTGCGGCAGCATCTATGGAGTGAAAGAAATAGGCAACGTTTGTCAGCACTTTTGTCTACCTTCGATTTTCCAGCATCTGCAGTTCCTTCTTGAACAGTCAGCCAATGCCAAGTATCAGGACTTCTGCACAGTTGGAGAGCAGCTTATTGGAGATGGACACAAAATGCTGGAGTAACTCAGCAGGTCAGGCAGCATCTCTGGAGAAAAAGAATAGGTGGACTTTTGGGCCGAGACCCTTCTTCATTGGAGGTTTATCTAAACGCCTCTCCTTCCACTGAACGTTCAGGCGATAAACTTTTCGTGCATAATGATTAATTGTTTAAAAATAGAATTTTATCTCCGGATCTCTCCCATATTACCTTGAATTTATATTCCCTCATATTAGCTGTTATGGCAGTGAAAATACCTTCTCTCTGCTCCAACTAAGCCCTTGTGATTATGCATGACTCCATTAAATCTACCCACTTCCTCTAAGTAGAACAATCCCAGCTTTTCAGCTCTTTACTCAAGCTCGGGATCATTTTTATTTTCCGTTTTCAAGCCTGGGTATTAGACAGGGGTGAGGATTTCAACAGCTCAATGAACATTTCCTGCCTCGGCAAGGGAATAGTTTAAAAGACCTGGGTAGTTTGCTGTCTCCTTTTCGGCAAAGATCCTATAGCAAGCAAGATAGACCACTCCTAACCCGACCCAACCTGACTCCCAGTGTAATCGGCGTTGCGGGGGAACAGTTTGTGTTAATAAATTATAATTCGGAAAATGAGGAGAAGATTTCTCCCAAATAACTTTTATTTTTACGAGGATGTTTCCGTAACCGGCTTCCGTCTCCGCACAAGTATCCTGTGGTGCGGAGACAGAAGCCGGCTACGGAAATGGGGCCGAAAATTACCCATGAATCTGTCCATGACCGTAATTTTTCGTCGAGTGGGCTATCTTGCTCGCTATAGGATCTTTGCTTTTCAGTGCCAAAGGTTAGCGATAGCCAATCGCAACGTGGTGATCAGGACTTTTTTTAGCGAAGATGAAAACAAAATGTTGGAGTAACTCAGCGGGAGACGGGCAGCAACTCTGGAGAGAAGGAATGGGTGACGATTCTGGTCGATACTCTTCTTCATAATTTCTAGTGTTGTAGGCGGATGAAGCATCTTGGAACTGAAGCAGAATGAATGTTGATTGTTGTATTGAGTTTGTGTCTGACCCTGCGCTTCAGCCTTTATTTAGTTGCAGTAGATGGCACTGCAGGCAAATATTAATCCACAATATTTAACACATGGAAACAAATATTTTCAGTGTCACTAAGTTGAAGGGAAGGGAAAAAAATAAAATACTTTGGGCATGCAGATATTGAAGAAAGAATGGGAAATCTGGGGAGTGAACTGCTATTCACTTTTGCATGTTTGGTTGCATCTGACCAGCCTCTTGTGCTGCTGTTTTGCTCCCCACAAATTATTAAATTTCACTATACTTTATTCTTCAAAGGTATTGAACACATTTTCCTGTAATGCTTAGTTTACTGTCCCATGTACCGAGGTACAGTGAAAGGCTTTTAGTTGCGTGCTATCCAGTCGGTGGAAAGACATTATTATCATTTTAGGGTGGCACGTTGTTGCAACGGTAGAGTTGCTGCCTTCAGCGCTTGCAGTGCCAGAGACCTGGGTTTGATTCCCGACTATGGGTGCTGTCTGTAAGGAGTTTGCACGTTCTCCCCATGACCCGTATGGGTTTTCTCTGAGATCTTCGGGTTTCCTCCCACACTCCAAAGACGTACAGGTATGTAGGTTAATTGGCTTGGTAAGTTGTCCAAGGTTCAAGGTTAGTTTATTTGTCACATACACCAATTGGTGCAGTGAAATGCTTCTTGCTATGCAGCACATAAAATAAAGAATACAGACACAACACTAATAAAGAGATCTAAACATAAAAACATCCCCCCGCAATGGTTCCCATTATGAGGGAAGGTACAAAGTCCAGTCCCCAACCCATGTCCACCCATAGTCAGGCATATAGAGGCCTCTGCAGTCGCCTTCACAGAGGCCCGATGTTCCAGGCCGTTCTCGCCGGGTGATGGTGCTCCGGCGTCGGGAGAATCCTCTCAGCGGCTTGGGACACCCGGAACGGCCGCTTCCTTACGGGAGTCCGCGGCTTTCAGAGCCGACAAGGCCGCACTGAATGGAGCTCCCCCCTGGCTCCCGATGTTGAAGTTCAGCACCGCCGCTCCACAGACCCGCGGCTCCGCGATGTTTGTCTCGGGCGGTCTCAGCTCACCGGAGTTCCAGCGCGGCGACCCAGGCAAGGCATCGCCCGCTCCGCCCCGCGATGGCGCTCCGCCACTGCCGAAGCCGAGGTTCTGGGCGGTCCCCTCAGGAAACACAGCTCCAGGCCCGCTGGTAGGCCGCGATGACGGGTCGAAAGTGCAGCCCGGAGAAAAGCCGCCTCTCCGACCAGGTAGGGACCCTGAAAAATAGTTTCCCCCTTCCCCCCCCCCTCACCCCCACATAAAAAAGAAAGTTGTCCCTAATGTGTATGGGACATTAAAGTGTATTAATGTGTGAGAATGGCTGGTCGGTGTGGACGCCGTGGGCCGAAGGGCCTGTTTCCGCTCTGCATCACCAAACCAAACTAATTGAACCGTCCAAAGTGTACACGTACAGGGAGTGGGAGGGAGTGACCGGTATGAGAGGGTGCGACCAAGGTTGACCAGTTGGGTACACTATGGACTCCACTGTTCCATCCAGCATTGTCCAGAACGCGATTCCACCAGGAACCTGCCACTCCTGACGAAGTAACAAGCAGTGTTGTCTGTGCTGAGTGTTTCAACAGTAAAATGAACTCTGTTAAAATCACGATGATGATTTGCTGGCAGTAAGTAAACACTGTTGTTTGGATGTAATCTTTTTGTTTTGCCCGTGACAGTCAGTTAGAGCACATGCACATTCCTTACAAAGAGCTGCTGCCTCACAGAACTAGGGACCCAGGTTCCATCCTGACCTTGGGGGTTGCCTGTGTGGTGTTTCCATGTTCTCCCCGTGACAGCATGGTGCTCGGGTTTCCTCCCACATCCCACGCGTGTTTGTGGGCTAAATTGCCTCTAGTGTGTAGGGAGTGGATGTGAAAGTGGGATAAAATATAACTAATGTCAGCAGGTGATTGCTGGTCAGCGTGGACTCAAGTGGGCTGAAGGGCCATAAAAGGAGTGTAAAATACAGAGTAGGAAAGCAATATCCAGTGGGTCAGACCAGGCAGGCAACGAGCTCCAGAGGGGAAAAAATACCCCTCCGGGAAAGCTGATATCACAGATGGATGACCGATGCAGACTGAGAATCCTAGTTGCTTGAAGCTGTAGAATTCAATATTGTCCAGAAGTATGCAATGTGCACAGGCGGGCGATGAGGTGTTGCACCTCAAATGTGTTAGGCCTTGATTTGAGTTTAGTTTAGAGATACTGCGTGGAAACGGGCCCTTCAACCCACCGAGTCCACACCAACCAGCGATCCCCGTCCACTGGGACTATCCTACACACGAGGGACAATTTACAATTTTACTGAAGCCAATTAGCCTACAAACCTGTACGTCTTTGGAGCGTGGGAGGAAACTTGTGAAAACCCACGTGGTCACAGGGAGAACGTATAAACACTGTACTGACGGCACCTGTAGTCAGAATCCAACCCAGGCCTTAAGCGCTGTAAGGCAGCAACTCTACTTCTGCGCCACCACGCAGCCCTCTAACAATCTAGGCCGCTGACCGATCTCTGGGTGTGAGATAGAACAATTAAAGTGGTAGGGAAGGTGGAACTAGGGGCTGTCCCTCTGGACTCAATGCAGGTGCACCATAAACTGGGCTACCAAGCTGTTTCTTTATTTTCTCCAGTCTAGAGGAGACCACTTGTTATCACTGAATGCAGTGCACTAGATTAGAAGAGGTGCAAGTGTCGGGCTGCTTCACCTGAAAAGACCAGCTCCATGGATGGTGGGAAGGGTAAGAGATGAAAGGACAAGGGTTGCAGGTTTGCAAGGGAAAGTGTAGTAAGAAGGGGCAAGTAAGAATTTATATTCTGTTTTGTTACATATGGCAATTAAACAGTTGACCTTCGGTGGAGTAGAAGAGGAGTCACAAAGGTGTAAAGGGAAGAGAGGGGAAGATGTGTCTGGTGGTGGAATCTCTTTGAAGGGGGCGGAAATTGTGGCGATTCTGTCACCAGCAACATCTTCCCCTCTTCTGGCCTGTCTTCCTGCTCTGTATTTCACACTTGTGCGTTTTCTGTGTTATCCCACATCTGGCACCGCACAAGTCCGTAAAGTTTCCCCATTTGACCACGCTCATTTAAGCCCGAGGTATGTTTCTGTACAGCAAGACAGGTGCTCCGAAAACACTGCACATTGCTTGTCTTGAGTTCTGTTCAACACGGTGAGCTTGAACACAAAGCCCCAGAGATTTCCGAGGCAGGGCATAAACAGGGGATGTCTTTGTTCTCTCCCTGAAAAAGCAATAATGGCATAAATCTAATCAGTTCTTGAAAGCTACTCATTTTGATCGCTAGAATATTAACAATGACATCACCTGATGGCATCGGAGACCAGAGACCGATAGGTGGGAGTGTGATAGAAGCATTAAAGTGGTAGACTGTGGGGAAACTCGGTCGTTCCCATGGACAACAGTCTACTTTGCAGTCATACGTGGTTTTCCTTATAACTGTTTGTGTACAGGCTGACTCTCTCTTAATATCTCCAAGCATGCACAACTGTTGGTGTGTCTACACTTTGGCCCTGCACTCTCGCACTTAAATCACTGACTTGCTCGCTCTCTGTCTCAACTTTTCTCCGCCTGTTTCTCCGTCTTGAATTCCATCGCCACCCAGCCCACCTGGACAGTTGCCATTGTGCGCAAGATGCTAATCTGATTCAGAGATTCCGATAACATGATAGGTTTCATGTGAAGAACTTGGACCGAAGATTAAATGACTGACTGACTTGTATAGCCCAAAGGCAGTGATATTATGTACAATATGAGCAGTGAATAAATCCATTTTCATTGCACATTCTATGCGGAGGATTATTGGGTCCATAATAACTACAGTACAAAAAGCTGAGCTGTGATCTTGCATTAGTAGCTCCTTTACAGAACCATGCACCACACTACCTTTGTCCAACTAAGTATTCCATTGTTGACTTGGCCAATTTGCAACATCTTTTGAAGGTATAAATATTGTTTACAATGAATTAGTCCATTCTTGATTACATAGTTCCCAACTTGCCCAATTTGCATGGTTTGCAAGTTGTTGAATCGCTGCATTATTATGTAAGCAAAAAATCGTCGTCATTCGTTAGTGCAAGAATTCATCCCGATGACCATGTCCACGCAGAATTTTACAGGGGCGCCTGCTCGCTTGCCAGGGACTTGATTTAAAAAAAAAAAAAAATTATTTAACTTTTTGTCCCATATAAATATGTCCCATATAAATATAATTTTTTGTTCTTGGAAGTAATTGTAAATGCAAGGCGGCAGAGGCAAAGTTGAAAAGATGTGCGGGGCATTTTTTTGTTTCCATGGAGTGGTGGGTGCCTGGAACGAGCTGCCAGGATTGGTGGTGGAGGCAGATATGGTCATTGGGTTTAAGAGGCTTTTGGATAGGTGCAGAGAATGGACCATGTAGAGGCAAAGGATATTATTTTAATTTGGAATCAAAGGGCCAATTGCTGCACCGTACTGTTCTATGTTCTAACGTGGTCTCCAACCAGAGTCACTAAACAGAAACCAGCATGGAGTCTATCAGATTTGTACGGTGTTCTTCGCTTTCCAATTTTGAAGGATCCTGTCGCACTGTCAGTAACAATTTTTTTTCACATGCATGTCTATATTGAAAAGTGATAATAGTAACATAGAAACATAGACAATAGGTGCAGGAGGAGGCCATTCGGCCCTTCGAGCCAGCACTGCCATTCATTGTGATCGTGGCTGATCTTCCCAAATCAATAACCCGTGCCTGCCTTCTCCCCATACCCCTTGATTCTACCAGCCCCCAGAGCTCTATCTAACTCTAATCCATCCAGTGACTTGGCCTCCACTGCCGCCTGTGGCAGGGAATTCCATAATCTGTCCCTTCTGGTGAGAATCCTGCCGGATTTGTTACCAAATCACTGAATTGCTGACTCTAGGGCCTCTTGCCCTAGTCACATAGCACAGAAACATGCCCTTTGACCCAACCCATCCATGTTGACTAAGAATGAGCTACTCATTTGACTGTTTTGACCCATATCCCTCAAAATCTTTCTTATCCACGTATCCGTCCAAATGTCCTTTAAACTTTACCATTGTATCTGCCTTTACATCTTCTTTTGGTATCTGCAGTTTTCTGAACATTTCCAACTGGTCTTAATTCAGTTGAAGTTCAGGTCAAATTGAAAAGGTTTGACAGTGGTGCAGATTGAAACTAAAGTTTAAGACTAATTTCAGTGTGTGATCATTGCATGGAATAAAGTTCCAAGCACGCAGTAGATGTAACCCTCGTAACTACATACTGTAATGGGGCAGGGGGACTCAGTTGATGGTCGTGCAGGACTGGATCAATATCCATTCTAATGTTGTGATGTGTAAGGCATTGTACTACTGGTAAGCAGGCAAGTTAAAAGGAGGAGTTAAGTAGGAAAAGAAAACGCATTGAGAAAGGAGATGGAATAATTAACAACAAATTGAACGCTATTAGGTTCTTCGAGGTACATAAGATGAGAATGTAGAAACAAAGCTCCATGAGCTGTCTCACCTCCTGCTGCAATCAATCTGAAGTGGGGTCTCAACCCAAATCATTGCATATTCTTTTTCCTCCACAGAAGCTGCCTGGACCACCGAGTTCCTCCAGGACTTTGTGTTTTGCTCAAGATTCCAGCATCTGCAGTTCCTTGTGTCCCCGTAAGAGCATGGTTTGATAATGAAGGAGCGGATGTTCTCATTATCGTTGGACTCTTGCATTGTGTTGGACAGAAAGATAAATTATTAATTTGTGTGATACCAAACATCATAGCTCCTGACTGGTGTGATATAATGGAGAACAAGGAACTGCAGATGCTGGTTTACAAAATAAAACAAACTGCTTAGAATAACTCAGTGGGTCAGGAAGCATCTCTGGAGAACTTGGATAGGAGGTATTTCAGATCTGGACTCTTCAGACATTGCAGTGGGGAGAAAGCTGAAAAAGAGGTGACAGAGCCTGTCAAGTTGAGGTGTCATGATGTGGTTGTCCGTGACTGAATGAAATTTCATTGGAATGAAAATGAAATTTGTGGTTACACATTGATTTTTCCAACGTTTGTCTTCATTCGTCAAGGTTGCTATCGTAAAAGTTGTTGGTTATTATCTCAAGTTTCTATGAAAATTAAGAAACCACTTTTATAGTTCATATTTAAGTATTGAATTACAGCTGAGAAATTGAAAAAAAAAATCACAGTGGTATTGAAAGAAGGAATGCAACGCCGTGCTGTTCATGATTTTCTAATTACAGCTCCATTTTATTAAATTGGGTCTTAACTGCATCATATGTTCTGCATAAAAGGATAACAGATATAACTGGCTGCCCTGCTAAGTAGACTTCCTTGGTATTCTAACCAAAGTTTACATAAAGTACCTTTTTCCTGTCATTACACAGTCCCCTTGATATAGGCTAAACCAAGTAAAATGCACAAGATCAGTAAATGTTGATCGTTTGGCAGGCAATTCGGTGGCAATTTATCATTCTTGAAGTTTGAATATCAATTGCTTTACATCCATCTGCAAGTATTGAGTTATTTTGGCCACATTTTAAACTTGAAAGGCTCTGGAACAGCTTCTTCCTCTCTATAATCGGGCTTCTGAACAGTCCTCCTGTTAGCTAGGGTACTGTCTGGTCTACTTCTTTCCCATTGCAGACATTGGACTTTGTCTCTGGAACTGATGCGCTACAATGCTGAGAACTATATTCTGCACTCTGTTTCTTCCCCGTTGCTCTACCTATTGGACTTAAGTTTGAATTGATTGTATTTATGTGCAATATTACCTGAACTGTTTGGACAGCATACAAAACTCGAGGGCAAAGTGACATAGTGGTAGTGCTGCTACGTTACAGCGCCAGGGACCCGGGTTCGATCCCAACGGGTGCTGTCTGTACAGACTTTGTATGTTTTTCCCCGTGACTATGTGGGTTTTCTCCCAAGTGCTCCACACTCCAATTACATACAGGTTTCTACGTTAATTGTTTCAGTAAGTTAGTAAGTTCCCTGGTGTGTAGGATAGTGTATGGCTTGATCACTGGTCGGCACGGACTCGATAGGCCGAAGGGCCTGTTTTCCCGCTGAATGTCTAAAATTTAGATTTTAGGCTACTATTTACGACCATACAGGCGTATATCACCCCGCGACATGTCGCCTGTATGGTCGCGGGATGACCCCTGTATGGTCGTGAGTAGTCGCCCAAAGAGTCGTAACTTTTTCTGGTCGCCGCTGGATTTTCAACATGTTGAAAATTTTCGGCCACCTGCTGCGACTATGACGGGTTCCGGCAAGTCGCCGAAAAAATTGCGTAGGTGGTGCTTAATCTGACAATTTGGAAGTAGTGGAGAAGTCGAGAGCTGGTGTGGTGGTGGAGTTTGTTGCAGCAGTGTTTGTGGAACCTGTCCTGTTTTTGGATGATATTGCCATGGGGTTGTATGTGGATGAAAATATGAATGAAAGATCCCAGAACATCAGAAGTCAGATGGTGTGTGGATGAAAATAGGAATTAAAGATCCCAGAACATCAGAAGTCAGGTGGTGTGTGGATGAAAATAGGAATGAAAGATCCCAGAACATCAGACTGATTCCTGGGATGTCAGGACTTTCATATGAGGAAAGATTGGATAGACTCGGTTTGTACTCGATGGAATTTAGAAGATTGAGGGGGGATCTTATAGAAACCTACAAAATTCTTAAGGGGTTGGACAAGCTAGATGCTGGAAGATTGTTCCCGATGTTGGGGGAGTCCAGAACAAGGGGTCACAGTCTAAGGATAAGGGGGAATTCCTTTAGGACCGAAATGAGGAAAACATTCTTTACACAGAGAGTGGTGAGTCTCTGGAATTCTCTGCCACAGAAGGTAGTTGAGGCCAGTTCATTGGCTATATTTAAGAGGGCATTAGATGTGGCACTTGTGGCTAAAGGGATCAGGGGGTATGGAGAGAAGGCAGGTACGGGATACTGAGTTGGATGATCAGCCATGATCACATTGAATGGCGGTGCAGGCTCGAAGGGCCGAATGGCCTACTCCTGCACCTATTTTCTATGTTTCTATCAGAAGTCAGATGGTGTGTGGATGAAAATAGGAATGATAGATCTCAGAACATCAGAAGTCAGATGGTGAGTGGATGAAAATAGGAATGAAAGATCCCAGAACATCAGAAGTGGTGGTGGTGGAAGAGCAGTCATTGCTGGGGGTTTGGTTTCAGTTTATTGTTGTCACGTATGCTGAGATGCAGTGATAAGCTTTGTTTTTTTGCACATTATGCAAACAGATCAGATAATATTTGTAGCTTTCACTGGGACGATGAGAACAAAACCAGGTTTTGACCCAAAATAGAAATAAGTTGCATGATGATGTTGAAGGCGATCCGTCTGATGAAGGGTTCTAACCCGCAACATTGTTGTGTCCGTTACCTACACACATGCTGCCTGACCTGCTGAGTTCCTCCATCACCTTGTGTTTTGCTCAAGTGATAGATATTCGTTGCTACAATATACTATTTTCCCCCACTTCAGACAACAAGGTCATTCAATCTTGTGAGATGTCGATCATGATTTTGATTGGAGTTAGATAAAAATGCTGGAGAAACTCAGCGGGTGAGGCAGCATCTATGGAGCGAAGGAATAGATGACGTTTCGGGTAGAGAAATCCAGCGTTATTTATCTACCGTCGATTTTTCCAGCATCTGCAGTTCCTTCCTCAACAAATGATTTTGATTGGGGTTCATGCAGCACAGTTGTGGGGGCTGAAACTGGGAACCGAGCAACAGGTTCTGTGCAACTAATTTAATGCTACAACATTGTCAAGGACTCGTTAAGTTTGGCAACCATTGCACCGAGTCAGATTTGAATTGTAAACATTCCTGCTCTTAGTAATATCCTGGCCAGTCCACCAGCCCACACAATGACATTTATTTTTCCAGATAACCCCTTGCAGCAAAAAAAATGTATCCTGCAGAAGCAAAACATGGCTGCTGTTGGAAATTGTGGAAGGAAAACACAAAATCGCTGAAACGGCCAGAAGGTCAGACAGCAGGAGAAAGAATTAGCATCACAGATTGGTGATCTTTCATCATAACGGGCCAGCAGAAATGCCATTGACCTGAAATGTTAGCTCTTTATCAGACATCGGCTTGTGTTTCGTGATACCTTCACCCCGAGAAAATGAGGCCCTCTTATCAAACCTTCTAAGGCGGGCCTCATTTGCAATGCATAGCGACCTTCCCCAGAGTTGGGGAATCAAAGACCAGAGGACATGGGTTTGAGATGAGAGGGGAAAGATTTAATGGGAACGTGAGAGGCAACTTTTTTGCGCAGAGTGTGTTGTGGGTGTATGAAGAAGGCAGGTTAGTATACAGTTAACATTTCGGAGGTGTGCGAGTTGCCCAGAGTATTCCCCAGGCTGAAGGTGTGGAATTGTCTGAGGGATATATTTGACAGTTGCCACATGAGTTGGATTTATTTTTAGAAATGGACAAGCCGGAGTTTGTTCTGGTCCAGTATTTTTATTAAAAAATGTTCTTCATTTCTTCAGCATTCACCATTTTCTTTTATCCTGTTTGGCTCTGCCTGAAACATGAAAGAATATCCACTGCCTGCAAAAAGGATTTGCTTTTGCTTTGCTCAACATTCCAACTTGCAGCTGTAAGACTTTAACTCTTCACCCTCTGCCGGGAACCTTCTCTTTCTACTTATGTTTTTTTGTCTGAAATTTATTTTTGCTTCGTCTCATTCCCCTGTAATTATTTTGTGGAATAGGCAGCGTTTAATGGATCGTCAACAAGCTAAATTTGGATGTTTTTGAACAGTTGATGGAACCTCAATAGACACAAAAAGCTGGAGTAACCCAGCGGGACAGGCAGCATCCCTGGATAGAAGGAATGGGTGATGTTTCGGGTCTTCTTCTTTCGTGTGGCGTACACAGCTTAAAGTTGTAGGACAGCTATTTGATCTTCCGTTTGTGCACGTCGAGTTGATTGCATTAGTCGAAACAGGGCGGACCACGTGAAGGTTGTAATCTTCCACCCCATGTTTCGGGTCGAGATCCTTCTTTACACAGAGTCAGGGGAGAGGGAGACACAAAGAAAAGGAAGTGTAAGGTGTGAAAACAACACATCACAGGGGATGACTTTCTAGGAGCATGCAGAATCGATCATTGTTAGTTAGGAGAAGGTGACAACAAAGCATGGAGATAAAATATAATCAGAGCGACAGAGACTGGTCGGAGAATGAGCGAGGGGGAGGGAGAGATAAGTGAGATGTGGAAGACAGATGTTGAGGTTTGGATGTGCTGATGGAGGCAGCTGGACAGATTTACAGTATCCTATGAAATTTGGTAGAGGAAGGTAATACAAGTGTTTTTGCAGACAACGAGCAAGCAAGAAGCAAGCTTTTTTTAAGAAATGTAACGTTTATAAAGTTGTATCCTTGGCATTTTGCGATGTATGGATGCAAGGCCATCAACCTTTAACACTGGCCGGTTTCCTCTTTTTTTACATATCTTTCATTCATTGATCTATATCTCTCTACATCATCGTCTATATCTCTCCTTTCCCTTTCCCATGACTTTCAGACTGAAGAAGGATCTCAACCCGAAACGTCACCCATTTCTTCTCTCCAGAGATGCTGCTTGTCCCGCTGATTTACTCCAGTTTTTTGTGGCAATCCTCGGTTTAAACCAGCATCTGCAGTTTATTTCTGCACAATCTTTAAAAAGCTATGAGTAAAGAGCGCTCCATTGAAGCTCATTTAAGGGACATTCAGTTCTTGGTAGGTTCCCAATTATAACACTACCATTTATTATCTATTCTTCTCCCACCCCTTTGGTAGAGAATGTACCAAGGAAACTTGTTTTTGTGCGTCCTGACTTTGTTTTCATAAACAGCACTTAAGTTCAAATGCCAGTTTGGCTTGGTTCAGTGATGGTCTCACTTCAGGGTCAGAAGGTTGTAAGATGAAACTTGACATCAGACATAAAACACAAAGTGCTAGATTAATCATGGGTCAGGCAACATTTCTGGAGGGTCCCTCCCCTATCACCCCCCTGGTCCCCCCCCCCCCCCCCCGTCCCCCCCCTCCCCGTCCCCCACCCAATTTATCCTCCCAGTTCCACTGTTCGCATCCTTGTATCACTCTCCTTAGTACAACAATGACCCATTATGGACTCCACCCTTCCTGAGGTCATCTGTTGCCACCCTTATTTGTTGTGGCCTTTTATGGCCTCCAGTTTCCCCCCCCCCCCCCCCAACCTTTCAGTCTGAAGAAGGGTGCTGACCTGAAACGTCGCCTATTCGTTTCCTCCGGAGATGGCACATAGATACAAAGAAAATAGGTGCAGGAGTAGGCCATTCGGCCCTTCGAGCCAACACTGCCATTCAATGTGATCGTGGCTAATCATTCGCAATCAGTACCCCGTTCCTGCCTTCTCCCCATATCCCTTGATTCCGCTAGCCCTAAGAGCTCTATCTAACTCTCTTTTGAATGCACAGCCCTCTGAGGCAGAGAATTCCACAAATTCACAACTCTCTGTGTGAAAAGGTTTTTCCTCATCTCTGTTCTAAATGCCTTACCCCATATTCTTAAACTGTGGCCCCTGGTTCTGGACTCCCCAACATGTTTCCTACATCTCTCGTGTCAAATTAACCATATACCCATATAACAATTACAGCACGGAAACAGGCCTTCTCGGCCCTTCCAGTCCGTGCCGACCATTTATTTTCCCCTAGTCCCATCTACCTGCACTCAGACCATACCCCTCCATTCCCTTCCCGTCCATATACCTATCCACTTTTAAATGTTAAAATCGATCCTGCCTCAACTACTTCTGCAGGAAGCTCATTCCACACAGCCACCACTCTCTGAGTAAAGAAGTTCCCCCTCATGTTACCCCTAAACTTCTGTCCCTTAATTCTCATGTCATGCCCTTGATAATTCCTTAATAATTTTATATGTTTCTATAAAGTCCTCTCTCTAAATTCCTGTGAATACAAGCACAGTCGTTCCATTCTTTCATGATAAGACAGTCCCGCAATCCCAGGAATTAACCTCGTGAACCTACGCTGCAAGAATTTCCTTCCTCAAATTAGGAGACCAAAACTGTACACAATACTCCAGCTGTGGTATTACCAGGGCCCTGTACAACTGCAGAAGGACCTCTTTGCACATATCCTCTCGTTTTGAAGGTTAACATGCCATTAACTTTTTTCACTGCCTGGTGTACCTGCATGTTTACTTTCAGTGACTGATGAACAAGGACCCCCAGGCTCTTTGCACTTCTATTCCTAATCTGACACCATTCAGATAATAATCTGCCTTGTTTTTCTTAGTGGGTGCCTGACCCACTGAGTTGTTCCAGAATTTTGTGTCTAACTCTGGAAGATGTAAGTTGGCAACATCTTAGTTTGGCCTCTTCTTCAGATTGATTATAGTAGGGAGGAGAAAGCTGGAATATGGAAACAGGCCCTTCGGCACACTGAGTCCACGCCAATCAACGATCACCTGGTAGCACCATCCTACACACGAGGGACCATTTACAATTTTACCAAAGCCAATTAACCTACAAACTTGTGTGTCTTTGGAGCGTGGAAAGAAGCCGGAGCACCCGAAGAAAACCCACATGGTCACAGCACCCGATAATAGACAATAGGTGCAGGAGTAGGCCATTCGGCCTTCGAGCCAATACCGCCATTCAATGTGATAATGGCTGATCATCCCCGAAGAAGGGTCTCGACCCGAAACATCGCCTATCTCTTTCGCTCCTTAGATGCTGCTGCACCCGCTGAGTTTCTCCAGCCTTTTGTGTACCCCCAATCAGTACCCCGTTCCTGCCTTCTCCCCATATCCCCTGACTCCGCTAATTTTAAGAACCCTATCTAGCTTTCTGTTGAAAGTATCCAGAGAACCTGCGCCGACCTGAGGCAGAGAATTCCACAGACTCACCTCTCTCTGTGAGAAAAAGTGTTTCCTCATCTCCGTTTTAAATGGCTTACCCCTTATTCTTAAACTGTGGCCCCTGGTTCTGGACTCCCCCAACATCGGGAACATGTTTCCTGCCTCTAGCGTGTTCTTGCTACCAAAGTGGATAACCTCACATTTATCCGCATGAAACCTCATCTGCCATGCATCTGCCCACTCCCCCAACCTGTCCAAGTCACCCGTCTTCAGGATCGATCCCGGTGGTCTGGATGCTGTAATGCAGCTCCACTGTACAAGCGGCATATGAGGTGCTGCTCCTCCACTTTGCGTGTGGCCTCAGTCACTCTGGCAATGGACGAGGCCCAGGGCAGAAAGGCCCATTTCATTACTGGCCTTCCAAATTCATGCCAATTGTTTCGAATATTTAACTTGTCATTTAGAATAAACTATCCCGTATCCTCTCCAACCAAAAAAAAAGTGGCATTGTGGCTGCCAGAGTTTCTTAATTGAGCAACACGGCTGACAAGCCAAAGCACATGGTGCAGCACAGTGCCAGTATTGAACCCAAAGCCAAAGTAAACCGTGCAGTGGCAATTAGTAATGTCAAACTTCAATTATCATTGCTGGCAGGAGGTCTGGGAAGGCTGAAAGGCATCCATCACGGCTATGCATGGAACTCTAGTTTATGTTTACTTGGTTACACCCTATTCAATCCTTTTGAGGGAAGATTTGAAGAATTGTTTTTTTGGATTTGCTGACTTCTGGATTTGCATTGATTGCTGGTGAACACATTTGATGTCTGGTGTAGATAGACACAAAATGCTGGAGTGACTCAGCGGGAGTTCATTGAACCATTGCAGATTGCCGTGTACATCGTCTGCTTTGATCTGTCCTTTTCACACCTTACATTGTCGTCGTTCATTTCCATATCTCTAATTTCCATCTCCCCTGACTGTCAGTCTGAAGAACTGTCTCGACCTGAGACGTCAACCATTCCTTCCCTTCAGAGATGCTGCTTGTCCTGCTGAGTTACTCCAGTATTTTGTCTATCTTTGGTGTAAACCAGTAAAGGGCCGGTCTCTCCAGCATGCTCCTGCATGCGTCTAGCGCAACCAAACGTGGTGGCTTGAGCCGCGGGGCCGGTACCACTTCGAACCGCGGAGGCGTCTGGAGTTGCCCGGGCTGGTCCCGACATACTCGCCAATCAGCTGGGCAGGAGGCGGGCCGTCTGAATTTGGATGTCACACGGCGTTGGGCGGTGACGTCATCCCGCAACGGCACGCCGGGCGGTGACGTCATCACGCAATGCCACGCGCTAGACGTACGCCGTCAAGACGCTGCATACGGCATCATGACGCTGCGTACGACGTCGAGACGTTGCGTACGGCCTCGATACGGCTGTTGGTCGTTGCCGCGCGGGATTTTGAACAGTGCCAGTTTTCTGGAGCCCCGCGCGATGTCGGGACCAGCCCCCCACAACTCCGGCGATCGAAGTGGGACCGTTCCCGCGAGGCCGTATGGCTCAAGCGGCCACGTTAGGTCGCGCTCGCCGCATGCTGGAGGGACAGGCCCCTAAGTGCAGTTAGTTCCTTCACATGTCTGATGAGATCTTAGACTATAGAAAATGTACAAGTACAGCACAGGAACAGGCCCGTTGGCTCTGAGCCTGTGCCAAATGTTGTGCCAAGATAAACTCATCTCATTTGCTTGCATGTGATCCATATCCCTCCATTCCCTGCATATACATATCCATGCGCCTATCGAAAAGCCTCTTCCAAAGACTCTTGCTTGATACGTTAGCCAAGCTGGACCTGTCTAACCCCATTTCCATCTCCATGCTCTCGAACTACTCGACATGTTAGTCAAAGGTGGGGAAGAATCTGTCAGTCATTTAGCAATATTAAGCATGCAGGAGATATGGTTCTATGGGAAGCTGGAGGTTGAGGGTGACCTGCGAGAAGTTTGAAAAATTATGAGAGGCATTCATAGGGTAGATAGTCAGAAACTTTGGCCCAGGATGCAAATATCAAATACCACAGGGCATAGCTTTAAGGTAAGAGGGGCAAACCTTAAAGGAGACGGGCAGGATTATTTTTTAATATACCAAGTGCTAGATGCCTGGAGCATGCCATTGCCTGGGATGGTCATAGAGGCAGATAGGACAGTGGTATTTAAGGTGCTTTTAGATAAACAATAGACATTAGGTGCAGGAGTAACCATTCGCCCCTTCGAACCAGCACCGCCATTCAATGTGATCATGGCTGATCATCCCCAATCAGTACCCCGTTCCTGCCTTCTCCCCATATCCCCTGACACCGCTATCTTTAAGAGCCCTATCTAGCTCGCTCTTGAAAGTATCCAGAGAACCGGCCTCCACCGCCTTCTGAGGCAGGGAATTCCACAGACTCACAACTCTCTGTGAGGAAAAAGTGTTTCCTCGTCTCTGTCTCTATTAGGCACAAGGATATGAAGGGAATGGAGGAATTTGAATCATATGGACGGAGATGGATCCGATGTAGAGAACTGAGGGATATTGATTAAATGCAGTGAATGGAGGAATACGGATCGGACTTAAGGAGGGGGGGGGGATATGGATCATATGTACAGAAGGAAGGGTATGGATCAGGGGCAGGTAGAGATAAATTTAACGACATCATGTTCAGCACAGATATTGTGGGCCGAAGAGCCTGTTCCTGTGCTGTAAATAAGTCTTCCAAACTCCAAGAAAGGAACCAAGTTCGGAATTGTGCCAAAGTTAGTAACAATGAAATGCTGCTTTCTTTATTTTTCTGACCACCTCCCTGTTCTAGTATGAGAGGTGATTCCTCAGTGGATGTGGCAAGCGGGTTCTGCCATCGTTCTCTTACAATTGTCCTATGGTTCCCATTATACCAGGAACTGTCAACCAAAGGCAAGCGTTGCAAGTGAGATTTATGATCAAGCAGAACTAAGTTGATTGCAAACCCATTTAAACATATTTGGATATATTTACTTTCCAGAGTGAAAGGCATTAAAGTAGGTGAACGTTTTTGAAGTAAAAGTGAGTGAGTCTCACCAAATGAATTGACTTGACGAGTTTGAAAGAACGATGAGATCAGAGGCAATAACTACTTTGTCAGCTTGTAAAAGCTTTGGCCATGGAGGCCCAAGTTGGGAGTTGTCCTTGTTTCCTTTGGCCAAGGATCACGCAGCCACATTCTCTTGCTGTTTATATGGAAACGAGTGTGGCATGGAGCAGAGATTGCTTGAAAAATCCCACATTTTTAGCAGCGGCAGTAGGCCGTTCGGTTCTCCAGACCTGTTGCATCATTCCAATAAAGCAGAACTTAATTCTGCACCTCTGTTCAATTTGTTTGCCTCTGATCTCTATCCATATGTTTTGGTTGGCTTGTCAAACAAAAACTGACACTCTAGTTCTTAAAATTTTTCAATGACTCTCCGTACATGAAAGGAAAGGTTTAGAGGCTTGGGGTGTGACGTGGGATGATGGCACCAGCACAGAAGGGCATCTTGGTTTGTGTAGAAGCCAAAGAAGCTGCTTCTGTGCTGCATCACTCGGTTCCCAACAAGCTTTTGGAAAGCAAGAACCAGATGTTTTGTGTCGTATAAGCACATCATGATTTCAAGATTATCTTCTGGATCTGGATTTTCTCAAGAGATGAAATTGTTTCTCTCCATCGAGCAATGAATTACCTTTGAATTAGGGATGTAATGCCGAGGCTCTATAAAGTGTGGTCAGGCAGCATTTAAACATAGAAACATAGAAATTAGGTTCAGGAGTAGGCCATTCGGCCCTTCGAGCCTGCACCGCCATTCAATATGATCATGGCTGATCATCCAACTCAGTATCCCGTACCAGCCTTCTCTCCATACCCTCTGATCCCCTTAGCCACAAGGGCCACATTTAACTCCCTCTTAAATATAGCCAATGAACTGGCCTCAACTACCCTCTGTGGCAGAGAGTTTCAGAGACCCACCACTCTCTGTGTGAAAAAAGTCTTTCTCATCTCGGTCCTAAAGGATTTCCCCCTTATCCTTCAGCTGTGACCCCTTGTCCTGGACCTCCCCAACATCGGGAACAATCTTCCTGCATCTAGCCTGTCCAACCCCTTAAGAATTTTGTAAATTTCTATAAGATCCCCTCTCAATCTCCTAAATTCTAGAGAGTATAAACCAAGTCTATCCAGTCTTTCTTCATAAGACAGTCCTGACATCCCAGGAATCAGTCTGGTGAACCTTCTCTGCACTCCCTCTATGGCAATAATGTCCTTCCTCGGATTTGGAGACCAGAACTGTACGCAATACCCCAGGTGTGGTCTCACTAAGACCATATACAACTGAAGTAGAACCTCCCTGCTCCTATACTCAAATCCTTTTGCTATGAAAGCTAACATACCATTCACTTTCTTCACTGCCTGCTGCACCTGCATGCCTAATTTCAATGACTGGTGTACCATGACACCCAGGTCTCGCTGCATCTCCCCTTTTCCTAATCGGCCACCATTTAGATAATAGTTTGCTTTTCTGTTTTTGCCACCAAAGTGGATAACCTCACATTTATCCACATTATACTGCATCTGCCAAACATTTGCCCACTCACCCAGCCTATCCAAGTCACCTTGCAGTCTCCTAGCATCCTCCTCACAGCTAACACTGCCCCCCAGCTTAGTGTCATCCGCAAACTTGGAGATATTTCCTTCAATTCCCTCCTCCAGATCATTAATGTATATTGTAAATAGCTGGGGTCCCAGCTTTGAGCATGGCGGTACCCCACGAGTCACTGCCTGCCATTGTGAAAAGGACCCGTTTACTCCTACTCTTTGCTTCCAGTTTGCCAGCCAGTTCTCTATCCACATCAATACTGAACCCCCAATGCCGTATGCTTTAAGTTTGTATATGCTCTTATGTGGGACCTTGTCGAAAGCCTTCTGGAAGTCCAGATACACCACATCCACTGGTTCTCCCCTATCCACGCTACTAGTTACATCCTCGAAAAATTCCACAAGATTCGTCAGACATGATTTGCCTTTCGTAAATCCATGCTGACTTGGTCCAATGATTTCACCACTTTCCAAATGTGCTGCTATCCCATCTTTAATAACTGACTCTAGCAGTTTCCCCACTACCGATGTTAGACTAATATTTGGAATATTGTGATGAATTTTGGGCACCATATCTGAGGAAGGGGGTGTGCTGGCTCTGGAGAGGATCCAGAGGAGGTGTACAAGAATAATCCCAGGAATGAGTGGGTCAACATACGATGAGCATTTGCTGGCACTGGGCCTGTACTCGCTGGAGTTTAGAAGGATGAGGGGTCCTCATTAAAACTTACCGAATATTTAAAGGCTTGAATAGAGTGGATGTGGAGAGGATGTTTCCACTAGTGGAAGAGCCTAAGACCAGAGGTCATAGCCCCAGAATTAAAGGATGTTCCTTTAGGAAGGAGCGGAGGAGGAATTTCTTTGGTTAGAAGGTGATGAATCTGTAGAATTCTTTGCCACAGAAGACTGTGGAGTCCAAGTCAATTGATGTTTTTTAAGGCAGAGATAGATAGATGCTTGGTTTGTACGGGTGTCAAGGGTTATGGGAGAAGGCAGAAGAAAGGGTGTAGGAGGGAGAGATAGATCAGGCGAATGGCGGAGTAGACTTGATGGGCCAAATGGCATCGTTCTGCTCCTATCACTTATGACCAACCTAATTTATTTTGCAATGTCACCATTTGAACATGAAAGGTATGTATCCAATTAATATAGCCCATTATTTCATCCTCCTTAGTATAATTTGATAAATCTGCATTGCTTCTCCTAAGTCTTATACACACCTGAACAGTCATTTCTATCGTCTGCACATGGACTTTTAAATCTAATCGCCATACATTCTGATCTCTCCACAATTGAAGAACATTAGTCATACTGATAATCATGGAGTCATACTGCACAGAAACAAACATTTCATCACAATTTGTCCATCCTGACCAAAATGCCCATGTATGCTAGTTCCACCTGCCTGTGTTTGGCCCATATCCCTCTCAACCTTTCATATCCATGTACCCGTCCAAATATCTTGTAAATTCACTCATAGTACCTGCCTCGACCACCTCTAGCAACTCCCTCCAAACACCCACCATCCTCTGATTGTCTGAAAAAGTTGCACCTCAAGTTCTTATTAAATCTTGCTCCTTTCACCTTAAACCTATGCCCTCTGCTTCTTGATTCCCCCACCCTGGATAAAATACTCTGCGCATTCACCCTATCCATTCCCCTAATGTTCTTATACATCTCTATATGATCACCCCACAGCCACTTGCGCTCCAAAGAATAAAAGTCCTCGCCTGCCCAACCTCTCTGTAGCTCAGGCCATGAATCCTATAGACAATAGGTGCAGGAGTAGGCCATTTTGCCCTTCGAGCCAGCACCGCCATTCAATGTGATCATGGCTGATCATCCCCAATCAGTACCCCGTTCCTGCCTTCTCCCCATATCCCTTGACTCCGCTAGTTTTAAGAGCCCTATCTTGCTCTCTCTTGAAAGCATCTGTGGTCTTTCGAGCTAAATGACATCCTTCCGATAGCATGGTGTCCAAAACCAAACAAATACTCCAAATTTTTTTTTTTCGTGCTTGCCCACGTGGAACTTTTCATGTTCATAGAATTAGGCCATTCGGCCCATCGAGTTTGCTCTGCCATTCAACTGTGGCTGATCTATCTTTCCCTTTCAAACCTACTTCCACCTTCTTCGATAATCTTTGACACCCTTACTAATCAAGAACCTGTCAATCTCCACCAATAATTACCAATGACTTGACCTCCACAGCAATGAAGTCCACAGATTCACCACCCTCTGACTAAAGAAATCCCTCCATCTCCTTTCTAAAGGTACGTTCTTTTATCCTGAGGCTGTGCCCTCTGGTCCTAGACTCTCCCACTAGTGGAAACATCCTCTCCATATCCTTTCACTCTCTCCAGGCCTTTCACTATTCGGTAATTTTCAGTGAGGATCCCCTTATCCTTCTAATCTCCAGCGAATACAGGCCCAGAGCCGTCAAACGCTCATCTTAACGTTAATCCCGTCATCCCTGAGATCATTCTCGTAAATCTCCACACCTCCAGATTCTGGGACCGTTTCTTCCCAACTGTTATCAGGCAACTGAACCATCCTATCACCAATTAGAGAGTAGTCTTGAGTTACTATCTACCTCCCAGATGCTGCCCGACCCGCTGAGTCCCTCCAGCACCTTACATTTTGCTCAAGTTTCCAGCCTCTGCAGTTCCTTATGTCTCCATGGTTTCTGCCCCGATTGCCGAATATTCTGGTTCAAGGAACCATGAGGATTGTGGTGGTGAAAAGAAACATTTATTTCAGCCTCACTGAAACCGACTGATTTGGATCATTTTGCAAAACTTGAATGCACCTGGGATAATCCAGTTTCCTTCGGCTTTGTCCCCAGCTTCAAGATCTGATCTGTTGTTCAGCAGCAAGGTTGGCCGATCAGTCAGCCATAAATGCTTTTGTGGAAATTGTATTTGGAAAATTCAATTGGTCATTTCATGTTCTTTTCGGTTAATAAAAGCAGTTTTTCAAGACACTTAATGCATCAATTTTGGAATTCACCGCTTGAAAGCATGCTGTAAGCAGGTTAAATTGTCACTTTGGCATGGGTAAGGAGAAAACATTTGCAGGACTATGCATATAGATTTTGATTTTAAGATCCAGCATGGAAACGGGCCCTTCAGCTCACTGAGACCACGTTGACCATTGTTTACCTGTTCACGCTACTGTTACCCCACTTTTGCATTCGCTCCCGACACACTTGGGGCAATTTAGCTGCCAATTAACCTGCAAACCTAGTTTGGGATGTGGGAGGAAACTGGAACATCCGGAGGAAACCCACGCGGTCGCAGAGAACATGCAAACTCCACAGACAGCAGCCGTGGTGGGGATTAAACCAGTGTCTGTGGCGTGTGTGGCAGCGGCTCTACCATCTGCGCTGGGATTGCACTGGTCTGGATAATCCTTGGAATGAAACCTAGAAACGTAGAAAATAGGTGCAGGAGGAGGCCATTCGGCACTTCGAGCCAGCACCGCCATTCATTGTGATCATGGCTGATCGTCCTATCAGGTGGCTATCAACAACCCGTGCCTGCCTTCTCCCCATATCCCTTGACTCCACTAGCCCCTAGAGCTCTATCTAACTCTCTCTTAAATCCATCCAGTGATTTGGCCTCCACTGCCCTCTGTGGCAGGGAATTCCATGAATTCACAACTCTCTGGGTAAAAAAGTTTTTTTCTCAGCTCAGTCTTAAATGACCTCCCCTTTATTCTAAGACTGTGGCTCCTGATTCTGGACTCACCCAACATTGGGAACATTTTTCCTGCATCTAGCCTGTCCAGTCTTTTTATGATTTTGTATGTTTCTATAACAGGCACAGATTGGATGGGTTGGGTGGTCTTGCAGCTGAAGTGATTCTGACTTTCTCCAACCAGCCCTAGCTGGGATATCCATCTGTGGAACAGGTGAATCGATGTTCAGCATAGTCTCACTGGGGCCAACGGCCTGTTTCCATGTTGTGAATGTACCAAAACATGTGGTGGCAGGAATTAAATCTGGCACTTTCCCCCTCCCTAACCTGGTGGCCAAGAACACAAGATCTGGTGCATTCACCCATGTCTCCCTGTGTGTATCTGTACCTATCTCCTGAAGTTAAAAAATCTGGCTCGAATAAGGGTTACTGTCTGACAAGCTTGCACTAAGCAAATAGATTTGGCCATAAATTGCCCTTGCTGTAACTGAGCACTGAAAGATTAATCTGTGGGGAACTAGAATGGCTTTTCCGAACCAAAATAAATAGTGAGTTTTTTACTTTAACATGTCCAAAGATTACTGAGAGTTAAAAGGTGCCACACATTTACTGTGGCTTGAGGGCTGTGATTATGTTCTGAATGCTTATTCAGATTCACCACCCAGTCCATCAACTGAACAGTTGCTTTCAGCACCAAATTATTTTCTCCAATTTTTTTTAAATAGCATTTTCTAAGTAACTGGGAGCGTGAGGTTTCATTTTGAGGGCAGTCCCACTGGTGTTATTAACTCTGGCTTTTGGCTCTGATCATTCTTCCTGTGTGAGTGGAGAGAGTGCGTGCTGGAGTTGAGGCGGATTGGCAAATCGCAGGCAAGGCCATTCAGCCTGCACTAGTTTGGTTAAATAGTGGATGAACAGCCTCCTTGCTGTGCCCTGCATGACAGTCATATGGGTAGGAAAGGTTTAGGGGGATGGGGGTTAAATGCAGGCTAATGTGACAAACCTAGAATGCCAACGGTACAACAGACAAGGTGGGCTGAAGGGCCCGTTTCCATGATGCATAGCTCTGACTTTTATGCAATCTTGGAAATTCTGGGTAAGTTTAGACTTTCGAGATGCAGCGTGGAAACAAGCCCTTCGGTCCGCCAAGTCCGCGCTGACCAGCAAACCCCGTACACGAGCGCTATCCTTCACATTAGAGACAATTTACAATTTTAGGAATCAGGATTGAACATGGGTCTCTGGCGCTGTAAGGCAGCAACACTCCTGCTGTGCCACTGTGCTGGAATTCCTGTGTACAACATACTCCAACAGATCCTCATTTGTGACTGGTCGCCACTCATCTAGGGGTGGGATTTTGGTTTTACACTCTCTCGCAAGTTCTCTCGCAATCTCTCTCTCTCGCTCTCTTTTTTTTCTCTTTCTCTTTCTCTTTCTCTCTCTCTTGTTCTCTCCCCCTCGTTCTCTCTCATTTGTAAGTTGGACTAAATGTTTTCCCTTTAGTTTTAACATTAACATGAGCTTGGTAAACAAGAGGTCTTAAGGTTTTTGTTGAAAAAAAAGTGAACACTAATTACAACTAAAATACATATATTGCTCCATTAAAAATCAAATCTTTGAGTATTGTTTATTAGCTTGCTTCACTTAATGATTACCCCAAGGTTCTGAGGATGTGAGTAAACTGGACACATGGCGAATTTGGAACGGGTAGTTATTTTCAAGATGAAGGCTTTCTCATGTAAGACCCGGTAGAGGCTAAATTCTTTGTCAAAGTCTTGAGTTTTAATAAACACTGTTCCTCGAGACTGGTGGAAGTGGTTCCTTGGGAAGCAATGGTTAGTGCAAATAGGTGAAAATGTCGAAATGATGCGAAAGGAATGAGTTGAGGTAGAAATCAGAACAACTGTTCTTAGTCCACTCAGTTCCCCATTCCGACATTTATAATTGAAGGCGAGAGGTAGTTGTGACTTGTATTCACATAATGGTGGTGCTCATGAATGTAGTTGGAGATTGAAGTCTTCTGTTCTTGGGTGGTTGATGGACAAGGCTTTTGAGAGATGCCACTGGAGATGTCTTGTCCTCTCATCTGATGCTTCTAATTGTACAGGAGGCGGCCACAGGAGATCCCAATCCTCCACAGAACTGACGGTGGGCTCTTCAACCAGAATACGTTGAAGGCCAAGAGCAAAGTCAGTAACACCGCCATCATGGAGCTTCCGTACGCAGATTCAAGAGAGTTTGTCATGTGTCCCTGTTAGGACAATGAAATTCTTGCTTTGCTTCAGCACAACAGAACATAGTAGGCATGAATACAGAACAGATCAGTGTGTCCATATATCGTTATATAAATATATACACACATGAATAAATAAACTGATAAAGTGCAAATAAACAGATAATGGGCTCCCGTAGTCTTCAGGATCCTGTACCTTCTACCTGAAGGTAGCCGGGAGATGAGTGTGTGGCCAGGATGGTGTGGGTCCTTGATGATGCTGCCAGCCTTTTTGAGGCAGCGACTGCGATAGATCCCCTCGATGGAAGGGAGGTCAGAGCCAATGATGGACTGGGCAGTGTTTACTACTTTTTGCATTCTTTTCTGCTCCAGGGCGCTCAAGTTGCCGAACCAAGCCACGATGCAACCGGTCAGCAAGCTCTCTACTGTGCACCTGTAGAAGTTCGAGAGAGTCCTCCTTGACATACCTACTCTCCATAATCTTCTCAGGAAGTAGAGGCGCTGATGTGCTTTCTTAATAATTGCATCAGAGTTCTCGGACCAGGAAAGATCTTCACAGATGTGCACGCCCAGGAATTTGAAGCTCTTGACCCTTTTCACCATCGACCCGTTGATATAAACGGGACTGTGGGTCCCCATCCTACCCCTTCCAAAGTCCACAATCAGTTCCTTGGTTTTGCTGGTGTTGAGGGCCAGGTTACAGTGGAATGGAAGCTAGTTCCCTGCAGAAACCCATGAGGTCACGGGTGGGACAAACAAATCCACACCTTGGCATCACAGGTCGGGTCTGAACCTTGGTTGCTGGTGCAGCATTAAGTGCCCTCATGTAGCTCCGTCTAATACTATGGATCATGTTGGGATTGCCAGTTTTGAAGATTGCTGTCATTGTACATATATTTGGCGGAACACGCGGAAAATCTTCAAACTGTGAGATATTGCTGCTTCTGTTGTGACCTGTGTAGAGCACACTCAAACAGATCCCCATTCACGAGCTGTCCCCCACGCAGTTAACGCCATCGCATTCTAAGTACCACTGGTCTACTTCTCCAGACCCAGCCTCTTCTGCCAACTTGATCGTCCTTTCGGAGATTTTTCAGCCATATAAACCCATAGGAGCTCTGCACACATTCCGGCAGTAATTCCTTGTTCGACGTGTTACATTCACCCGAGTCACTGAGGTAGTCATGCAGGAAGGAACTGCAGATGCTGGTTTACACTGAAGATTGACAAAAAATGCTGGAGTAACTCAGATGGGACAGGCAGCATCTCTGGAGAGGAGGAAAGTGTGCGTTTCAAGTCAAGACCAAAATCTCTCTATCCTACACACTGGGGACAATTTACAATTTTACCAAAGCCAATTAACCGCTTTGGAGTGTGGGAGGTAAGTGGAGCAGCTGGAGAAAACCCACACAGTCACGGGGAGAACGTACAAACTCTGTACAAACAGCAGCCGTGGTCAGAATGGAGCCCGGGTCTCTGGCACTGTAATGCAGCATCTCTACCGCTGTGCCACTGTGCCGCCTCTAAAGTTGTATTCTGAAGGTGTAATTGGATTTGGGGAATATGTTACTGGATCTAGGTATTCATATACACTTTGCCCGTTTGTTCTCATGTGAGAAGATCTCCTGGCAGATTGGTCTTGTAAATGTCTTGAATTACGCAGCACAGTGGCACAGCTGGTAGAGTTGCTGCCTCACAGTGCGAGAGACCCAGGTTGAATAGTGTTTCAAACTAAAACTGTCCCAGTTAACTTATTTAAATGTATATTCGTGGAATGTATTAAGATGATAGGTTTAAGGTGAGAGGAGAGAGATTTAATGGGAGCCTGAGGGGAAACTTTTTTTTCCCATACAGAGGGTGGTGGGTATATGGAACGAGCTGCCAAAGGAAGTAGTTGAGGCACATTGTTTTAAGACATTTGGACAAGGGACACAGAGAGGGGAGGTTTAGAGGATATGGGCCTAAAGCGGGCAGGTGGGACACGTGTTGATGGGGTATCTTAGTCAGCATGGAGAAGTTGATCTGAAGGGCATGTTTCCGTCGTGTATGACCCTTTGACTCTGACATGAAGGCCAAGTGCCAGATGGTGAGTCTCATTAACTGGTGCCTCGTTTTAGTCCTACTAAACATTGTCTTTGTTAGCCTTGGGGTAAATTCCTGTCAAGTGACTTTATAAATGCCCCGTGTTACAATGAAGCGATAATGGTGAGAAAATTGCACTAGTTCACTTCTGTCCACCTCCCCCCCCCCCCCCCCACACACACTTAATTCCTAATCCATCTCTTCCCACTGAACCCAAAATTATGAATAAATTGAATGAATGAATGAATACGTTTATTGGCCAAGTATGTACACATACAAGGAATTTGCCTTGATGCTCTGTTCGTAAGTAACAACACGACATACAGTAAACCATTAAGAATAAAACATCATGGTTTAAACATGTGAATGAAATAAAATACCAGAGCAAAAGGAGGGGACAGACTTTTGGTTATTGAGTAGAGCTACTTGCTGCTCGTGGAAAAAAGCTGTTTTTATGTCTGGCAGTGGCGGCTTTGATGAATTGTCTGCAGAATTAGTGCAATAAAAGTGATCGGTTCTTCCGTTTTTCAGTTTCTCGGTGGATTCACTAAATAATATTTGTGTAAATATCAGCATAGTTCCTTGCACCTTTCCTGGTCGAGGTGGATGTCAAAAGACAGGACTTCCCATTGTTTTAATGAATTAAATCTGTGAATTTCCTTCTCGTTTTACAGACTTCACACTGCCCAGCGTGCAATAAAACAGACTCAGGTAACCGTTCAGAAAGTAGGGAAGGAAATTGAGGAGAAGTTACGATTAACAGCATCAACAACAAAATTGGTAAGATCGGATTTAAAAGTGCTTCAATATTTGTTGTAAGCTCAGGATTGTTGACGCCACTTGCAGTATGCAATTGTGTTCAAGTCTTGCAGTGTATTTGGCTTTGTCATTTTAGAGATCTCGGAGATAGAACATAGACAACAAGAGCAGCTCCCTTGGCCCACTGTCCATGCTGAACAAATTAAACTAATCCCTTCTGCCTGCACATATTCTATATCCCTCCATTCTCTGCAAATTTATGTGCCCATCTAAAAGCCTCATAAACGGCACTATTGTACCCACTTGGACTGGCAGCACATCCCAGGCATCCACACTCTCAGTACAACGAAAACCTGCCACACCACATCTTGTTTAAAGCTCCCCCCCCTCCCCCCCCCCCCCCCCCCCCCCCCCCCCCCACACATACCCTAAAGCTATGCCTTTTAGTATTTGACATTTCAATTGTCGGGAGCAGATTCTGTCTCTCTACCCTATCTGAGCTTAGGATAATTTTATAAACATCTGAGGTCTCCCCTCAGCCTCTGATGTGCCAGAGGAAACAATCCAAATGTGTCCAACCTCTCCTTATGGCTATTATCCTCTAATCTAGGCAGCATCCTCGTATACCTCATCTGCACCCTCTCCAAAGCCTCGACATCCTTCCTGTAATGGGGGCGACCAGAACTGCATACAGCTTTGACAATATTTGGAGTACTAAGTTCTATAAAGCATGACTTCCTGACTCTTGTACTCAATGCCCCGACTAATGAAAGCAGGCATACCATATTCCTTCTTTACCACTCAATCTGCTCTAACTCGACCTGCCATTTCTCCACCCATATCTGTAACTGATCTTATATCCTATGTTGTCACGAAGCATTGACTCCACAATTACTCTGCAGTGATGCTGAATTAGGCATGTGGTTTCAATCTGATCAGACTGTATTGTAATGAAATCACCTGAGAGGCTATCTGTCAACACATTCCCAATTACGAGCCAACAGCATTTTGGGTTGTCAAGATGTCCTGTTGAACCAACCTCATGGGTTTTTTTTTTTTTCCCCTGAAGGGATGATATCCCAGCATGGTAAGGAAGACCTATGTGGACTTTTAGAATGATTGATAAAGTTTCAGATGAAAGTTTGTAACAGTTGAAGATATGTGGACTCTGGGAAGTGATGGGTGCTTGTTATCCAAGTTGTTGACATTCTTTTGAATGCGTTTTTTTTTACCTGTCATAGGCAAGGTCAGTATTTATTACCAATTCTAAATTGCTTGAGAAGGTGGTAGGGAGCTGGCTTTGAGAATCAAGTCTTCTGGTGAAGGGGCTTCAGCGGCGTCGATAGTAAGGGGGCAAGCTCCATAATTTAGTATGTGGCAATGAAGGAGCGGTGATTTTAATTCCAAATCCAGATGGTATGCAACTAGTAGGTCTTAGCGTTCCCACGTTATACCTTGCCTATGTCCACTGATTTGGATGGTGTTGATGAAGTAGCAATGGCCGCGCGTTGTGTAAATGGCGCGCAACGCAGCCACAATGAACAGTTGATGGTGGGGAATGAGTGTTCAGGGGTGCTATTGAAGAGCCAGTCAAGCATGTATGTTCACCTCCTAGGGTGTGAAGGGAGATGCAAGTTGGTTCACTATATTTTATTAAGTAAACTGTGAACGGCTTGTTGGTGTGGCGGGGGGGGGGGGGGTGGGCAAAAGAAAGCCCGGCTCCATAAGGAAAGCCAGTAGAGGGCAGGAGAAAAAAAATTATCGGTGGGAAAACTAAAAGGTAAAATGCAATTAAAACCAAAATGTGACACGTTGGAAAGAAAGCAAGAAGAGGCATTAGACTGGCTGAAAGAAAGGCATCCAAGATCTAGGTGTGAATAATCTGAGTCTTTTTGTATGTGAGCATCATGAAGCCCGACATGAGTCTGAAGAAGGGTCTCGACCTGAAACGTCGCTTATTCCTTCGCTCCACAGATGCTGCCTCACCCGCTGTTTCTCCAGCAATTTTGTCCACCTTTGATTTTTCCAGCATCTGCGGTTCTTTCCTAAACATGAAGCCCTATCTCCAGTAATAATTTGTATTTGATGATTTAATGTTTAGAATTGATAGTTATCTTCATAGCCCAGAGGTTGGATCCTCACAATGGGTGCTGTCTGTGTGGAGTTTGCACATTTGTCATGCCACCACGAGGGTTTCCTCCCACATCCCAAAGATGTGCAGGGTCTGGATGATAATTGGCCACTGTAAATTTCTTCTGCTATCTCGGGAAAGTGGGATAACATAGAACTAATGTGAATGGGCGATCAATGTAGACTTGATGGGCTTAAGGACTTGTTCCCACAAAGTATCTTTAAACTAAACTAAGCAGTGTGGTTTTGAAAGAAATGAAAGTTATTCTTCCTCCTGAATCTTAAACAAAAGTAGTTAATAGAATTTATTCAGTGTAATTAAATGTAGCAGCCGTTTAAGTGTATTATGTTGACCAAAGAGTTTTATCCAGTGGTGTAGACAGTCAAGAATTTCTTAGTATAGATACTGGATCATTGAGGCTGAGTAGTTTTAATTCCCAACACTATCATAAATTCTGCTTTGAAGGTAAATTGATGATAATTTAAACGTACTCAGATTTGAATCCGTCTAATGCTGTGCAGTAGGCACATTTTGTGAGAAGTCAGTGCGAAGATGTGTGTTTTCTTTTACGTTTTTTTAATGAAAGTTTCCAATGCCAGTGTTATTTCAAGATGCTGCTTGTAGGTGTCACATCTGTGCTGAAAGACATCCATCATTTTCCACGATACATCTTCCCAATGTGTTAACACCCAATTCAATCTGGAGATCTTTAAGTCTACTAAATTCTGTCTGAGACCACTCGCTTTAAAAGACACATTGCCCAGAATGACATGGTTGATTATGTCATGGCTGTTCATCTCGCAGCTTTCGATCTGAATGTATAAATCTACGGTGTCCTTTACAGCCAAGGTTACAGCTGCAGTTGTTCAGAACTGCAGCAATTTTCAACCTCTCATTCTGTTTTCATGACCATTTGCTATTTTTGGTTAAATGTAGACATCTGTGAAAACACGACTCTGGTGTCAAATTCGGAGACCACTTCTTGGAGAGAAAAAAAAATTGCTGCAGACAGTTTGTAGAACCTCAGTGGTTAGAAGTGATGAACAGTGATGTGAAATTATATAGTGCTTGCTTTGGAAAAATGTAATCTAGAATGAAGGTGCTTCACAACAATGAACAACTTCTTCACTGGGATATCCATTGTGGCTTCAAAACATATTCTACAAGGGGATTGTGCGTCTTGTGTCGACAACTTAACTTGAGAAAGACGTTTTGGGGTGAAAACCCCCCGCAGTGCTGGAGTAACTCATCAGATCAGACAGCATCCCTGGAGAATATGGATAGGTGATGTTTTGGGTCAGGACTTGAAATGTCACCTATCTATTTTTTTTCATTAACCAGCATCTGCATGTCCTTGTTTCTACAAGAATGTTTTGAATCGTGATTTAAAATTTCCTGGTGGTTCTTTGCATGGACATATGTATATTTTATTCCAGATTTTTTTCTGAGGCTTCATTTTAATGACAAAAATAATGTTTGGTGGCCAATTATCCGACTATTTATTCACTGCCTGGCGTTTTGCTCTATGTTGAGTACCTGTTCCAATTAACTATTGATGAGAATTCCACCTCTGGACTTTGTTCCCCCTCCAGTATTTAATGTTTGATACAAATCCTTTGCTTTCATCTCGCTGTGAGTACTATTCTTGCGCTTTTTTGCTCCTTTTTAAAAATTGCCCTTCACATTCATCTTCAGCATTAGCCATGTGTCCAATTGCCTCTGACATCCTCCTGCCCTGTTTGCACAGATGCTGTCTGACAAGCTGAGTTACTCCTGCACTTTGTGTCTTTATTTGTAAACCAGCAGCTGCAGTTCCTTGTTTCTGCATTCTCTTTAAAAAAAAAACTGGTTATTTCTGCCTTGCTATTCTAAGTCATAGAGTCATACAGCACGGAAATAGGCCTTTCGGCCCAACTTGCCCATACTGACCGAGATACCCCATCTACACTAATCCTATCTACCTTTGTTTGGCCCATATCCCTCTAAACCTTCCCTTTCCCTGTAAATGTTCAGATGGATTTTAAATGTAATTATAATACCTGGCTCAACTATAGCTCTGGCAGTTCAGTCCGTATACCCACAGCCCTCTGTGTGACGAAGTTGCCTCTCAGGTTCCTATTACCTTAAACCTATGTGTTTACGAAGGAACTGCAGATGCTGGAAAATCGAAGGTAGACAAAAGTACTGGAGAAACTCAGCGGGTGCAGCAGCATCTATGGAGCGAAGGAAATAGGCAACGTTTCGGGCCGAAACGTTGCCTATTTCCTTCGCTCCATAGATGCTGCTGCACCCGCTGAGCTCCTCCAGGACTTTTGTCTATCTTAAACCTATGTCCTGACGAACTTTTACCGCTGTGCCATCGAAAGCATCCTGACCACCTGCTTTACGGTATGGTACAGCAGTTGCACCGTGGCAGACAGGAAGGCACTACAACGGGTGGTGAAAAGCGCCCAGTACATCATCGGCGCCCCGCTCCCTGCCATGGATGCCCTCCACCGTAAACGGTGTCTGAAGCGGGCCGGGAAGATCATCACGGACCCCTCACACCCTAACCATGGACTGTTTGCCCTCCTACCATCAGGGAGGCAGCACAGGAGCCTCAGGTCCCGCACTAGTAGGATGAGGAACAGCTTCTACAACAACACCATCACACTGCTGAACTCGGAGTCCCGCCGATAGATTTCTCCAGTCTCTCCGTCCACATTGTCTGCACCCTGTATTTATTTTTCCATATTGCTATCACTACGAACGACGCTAAACTGCATTTCGTTGTACCTATACTTGTATTTGTGCAATGACATTAAAGTTGAATTGAATTGAATTGAATGTCCTCTAGTTATTGATCCCACTACCCTGGAAAAGAGACTGCATTCTATTTCTTTTGACTGTCTCTGGTTTGAATGTGGCATAAGGATATCTCCTTTGGAAAATCTTGAATTATGTCTTTTATTTGTCATTCAAACGTTTTTTGTTTTTTTGGATGTTAACCAATTATTTGCTGTTTATCAATACGAGAATGTAGTGTGATGTACCAGATTTTTCTGTTGCCAAATGTTGATGGCTTTGTGTAAAACGCTACACGCGGGGTGGTGCAATGTGATGTTTCAGGTGAGAACTCAACCTGATCACAGTTTGGTCAATGCTGCTCCTAAACAGTCCACCAGAGGTAAAGGGATGTGGAGAATTATTTTAAACCCTCAAGTCTACACAGCACCAATCTAAAGCTGCAATGAAATCGAAATCTTTCTCTTTGTGAACACTAACGTTCAGAGATATCGTTAGTGCGCTGGAGAAAGCGTCATTTGTGACACAGTCCAAGGAATATGAACTTTAAATGTAAATTTCTCTCTAAGCCACTTGGATGAAACTTGTGGGGATGCTGGTAAACTGAAGCGGTGATTGTTGGAAGTAAAAGTGTTTTGCTGTTCTCTTCCCGTTAGAAAAAGGAACGGGAGCGTTTGCAGTTGAAGATCTTGGTGCTTCGGAATGAACTGGAGCGACAGGAGAAGGCATTGGGACGGGAGCTGGAAGTGTTACAGAAGGAGTTGCTTGCATTCCAGGACAGAGGCAAGTACACATTTTGCAAAAATACTTGGAGTTTTGCTTTTGGTTTGAATTTTGGAAAAGTTACAACCATGGAGTCATTGTCATACAGCGTGGAAAGAGGCCCTTTGGCCCAACTTACCCACGCCAGCCAACATGCCCCATCTATACTGGGCCCACCTGCCTGGGGTTGGTCAATATTCCTTGAAACCTTTCCTCTGCATGTACCTGTCCAAACCTATTTTAAATGTAATAGTATCTGCCCCAACCACCTTTCCTGACAGCATATCCCATACCTGTGTGTAAATATTTTTCCTTGCACCGTACACCTATGTCCTCCAGTTCTTGATTCCCCGACTCTGAGGAAAAGAATCTGTGCATTCAGCACAATCCTGATAGTTGTAATATGGATTAGATGATGACAAAGGAAGCCTTTGAGGCCCTTTTATGAGGTCAATTTCTTTTTTTGCTTGTACACAGATCAGACACTTGGGGCAACAAAATCTAGTCAGTTTGAAGAAGGGTCTTGACCCAAAACGTCACCTCCCCGTGTCCTCCAGCGATGCTGCCTGACCCACTCAATTCCTCCAGCACGTTGTCTTTTTTTTAAAACCAGCATCTGGGTTCCTTGATTCTAAATAATAGCCTGAGCAGATGGTACTAAACATGAGAACAATTTGACATTTGAGAGTTGAATTGATTAACAGGAGCAATGGAATCATTCCAGAAGGAAAAGTGGCCTCTGACTTTTTTCGAAAATGAAAGGGAATCCAATTTAAGGTGTCCTCAATATAACATGAAGTTATTGGTAGATTTTTTTTTTGTGATGCATATTCCAAATATGTAATTATTTCAGGTATCTAGTGAAGATTAAAAAAAAAGTCCTGTTTTTCCCAGACTTCAGTGAGCAGTGTTCCTTAGTTTAGATGTTTGCATTTTCCCACCAAAGTTTGGTGCCTTGATGATTTAAATTCATTTTTTTTGTGTTTGCATAGCATCTGGGGAAACTAAGACCCATGTGCATTCAGGAGAAAAATGCCCAAAGGGCGAAGGTTTTCATACATTTGTCTCCGGTGCTATCACTCATTCTCAGCCATGTGTCAAACACTCTGTCAAGTATATATTAGGAATGTGTTAGTGCGAATGGGCTGCGATGGGAAGACTGCCGATCCGTAGGTGCTTCGTACAAAACCTCTTTTTGTCGAGAATTAGGTAATTGAAGTTGAAAATTGGTGGAAATCTCATATTTTCTCAAATTGGGTAGGAACCCAATCCCTTGGTGTGACTATTTGCTGTTAATTTAGATATTGCTGGAGATAATGAGATATATTTAGTAAAAAAAAATTGGTTAATTTCATAACACAAAAACCGTCTCTGGTGGGTTGAATTAAAATGTAATTGAGACCATTAGCTCCCACAAAGAGGCCTTGGGGCCTTATGTTTCACGTGTGTTAGTTGCAGCCTTTGACACTTACACCTTAAAATTGGCTTCATAAAAAAAAAATTCTGGCTATTTTCCTTTTTAAAAAAAGAATTAAAGGAAGTAATGAACACATTTGAAGAAAATAATGCACTAAATTGAAACCATAATTTTGTGGTCCAAGAGGTAATAGTATTCTAAAGTTTGAGATCTTGATGCACATGTATTGGAGGTGGAGGACTGTTCAGTCTTGATTACAGCAAAATAAGGGGAAGCAACTGTGTACAATCCTTTTTCTTGAAGGATTTCATTATTTTCCATTTTTTGTCTCGAAGAAGGCACTTGGCTGTCATCAATTTAGTTTCCGATTTCAGCTCTTCATTGTCAAAAGTATGATAAAATCGCCCTGAGGAAGAGAGGAAATTGCTTTTGTCAGTGTATTGTCGAATAACAAATGGATTAGGGAGGAGGTGAATTAGATAGAATTACTGTAGTTGGAATGATTCCAGTTCGGGATTGCTGTGTGTACCGACAAGACCCTTGTGTCCGTGTTAGAAACATAGAAACATAGAAATTAGGTGCAGGAGTAGGCCATTCGGCCCTTCGAGCCTGCACGGCCATTCAATATGATCATGGCTGATCGTCCAACTCAGTATCCCGTACCTGCCTTCTCTCCATACCCTCTGATCCCCTTAGCCACAAGGGCCACATCTAACTCCCTCTTAAATATAGCCAATGAACTGGCCTCAACCACCCTCTGTTGCAGAGAGTTCCAGAGACCCACCACTCTCTGTGTGAAAAAAATCCTTCTCATCTCGGTCCTAAAGGATTTCCCCCGTATCCTTAAGCTGTGACCCCTTGTCCTGGACCTCCCCAACATCGGGAACAATCTTCCTGTATCTAGCTTGTCCAACCCCTTAAGCATTTTGTAAGTTTCTATAAGATCCCCTCTCAATCTCCTAAATTCTAGAGAGTATAAACCGAGTCTATGCAGTCTTTGTTCATAAGACAGTCCTGACATCCCAGGAATCAGTCTGGTGAACCTTCTCTGCACTCCCTCTATGGCAATAATGTCCTTCCTCAGATTTGGAGACCAGTGTTCTCTGATGGAATAATAAAGAAGCTGCAATAAGAAGAATGGGTGGATATGGTCAACATGATGCAACGTATGCTTCTGAGGTCATTGTAAACACCTTTTGGTTAAATGCTCTTGATTTGCTGTCCCTCATTCTTTCCCTCATGGAACACCTTGTCCTTGGCCTCTCTGTTTAATTCTGCGTTCACACTCAATTGCTGTCTAGAGTCATATAGCATGAAAACTACATGACTCCTTCGGCACTGCCCACACCATCTTCACTCATCCCACGTACCCATATCCCTTCGAAATCTTTCCTATCCATGTACCTGTCCAAGTACCAAGTGTCCAAAATAGATAGAGAGATAGTCATAGATTAATACAAGTCTGAAGAAGGGTTTCGGCCCAAAATTATTTACTTCGTTCCATAGATGCTGCTGCACCCGCTGAGTTTCTCCAGCACTTTTGTCTACCTTCAAGTACCTTTTAAATGTTGTTATCTTACCTGGTTCAGCTACCTCCTCTGGCAGCTCATTCCATATACTCACCACCCTCTGAAAAAGGTGCTGCTCAGGTTCCTCGGCGTTGTAGTATACCAGTTATAGTCAAACAGCACAGAAACAGGTCCTACAGCCCAACTTGCCCGTGCTGACCAAGAAGCATCATTTCCATCGGTCACACCTGCCTGTGTTTAGCCCATATATCTCTAAACCTTTCCATGTACCAGTCCAAATGGATTTTAAATGTTGTCATAGTACCTGGCTCAACTACTTCCTCTGGCACGTGTCCATTTACCATTTACGTGTGTGAGAGAGAGAGAGTCATAGATTAATACAGTGTGGAAACAGGCCCTTCGGCCCAACTCTCCCACACCGGCCAACAATGTCCCAGCTACCCTAGTCCCACCTGCCTGCGCCTGGTCCATAACCCTCCAAATATGTCCAATCCATGTACCTGTCCAACTGTTTCTTAAACGATGGGATAGTCCCAGCCTCAACAAACTCCTCTGGCATGTTGCGTGTGAAAAAGATACCCCTCGGATTCCTATTAAATCATTCTGCTTCATCTTAACCCCATGTCCTCTGGCCCTCGATTCCCCTACTTTAGGTAAAAGACTTTGTGCATCTACCCAATCTATTCCTCTCATGATTTTGTACATCTCTATAAGATCCCCCCTCATCCTCCTGCACTCCATGGAATATAGACCCAGCCTACTCAACCTCTCCCTATAACCCACACCCTCTACTCCTGGCAACATCCTTGTAAATCTTTTCTGAACCCTTTCAAGCTTGACAATATCTTTCCTATAACGTGGTGCCCAGAACTGAACACAATATTCTAAATGCGGTCTCACCAACGTCTTATACAACTGCAACATGACCTCCCAACTTCTATACTCAATACTCTGGCTGATGAAGGACAAAGTACCAAAAGTCTTTTTGACCACCTTATCTACCTGCAACTCGACTTTCATGGAGCCATGCACCTGTACTCCTAGATCCCTCTGCTCTACAACACTACCCAGAGGCCTACCATGTACTGTGTAGGTCCTGCCCTTGTTTGACATCCCAAAATGCAACGCCTCACACTTCTCTGTATTAAATTCCATCACCCATTCCTCCGCCCACCTGGCCAATCGATCCAGATCCAACTGCAATCTTTCACAACCATCTTCACTATCTGAGAAACCACTAACTGTTGTTCCATCAGCAAGCTTTCTAATCTTGCCCTGTATGTTCTCATCCAAATCATTGATGTAGATGATAAACAGTAACGGGCCCAGCACCGAACCCTGTGGCACACCGCTAGTCACCGGCCTCCATTCTGAGAAGCAACCTTCCACCATCACCCTCTGCTTCCTTCCTATTTGCTATCCATTCAGCTATCTCTCCTTGGATCCCATGCGATCTAACCTTCCAGAGCAGCCTACCATGTGGAACCTTGTTGAGCACCTTACTAAAGACCATGTACACAACAATTTCTGCAGCTCTGCCTTCATCACCTTTTTTGCTCACGTCTTCTAAAAAATCAATCAGATTTGTAAGACACGACCTCCCACATACTAAACCATGCTGACTATCCCTAATCAGCCCTTGCCCATCCAAATGCCTGTATAATCTATGCCTCAGAATACTCTCCAGTAACCTACCAACAGCAGATGTTAAGCTCACCGGCCTATAGTTTCCAGCATTTCCCTGCAGCCCTTCTTGAAAAGAGGTACAACATTTGCCATCCTCCAATCCTTTGGCACTTCTCCTGTATTGAAGGACGACTCATAAATTTCAACCAAGGCTCCCGCAGCTTCCTCTCTAGTTTCCTGCAATGTCCTCGGATGTATCTGATCAGGCCCTGGAGGTTTGTCTACCTTCAAACATGACAGTACCTTGAGTATTTCCTCGACGGTAACCCTGACTGCTCTCATGACACTTCCAGTGACTGCTCCAATTTCCTCCGTCCTATTGTCTTTCTCCTCGGTAAACGCAGAGAAATAATCATTTAGGACCTTGTCCATCTCCTGTGGCTCCACACAGAAGTGACCGCTTTTATTCCTGAAACGTCCCACACTCTCACCAGTTACCCTTTTTCCCTGATGTATTTATCAAATCTGGGATTGTCCTTAACGCTACCCGCCAGAGCTATCTCCTGGCCACTTTTTGCCCTTCTGATCTCCTTATTTAGTTTACTCCTTAGTTCCTGAAACTCGTCCAGGGATGCACGATCCCAGCTGCCTATACCTGTCCCATTCATCCTTCTTGTTTTTGACCAACGTCTCAATTTCCCTCGTCAGCCAAGCTTCCTTGCGTTGGCCTGCTTTACCCTTCACTCTAACAGGGACGTACACATCCTGAGCTTTCTTCAGCACACTTTTAAAAACATCCCACTTGGCCGATGTTCCTTTCCCCTCAAATAACCTGCTCCAGTCAACTTGAGCGAGACCTTCTCTCATACCCTCAAAGTTGGCCTTACTGCAGTTGAGCATTTTAACACGTGGATCCTCTCCGTCCCGATCCATAACTATCTTAAACCTAATCAAACTGTGGTCACTTGTCCCAAAAGGCTCCTCCACACACACTTCATTAACTTGCCCTTCCCAATTTCCCAATACTAGATCCGGCGTTGCCCTCTCTCGTGTGGGGGTCTCCACATACTGTTTAAGAAAACTCTCCCGAACACGTCTGAGGAATTGCTCCCCATCTAAACCCCTCACGCTATGATTTTCCCAGTCTATATTGGGAAAGTTAAAATCCCCTACTACAACAACCTTATTTGACCTGCAGCTGTCTGCAATCTCCCGGTTCATTTGCTCTGCTATTTCCCATTGACTATTCGGGGGTCTGTGGTACACCCCCAACAAGGTATCATCCCTTTCTTGTTCCTCAGCTCCACCCATACAGCCTCACTTGACGAACCCTCCGGACTGTCACCTCCGAACACAGCCGTGACATCCTCCTTAACCAACAATGCAACGCCCCATCCTGTTTTTTTCCTCACCACTGTCTTTCCTGAAGCTCCTGTACCCCGGAACATTGAGCTGCCAATCCTGCCCCTCCCTTAACCAGGTTTCAGCCATGGCTGCAACATCCCAGTCGCTTGTACCTATCCACGCCCTAAGCTCATCTGCCTTCCCCGTCAAGTCCCTTGCATTAAAATACGTGCAGTTTAAGCCAACCCTCCTTCCTCGCTCTGCATGGCTGTTCTATCTGTCCCTCCTAATCCCATTCTCCTGCCTTCTCCCCATAATCTCTGACACCTGTGGTGGCACGGTGGCGCAGCGGTAGAGTTGCTGCCTTACAGCGAATGCAGCGCTTGAGACCCGCGTTTGATCCCGACTATGGGTGCTTCTCTGTACGGAGTTTGTACGTTCTCCTCGTGACCTGCGTGGGTTTTCTCCGAGATCTTCGGTTTCCTCCCACACCCCAAAGACATACAGGTATGTAGGCTAATTGGCTTCGTAAATGTAAAAATTGTCCCTGGTGTGTAGGATAGTGTTAATATGCGGGAATGACTGGTTGGCGCGGACCCGGTGGGCCGAAGGGCCTGTTTCCGCGCTGTATGTCTAAACTGTACTAATCAAGAATCTATCTGTGCTGTAAAAGTATCCACTGACTGGGCCTCCACAGCCTTCTGTGGCAAATAAATCCGTATATTCACATCCCTCTGATGAAATAAAATATCCACTGACTGGGCCTCCACAGCCTTCTGTGGCAAATAAATCCGTATATTCACATCCCTCTGATGAAATAAATGTCTCCACATCTCTTTCTTAAAAGAATGTCCTTTAATTCTGAGGCTGTTCAAAGATTAGGGGCTTGGACAGGCTAGAGGCAGGAAACATGTTCCCGATGTTGGGGGAGTCCAGAACCAGAGGCCACAGTTTAAGAATAAGGAGTAAGCCATTTAGAACGTAGACACTAGAGGAAACACTTTTTCTCACAGAGAGTGGTGAGTCTGTGGAATTATCTGCCTCAGAGGGTGGTGGAGGCCGGTTCTCTGGATGCTTTCAAGAGAGAGCTAGACAGGGCTCTTAAAAATAGCGGAGTCAGGGAGAAGGCACGAATGGGGTACTGATTGGGGATGATCAACCATGATCACATTGAATGGCAGTGCTGGCTTGAAATGGCCTACTCCTGCACCTATTGTCTATTGCTCTGACCTCTAGTCCAAGAGTCTTCCACTAGCCGAAACACCCTCTCCACATCCACTTTATCCAAGCCTTTCATTATTCTGTTTGTTTCAATGAGGTCTCCCCTCATCCTTCTAAACTCCAGCGAGTACAGGCCCAGGCCAACAAACGCTCATCGTAGATTAACCTACTCCTCCCTGGGATCATTCTTATAAGCCAGAGCCAGCACATCTTTCCTCAGATATGGTGCCCAAAACAGCTTGCAATATTCCAAATGCGGCCTGACCAGCGCCTTGTGGAGCCTCGGCATCACACCCCTCGTGAGGCTCCCTGAACAAACCAAATCACCTGCTTTCATTCCCACACATTATTCCCGTGACCACGTGGGTTTCCTCCGGATGCTCTTTCCTCCCACAACCCAAAGGCGTGTGGGTTAATTGGCCTCTGTAAATTGCCCCGGCGTGAAGGGAGTGGATGCAAAAGAGGGATAACGAGCAACTCGCGTGAACGGGTGATCGATGGTCGGCATGGACTCGGTGGGCCGAAAGGCCAGTTCCCATGCTGAATCTTTCAATCAATTAATAAAAATGCAACATTGTGACCCTACATGGTATAGGAATGTCCAAATCCAGCGACGGAAATGCAAATAGAAACTAATGTAATTAGTCTTCATAGAAAATAAACCTTCGACAGCCAGACGTGGCCTTTCCAGAAATAGACACATCTGTAAGTGCTGCATCGCAATAACTCACCAGTTAGTTAAACATGCTCGCTCCACTCAGCAGAAGAAACAACCCGAGAAAGTAAATTTTGAATCCTGAATTTCCGTCTCACCAATTTGGTCTCAGCTTAACCTAGTCTTGTTTTCCAAGTGTTTAAGAAGGAACTGCAAATGCTGGAAAATCGTAGGTAGACAAAAGTGCGGGAGAAAATCAGCGGGTGCAGCAGCATCTATGGAGCGAAGGAAATAGGCAACGTTTCGGGCCGAAACGTTGCCTTTTCCTTCGCTCCATAGATGCTGCTGCACTCGCTGAGTTTCTCCAGCACTTTTGTCTACCTTGTTTTCCAAGTACTGGCACCTCGCGTTTTACGAGTATTAGCTGTGTGTGTTTTTGAAATCAAGAGTTTGTTCCTTTACCTTGATTTACCCACTGGTATTTTTATAATAGGCGCTCAAATCTACCTGCTGACAGCGTCGTTACATATACGTTTCATTAACGCATTTTAAAATTACGGGCTGCATTTCAAGCACTTAACACCCGCGTGTAACACAAGGTGCCTGTAGTTTCTCAGCCTTGACAACATCCAGATGACTTCAGTTCAGTTTAGTTTATTGTCGCCTGTACCGAGGTACAGTGAAAAACGTTTGTCGTGTGCTAACCAGTCAGCGGAAAGACAATACATGATTACAATCGAGCCATTCACAGTGTGTGGACAATATACCGTTTCAATGAGACGGTGGTGAATTAGTTAAATCGGACTGTTGAACTGTGTTGGAAGTGCACTCGGTCGCTGTCTTGCTGAAAATAATGCTGTAAAATTGAAATATTTTTCCTGAATCAGTTGTATTTCACAATAAGGAGTGAAGGATTCTGTTTAATTTGTTTCAAATTTTAGTGCTGAGGAGGTTGAAGAAGAAAACAAAGTGCCTGAGGATAAGGCAGCATATGTGTGGAGGGAATGAATGGATTCCATTAACAGAATCGAGGAATATGGGGAGAAAGCAGGAACGGGGCACTTATTTTGGATGATCAGCCATGATCATATTGAATGGCGGTGCTAGCTCGATGGGCTGAATGGCCTGCTCCTGCACCTATTTTCTTTGTTTCTGTGATAGATGCTGTTTCAAGTTGTGATTATTCTTCGGACTAAATAACTAAAAGTTGCTTGTAGGTCGTAAATTTGTAACTGGACATATTTCACAAAAAAGTTTCAGGTCTTTGGCTAGGAGTCGTCCCTTTTTCTTTTATTTCACTGAGCCTTAATATTCTTGCAAAATATCTTTGCAGTGTGCCAGAGTTGGGTTTGAATCTAACTTGTCCTGGCATAGTGGCACAGCTGATGGAGTTGCTGTGTAGGAGCTCTAACAAACACGTCTTCAAACCCAACCTCCAGTGCTGTCTCTGGAGTTCATCCATTCTCCCAGTGACTTTGTGGGTTCCTACTTGGTGTCCTTCCTCCTATGCTCTAAAGGTGTGAATCGGTAGGATAATTGATGGCTGTAACTTGTCCCAGATGTCTGGGTGCGTGGTAAAATCTGAGAGGACTTGAAAGGAACGTAGCAGAGAAAAAAAAACCTGCGATTAGTCGAAAGCAGTCTGAAGAAGTTTCCGACCCGAAACGTTACCCATCTTTTTTTCTCCAGAGATGCTGTCTGACCCACTGAGTTACTCTAGCACTTTGAGTCTATCTGTGGTATAAACCAGCATCTGTAGTTCCTTCCTGCACATGAGATGAGTTTGATAAAACCTTGGTGTTTGATAGTCGGTGTCAACATGGTGGTCTGAAGGGCCTGGTTGCATGCTATAAGACTCGATGACCTGACTCTAAAACCTCAGGGTTGGCTAGATGGTCAGAGGGACTCATTGGAATGACTTGTGTTTGGACCACACACATTGATCGTTGACAATTGAACTGTTTATGCTGGATTTAAATTTATTTCACTCTATGATTCTGTGATTATCATCTTATTGTCATGTGCACCGAGGTATGGCGAAAAGCATTTTTGTTGTGTGCTATCCAGTCATTGCAAAGTGGATGCTTGATTACAAGCCACCCACAGTGTACAGATACAGGATAAAGACAATAACGCTTAGTGCAAGGTAAGGTCCAGAAAAGAGAGAGAATATTTCTAGTTATTCGGCACGGTGGGGCTGCAGGTAATGACCTTCAACTCTGATTCTGACCTCCAATGCTACCTGTGAGAACTTTGAATGTTATCCCGATAACCGCACAGGTTTTCCCTGGGCGCACGAGTTTCCTTTTCCCTTTCACAGTTGTGCTGCTGGTTGCTGTAAGTTGGCCCCAGTGCAGGTGGTTAGTAATGGAATCAGAAGGGTATTCATGGGCTCATGAATAAATGGTCGAGGAATGGGTTTGATGAGATTGCTCCAGATCCGGCATTGATTTGATGGGTTGAATGACCGCCTCTGATGTAAAGAAATGTTGAGTATGGCATATTCTCAAAAGATATTGTCACAGATCATCCCTGATGCCGTTTTCCATCTATATCCTAAAAAGCAGTCAAAATCATCTCCAGTAACTTAAATAATGAGGTATTTGGAAACGGCTACAATGAAGTCCTTGACAAAGTCCACGCCATGGCAAATGACATTTCATGTTGTTAATTGCCACATATTATGCATCTGAAGAAATACATAGGTTAAAGTTTACATGATGAATGCCACTGAGCCAGTGGGAGTACGGCTGAGCTAACTGGGAGCAACTGCAAATATTAATATATCATGTGGGACTGGTGCCGTTTCATCCTTGTTATATAAAACTAGCACTGTTAAAAGTTTATTATTTTTGGTTAATTTGAACAGGAGCAAGACCTGCAAGTGATGTGTACAACTACCTAGAACGGGCCTTTTGTCTTGTTCAGTCACAGTAGGCAATTCTAATGTTGCCTTCATGAGAGTTTTTCCTTCAATGGGTTTCTGACCTGGTGTAAAGAGCACAACAGAGTCCTTGTTGACGCCCACAAGACCATCTGCAAAGTGCATTGGGTGATAAAAGATGTAACTCAGCGTTAGAGGGCTCTTTGAAAGAAATGTTGATGAACGCTGTCCAGTCTAGGTCATTAAGTTTGGCCATGCAGGTGAGATGCTAAATCATTGTCAGCATTGGTAAATTCCCTAAAGAAAGAAACATATTTTATTGAACAAAATTAGGAACGCATGAATTAACATCAGGAGTAAACTGCGTTACTCCCTCAGTGTGCTTCTCCTGAAATCTGTAGGAGGGTTCCGACCCAAAATGTTACCTATCCATGCGACCTGACCCGCTGAGTTATTCCAGCAAGATTTTGACATTGCAACTCCTTGTGTTTGCTCCAGTCTGAGAGATTCATGATATCTACAAGTTAAATGCTGATGGAGATTTTGAAGTGGTAATTATGTCACCAATGCCACTCTCTGGAGCATCTGGGTGAGCGAGATGATCGAGTGCAGCCTGCGGCAGCTGCAGCGGTGGAAGGAGCTGACGGCATCACGCTGGGCCAGGCTGACCCCGACTTCATCGATACAGTGCCGCCAGGACACCGAGCTTTAAAGTGAGAAATATCAGAAATTGCATCTCTCCTTGGGCCAAGATCGGACTTTCCAAACATTTAGAAGTTGCAAGATGGCGACTCTCTGCGTCTACTTCCAGAAGAGGATCTATTGCCCTCGTGGATAGCATAATTTGACGGGTTAGCATGCAGAACAAGCATTTCCCTGTTTCTCTGTACACATGACATTAAATGAACCAAACTAAACTCTTCCCCCACCTCCCACCCCTAGATTTTACCTCACTGCACACTCGGGGCAGTTTACCGACGCCAATGTTCCCACCAGCACTTCAGCATGAGGGAGGAAACGCGTGGCATCATGTCAAATGTGTATCGCAATGCAGATATCGCTCTGACCCAAGCTGGATCTCTGACACTGCAAGGCAGCAACTCTATTAACCATGCCACACATAAACATTTTCTGTTAATATGTTCAGTTTCACATTTCCCCCACATTATATATCATTTGCCAAACCTTTGCCCATACATTCAGCCTACCCTTCTCCCTTTGTAGCTTCTGTCTTCCTTTCTAGTTATTAAGGAAGCAAATTATTGTATTTTCAAAATTAGCAATGTTATTGTTTGCTCAAAGATTAGAATTAAATTGGAGTTTGTTAAATTTTTGGGGGGTTAGTTTAACTTTTGAACTCTATTGGCTGGAAAGGTTAGTTTATTATTGTCAGGTATACTGAGGTACAGTGGAAAGCTATTTAGCGTGCTATCCAGTCGGCAGAAAGACTACATGATTACTGTCAAGCCATCCACAGTGTACAGATGCAGGATCAAGGATATAATGCTTTGTGTGAGATAAAGTTCAGTTGAGTCCAATTAAAGATAGTTTGAAGGGGTCCAGTGGGGTAGATGACATCATAGTACTTGCCTGGTTAAGACCGCTCTGTGAAGAAACTGTCTCTGAATCTGGAGCTTTGTGTTTTCATACTTCTTGCCTGACGGGACAAGGAGTGACTGGGGTGAGACTAGTCCTTGATTGTGCTGGTGGCCTTGCCAAGGCAGCGTGAAGTGTCGATGGAGTCAATGGTAGGGATTGTTTGTTTGTGAGATAGTCTGGGCTGCATCCACAACTCTGCAATTTCTTGCAGTCTGGATGGAGCTGTTCCCAAACCATGCTGTGATGCATCCCGATAAAATGGTCATTTCAATATGGAGTTCTAGCTCTTAATCTGAGACTTTCTGCACAAATGTTCGCAAAATCCTTCCAGATCCCTAGTCGTAGGTGGCAAATTCGATCAGCCGCTCAGCCGCGGAAATCCCAATGAGGTTGGGATCGGTCGCCTCAATCGGTCCAGGTGCCACATTATCGGGGGAACTTCCTGGGGGAGATTTCCAGTGCGCTCTCTTAATTTTGTCCGGATTAAAGGAAGTGCCGGACTACCTGTTGCTGGAAAATCGGTGGTGGTGGACCTGTACAAAATAAAATCTGAGAATGAATAAATAACTGCAACTAACTGGAAGTTCCTTGTTAGAAGATTTATCTCTTTGGAAGGTGTGGGGGTGGTCGGTGATTTGGAAACTCCACATTACACGAGGTTCACTAGTTATAGCGTGGGTCTACTGATTTTCAATGAATGTTGTCCTGTGACCCGAGGCATCAGTTTAAGCCTGATTTACAGCCTGTATCTTTGTTTCTCATGCAGGAAAGAACTGCGGGTTTAAGGAGTGAAAGATTGTTATCTGAATTTATTCGTTTTGCAGAAATGCAACTGGACGGATGGGAGCGTGCTGAGAAGTTGTCATTAAACTGGAAAGTGCGTAGAGAAGATTTGCAAGGAGTGTAGGAAGGAACTGCAACTGAAGCTGCTGGTTACACCGACGATAGACTCAAAGTAACGCAGCGGGTCAGGCACCTTCTCTGGAGAAAAGGAATAGGTGATGTTTTGGATCCGAACCCTTCTAGTACAAGGACGTTGCCGGAACTCGATGGCCTGAGCTATAGGGAGAAGTTAGGCAGGCTCGGACTTTATTCCTCCGTGCACTGGAGGCTGAGGGGTGACCTAATGGAGGTGTATAATATCATGAGGGGAATATTCATGATATCATGAGGTGAATGCTCGGGGTCTTTTTCCTAGGGTAGGTGAATCAAGGACCAAAGAACATGTTTAAGGTGAGAGGGGCAACTTTTTCATTCGCAGGATGGTGAGTATCTGGGCGAGCATTGAAGGGAGTTGAGGCAAGTACTATAATGGCATTTAAAGGACCAAAAGGATTGTTACATGGGTAGGAAAGGTTTAAAGGGGTATGGCCAATGCAGGCAAATCATTGGGGGATCTTGGTCAGCATGAACGAGTTGGCCCAAAGGGCCTGTTTCCATGCAGTATGACACTGGCTGATGTTGCAACATCACCTTGAAATCAGACCCGTAGAATTTTGTTCAAGTTAGCTAGTCTTAGGAAAGGAAGATATTTCCACTTGGCTTCAGTGTTGCCCAAGGCAAGTTGATATTGTACATCTCTAGTAGTTTTTTTGCTTATCTCCAACAACTGTGCTTTATTAAGAAAAAATCTGAATCTCTTTTGCCTGCAGTGATTGTATTCTGTTGGCACTTTTAGAACAGCGAACTGCCAGATTTCCCCATATTTCCAGATTGAATAATTGAATTCAGATCCGAAAACTGAATTGGGAAATGAAGCCCTAACTGCTATTTGCCAACTGCCTGCAAGTTGGGAAAGCTCCAGTTAACATGGAAAAATCTTGGACATGATGGCGCCACAAGGAACTGCAAGTGCTGGAACAAAACAAGTGTTGCTTGAACAAAACAAAACGTATGAAGGAGTAGTGGGCCAGGCAGCGTCTGTTGAGGCAATGGTGGTCTCAAGAAGGGTCCCAAACTGAAACTGGTTTAGGGCCACTCAGCTGGAGTGACACAGTGGTAGAGTTGTCGTCTTACCAGAGACCCGGGCTCATTCCTGACCATGGGTGCTGTCTGTACGGAGTTTGTACGAAATCCCTGTTTTCTCTGGGTGCTCCAATTTACTCCCACACTCTAAAGACGTACAGGTTTGCAGATTAATTGGCTTCGGTAAACATTGTGAATTGTCCGTAGTGTGTAGGGTAGTGCTGGTGTATGGGTGATATAAAATTAAATCCAGCGGTTTTATGGGGAAAACAGAAAATATTAAATATACATTTTAATTTAAAAATGTATACCTTGCATCTTGCGCTTAAAATCGAGCTTTTTGATGTTCTTTCTCTTGTTTGTGGCATTCTTGACATATTGGACAAATGTTGAGCTGATTTCTATCAAAAGATTAAGCTAATGCATGATGCAGCTTGTTAGATAATTGCGTCTTCACTTGAGACGTTTTCACATTTCCCTTTGTAATAAATACCCTGTGTTGATGTGTATTAAAACATTCCTTCTGGAGTGCAAGGTGTGCCAGGCCCTGGAGAGAAGAAATCAAAAAGCAAAAATACATTGAAAATCTGAAGTAAAAACAGAAGATTTAAATGCTAATCAGGTTGGCCAACGTCTTTGAGGTGAGGAACGGGGAATGATTTGGTAGATGACAATTCATCAGATTTGAGCATATCCCATTGTTATTTGTTATAAAATGATTTGGTAAAGTAGGGGCCTATTCTTTCACACAACGGATGGCAGGTGCCTGGAACGCGCTGCCATGGGTGATGGTTGAAGCAGACATGTTTGTAGCATTTAAAAGACTGTTGGATAGGCATATGGATACACAGGGAATGGAGGGATATGGGTAATGTACAGGCAGATAAGAGGTGGCCTTAACATCATGTTTGGCATGGACATTTTGGGCTGCAGGGACCCGCTCTTGTGCTGTGCAGTTCTATGTAACACTTTTTGTTATCTGCTTGTTGGTGGTGGAGCATTGGGTTTTGAGTGGCTCAGTGACGCTAGCTCATAGCCTTTGCCTCACGGTTCCAGCGACCTAGGTTCAATCCTGTTCTCTGAACTCTGTTTGCAGTTGGCACACTAACCCTTGACCGCGAAGGTTTCTCCATGTGCACTCGACAAGAGAATGGGGTTGAGAGGGAAAGATAAATCAGCCATGATTATATGGTGGAGGAGACCCGATAGGCCGAATGGCCTACTTCTGCTCATACGACATGAGTGGGAGTTTTTGGGGGGGAGATGTGGGGAGAAAAATAATTAGAGTAAATATAGATTTAGGTTGGTGGAGAGTTGGCATGGACTTGGTGGGCTGAATGGCCTGTTTCTGTGCTGTATTTTTCTGTTTCTGAACGCGTTGACTTCAGTATTATACAACTGAGCTATGTACGGGAGAATATAGATCGTAATCTAACGATCCTCCTGAACAATGGACGTGGGAGGCTTGTTCCCTACGGTGCTGCATTTAAAACCAAGTTCCAGCATCATCTACTTCAACGCTCTTCTCTTTCCAGCCATCATTATGAATGTACTACACATGGCATCCATTTGACATGCTCTTATTATTTGGCTTGTGATTGATGACTTGCACTTGGTATTGTAAAATACTTCCATTCATTTGTTTGTTTTGTGGAGAATAAATGAGGGGTGACCATCCAACATAAACTTGGAGTTTAAGTTGTGCGTGTGTGGCTTTCTGCATCATCTTCAGACCAAACTACCAAAGAACAGTGCAATTTTCATTTTGACTGATTATGGCGGGCACGAGTCCATTGAATATGGACGACATGCCCTGAAAACCACATTGCTGGCATGCAGGTTGGCATTTCATCACTTGTGCAGAGGGTTATTAATGGAATTGATAGCCCAGTTGAAAGTCTTGCTGGCCTTTGCTAATCTCTTTGCAAATTCAAACAGGTCAAATAATGTCGATGGTGGAAATCAAACAGAAATCCCCTCAAAATGCAGGTCAAGAAAACAAGAAGACTGGGGTGAGCTATTGAATTTGTGGTTTCTGTTGGAGGAAATTTCTGTTCATTTTGCAGTGCAGGTCAGGCAAGTGTTTTGACGAAAAGACCAAGTGTTGCAGGTACTGGAATCTTGCGTGGACCACAAACTGTTGAAGGAACTAGGTTGGTCAGGCAGCATCTTTGGAGGAAACGGACAGACGATGTTTCGGGTCAAGACCCTTCTTCGGATTGATAATAGGAGGGAGAAAGTTGGAAAAACAATGGGGGCGGGACAAAGCCTGGCGAGTGATAGGTGGATACAGGATTTTAGGAAAATGAAGCACCATTCAGACATACGATGAAGTATTGGCTGCAACAGCCACATCAGCGGCTTCAACTCAAAGGAAAGTTAGAATTGGCATGTTGTAAAGGTAATGCTACAGTTGTTATGAGAGATTTCAACCTGCAGGTGGACTGGGAAAATCAGGTTGGTACTGGACCCCAAGAAAGGGTGTTTGTGGAGTGCCCTTGTGAGGGATTCTCAGAGCAGCTTGTATTTTTTTTTTTCCCTGTAAAGCACTCTGAATTGCTGCTTGTACGAATGGTGCTATATAAATAAATTTGCCTCGCCTTGCCTTGCCTTGGAGCCTACCTGGGAGAAGGCAATTCTGGATTTAGTGTTGTGCAACAAACTGGATTTGGTAAGGGAACTGGAGGTTAAGGAGCCATTAGGAGGTAGTAACCATAATATGGTAAGTTTTAAGCTACAATTTGAGAGGGAGAAGGGTAAATTGGAGGGTGTCCGTGTTACAGTTGAATAAAGGGGACTATGGAGCCATGAGGCCAAAGTTGACTGGAAAGATACCCTAGCAGGGATGACAGTGGAACAACATTGGCAGGTATTTCTGGAAATAATACCGAAGGTGCAGGATCAGTTAATTCCAAAGACAAAGAAAGATTCCAAAGGGAGTAATGGGCGACTGTGGCTGACAAGGGAAGTCAGGGACAATATAAAAGTAAATGTGAAGAAGTACAAAGTAGCAAAGATGAGCGGGAAGCAAGAGGATTGGGTAATGTTTAGCAACAGAAGATAATACGGGGAGAAAAGATGAGGTACGAAGGTAAGCTAGCCAAGAATATAAAGGAGGATAATAAAAGCTTCTTTAAGTAAGTGAAGAGGAAACAATTAGTTAAGACCAAAGTTGGACCCTTGAAGACTGATAAAAGGTGAATTTATTATGGGGAACAAGGAAATGGCAGATGAGTTGAACAGGTACTTTGGATCCATTTTCACTAAGGAGGACACAAACAATCTTCCTGATGTAATAGTGGCCAGAGGATCTGGGGTGACGGAGGAACTGAAGGAAATCCACATTAGGTAGGAAATGGTGTTGGGTAGACTGATGGGACTGAAGGCTGATAAATCACCAGGGCCCGATGGTCTGCATCCCAGGGTACTTAAGTAAGTTTATTCACATACAAGGAATTTGCCTTGGTACTTCGCCCACAAATAACAACATGACATAGTGACAGTTACGAATGACTCAGAAAACAATAAACAATTATAATAAAACATTAATGATAAAACACCATTGATCAAGCATATGAACCAACAAAATACCAGATCAAAAGGAGGCTACAGATTAAGGAAGTGGCTCTAGAAATTGTGGACGCATTGGCGATCATTTTCCACTGTTCTATAGATTCAGGATCAGTTCCTGTGGATTGGAGGGTAGCTAATGTTATCCCACTTTTTAAGAAAGCCAGGAGGAAGAAAACGGAATTATAGACCAGTTAGCCTGACATCGATGGTGGGGAAAATACTGGAGTCGATCATAAAAGATGAAATAACTGCACATTTGGATAGCAGCAACAGGGTCGGTCCTAGTCAGCATGGATTTATGAAGGGGAAATCATGCTTGACTAATCTTCTGGATTTTTATGAGGATATAACTAGGAAAATGGACAAGGGAGCGCCAGTGGATGTAGTGTATTTTGACTTTCAGAAAGCATTTGATAAGGTCCCACGTAGGAGATTGGGCAAAATTAGGGCACATGGTAGAGTGCTGACATGTATAGAAAATTGGTTGGCAGACGGGAAACAACGAATAGGGATTAACAGGTCCCTTTCAGAATGGCAGGCAGTGACTAGTGGGGTACCGCAAGGCTTGGTGCTGGGACCGCAGCTATTTACAATATACATCAAAGATTTGGATGAAGGGATTCAAAGTAACATTAGCAAATTTGCAGATGACACAAAGCTGGGTGGCAGTGTGAACTGTGAGGAGGATGCTATGAGAAGGGTGACTTGGACAAGTTGGGTGAGTGGGAAGATGCATGGCAGATGCAGTTTAATGTAGATAAATGTGAGGTTGTCCACTTTGGTAGTAAAAACAGGAAGGCATATTATTATTATCTAAATGGTGTCAAGTTGGGAAAAGGGGAAGTACAACAGGATCTGGGGGTCCTTGTTCATCAATCAATGAAAGTAAGCATGTAGGTATAGCAGGCACTGAAGATAGCAAATGGCATGCTGGCCTTCATAACAAGAGGAGTTGAATATAGACTTCTATATAGTACTTACAAATAAGTACTTCTGCAGTTGTACAGGGCCCAAATAAGACCACACCTGGAGTATTGTGTGCAGTTTTGGTCCCCTAATTTGAGGAAAGACATTCTTGCCATTGAGGGAGTGCAGCGTAGGTTTACAAGGTTAATTCACGGGATGGTGGGACTGTCACATGCTGAGACAATGGAGCGACTGGGCTTGTATATTCTGGAATTTAGAAGGATGAGAGGGGATCTTATTGAAATATATAAGATTATTAAGGGGTTGGACATGCTAGAGGCAGGAAACATGTTCCCGATGTCGGGGGAGTCCAGAACCAGGGGCCACAGTTTAAGAATAAAAGGGTAAGTCATTTAGAATGGAGACGAGGAAACACTTTTTCCACACAGACTTGTGAATGTGGAATTTTCTGCCTCAGAGGGAGGTGGAGGCCGTATCTCTGGATACTTTCAAGAGAGAGCTAGATAGGGCTCTTAAAGATAGCAGAGTCAGGGGATATGGGGCGAAGGCAGGAACGGGGTACTGATTGAGGATGATCAGCCATGATCACATTGAATGGCGGTGCTGGCTCGAAGGGCCGAATGGCCTAGAACTGTACCTATTGTGTATTGGTAGATTATCTTGGGCATATACTATGATACTGCGGGCTTTGATCAATACATTTTGTTTTCTGTTGCAACGATAGAACCCATTTTAATTGTTTGGATGAAGTACACAGATAACAATTTCATATGGTTAGGGGTCGCAGGTGGATATGGTTTCATATGGTTAGGGGTCGCAGAAAACAATAAACATTAATAATAATAATCCCGCGGTCAGGTGGATGTGAAACAGGAGATGAAGCAAAGATATTGGACATGGCAAGTTAGTTGGAGGCAAAAATATTGATTTTTACCTGGCATAATTGAATGTATTGGACGGGACCAGGGGACATCCAGACATGCCATGTAAATTGGGACAACCTGACATAGGTTTCCAAGCTTGAAGGAAAAGGACAGTTCGATTGCCTTCCTCATGATACTTTTCAATTCAATTCAATTGCCCTTTATTGCCATTCAAACATGCAAGTTTTGAACGAAATTTCGTTCCTGCAGTCATAACACCAGAAAAAGACCAAAACACACAATTAACACGATTCCATCACAGTGAATCTCCAAACACCTCCTCACTGTGATGGAAGGCAAAAGTCTTATCTCTTTCCTGTCCTTTGTTCTTCTCCCGCGGTCAGGCAGCCAAACTGCAACGTCGAGGCGACAGGGGCTCCCGATGTTAAAGCCTCCGGTGGGCGATGGTAAGCCCTGCAACCGTTTAACCTGTGCCGGGCCATTGAAGGCCCTGCTCCGGGCCAATTCAAACCCTCGATTCGGGTGGGAGAAGTTGTCGTTGCGGAAGCTCCGAAAATCGGTCTCCCACCAGGGACCCGCGAGCTCCCGACTCCACCGTCCACAGGCCCCGCGGCCGAAGCTCCGAAGTCGGGCCGCAACAGCAGCGCAGCCACAGCTCCGAAGTCAGCCAACTCCGCGACGGTGAGTCTGCAGGCTCTACGGCTGGAGCCCTCGGGTCGATTCCGGTTGGCCCCCGCCAGCTCCACGATGTTAGGCCCCAACGACAACAGAGACACGACAAGGGAAAAGTCACGCCCCCATTTCAGGGAAGAGATTAGAACATTCCCCCCCCCTCCCCCCACACATATACACAGCTAAAATAAAACCAAAAACATACTCCCAACAAGACAAAAGAAAGAAAAAAGGACAGACGGACCGCAGGTAGCCGCTGTCATAAGGGGCCGCCACTCCTATCTCTTAACTATTATCTTTTTCTCCAGTGTCTTTACTGTCTTTACAGTGCAGGGATATCCTGGGATGTCAGGACTTTCATATGAGGAAAGACTGGATAGACTCGGCTTGTACTCGCTGGAATTTAGAAGATTGAGGGGGGATCTTATAGAAACTTACAAAATTCTTAAGGGGTTGGACAGGCTAGATGCTGGAAGATTGTTCCCGATGTTGAGGGAGTCCAGAACAAGGGGTCACAGTCTAAGGATAAGGGGGAATTCCTTTAGGACCGAGATGAGGAAAACATTCTTTACACAGAGAGTGGTGAGTCTCTGGAATTCTCTGCCACAGAAGGTAGTTAAGGCCAGTTCATTGGCTATATTTAAGAGGGCGTTAGATGTGGCACTTGTGGCTAAAGGGATCAGGGGGTATGGAGAGAAGGCAGGTATGGGATACTGAGTTGGATGATCAGCCATGATCACATTGAATGGCGGTGCAGGCTCGAAGGGCCGAATGGCCTACTCCTGCACCTATTTTTCTATGTTTCTATTTTCTAAATCTACTCTGAGAGATTCAAACATCGACTTACTGGCAAGATTAATATGAATTTAGAAAATCACAGAAGCGTTGAAGGAAATTTGGAGCGACAAGCACGATTGGAAATTGAGTGGAAGAAAGATTTGCAAGAATACAGATCATGGATTTGATTTTTTTTTGCGATGCCCTGAGATGGGGGAGATGGTATGATGTACAAGAGGAGAGCAGTTAACTACTTGAGCAACAAATTCAGAAGGGTTGTCGAATGATCAGTTCTTTGATAATAGTATTGTAAGAGCACAATATGGGTCATGTGAACAAGGAAGGTATGATAAGAGGCCATCAGAATGCGGGAGGAAAGCGGAGAATGAGATGAACTTGGGGCTAGTACCTTCGGAGCATTAGAAACAGTGCCTGTAGTAGTTTAGTGGTTCTCTCTGCCTCTTTTCCACCTTAACAACATCTTTCCTGTAACAAGGTGTCCAAAGATGAACACATTTTCCCAAATGTGGCCTCACCAATGTCCTGTACAACTGTCACATGACTTTGCAACTTCTATACTCATTAGTCTGATTTATGAAGGCCAATGCCCCAACAAGCCGCCTAGAAACATATAAGATTGTTAAGGGTTTGGATACGCTGGAGGCAGGAAACATGTTCTCGATGTTGGGGAAGTCCAGAACCAGGGGCCACAGTTTAAGAATAAGGAGTAGGCTATTTAGAACGGAGATGAGGAAACACTTTTTATACACAGAGTTGTGAGTCTGTGGAATTCTCTGCCTCAGAGGGCGGTGGAGGCCGGTTCTCTGGATGCTTTCAAGAGAGAGCTAGATAGGGCTCTTAAAAATAGCGAAGTCAGGGGATATGGGGAGAAGGCAGGAACGGGGTACTGATTGGGGATGATCAGCCATGATCACATTGAATGGCGGTGCTGACTCGATGGGCCGAATGGCCTACTTGTGCATCTATTGTCTATTGACCACCCTATCAACCTGTGACACCACTTTCAAGGAACCAAGTACTCACACTCCTCGATACCTCTGCTCTAGAACATTCCCCAGAGCCCTGCCATTCACTGTGTAGGTCATGCCCTGGTTAGATTTCCCAAAATGCAACACCTCTCTTCTGAAGAATGGTCTCGACCCAAAATGTCGCCCATTCCTTCTCTCCGGAGATGCTGCCTCACCTGCTGAATCACTCCAGCTTTGTGTGTATACCTCTCACTTCTTTGTATTAATCTTTCATCAACCATCCCTCAACCCACCTGCCCATCCGATCAAGATCCCGCTGCAATTTTTGACAACGAAAGGTGAATGTTAATCTTTCCGGAGCAGTGTTAGTCCTCCCTTTATGAAATCTTTAATGTGCTGCAATAACAAAGATGGGTGGTCATCCCTTTGATTAAAGCCAATGTTGACAGAGAATTTTGCATGCAAAGTCAAAAGAGTTTATTGGCATGCATGCTCTCCCAGTAAGAAAGCTGTGTTTCTTCTTGATGCGAGAACAGTGAAAATGAATCCCGACTGTTGGGGGGCACTTGTTGGCATTGGAGTTTGTGTAACCTGCAGATGTTGTCTCGTCTTGCCAGTGACTGCAACATGTTTTGCCCTGGATGACCACACTCGATCACTGTACGGGGAATAAGAAATCCCATTTTGGCAGCACTGGCTTGTAAATCTACGAATTGCGAGCAAGCAAAGTTTCTTCAGGGACACATCTGATGTTTTCCTGCAAAATAGAGGAAATGGATAATCATTGACAAGATGCCAGCTGCATAGTGTGTCTGCAAAAGCAAGCAAACACTTGGTAGTCTTGATGCTAATGACGTGCTGAAAAATCTGTTTAAGATAAGGCGCAAGGCCATCAAGCCCATATGGTCGCAGGATCAGTCTGCACTTCTCATTACTGTGGCATTTGTGGGTTATAAATGAAAATTGTACAAGATCTAGGTTAAGCCAGAGATAATGCTGATATTGAGTGAGCCCCACTGAAAAATTCAGATATTGAGAGAAAAGGACACAAGACAGTCAATAGACAATAGGTGCAGGAGTAGGCCATTCGGCCCTTCGAGCCAGCACCGCCATTCAATGTGATCATGGCTGATCATTCACAATCAGTACCCCATTTCTGCCTTCTCCCCATATCCCCTGACTCTGCTATCTTTAAGAGCCCCATCTGGCTCTCTCTTGAAAGTATCCAGAAAACCGGCCTCCACCGCCCTCTGAGGCAGAGAATTCCACAGACTCACCACTCTCTGTGTGAAAAGGCAGAGGCAGATACATCAGTGGTGTTTAGATAAGAAGCCTTTCGAGAAGCACATGAATGTGCAGTGAATGGAGGGATAGGATAATGTGCAGGCAGAGGAGAGTCATTTAACTTGGCATCATGTTTGGCACGGATATTGTGAGCCAAAGTACCTGTTCCTATCCTGTACGGTTCTATGATAGACACAAAGAGCTGGAGAGTTACTTGGCGAGTCAGGCAGCATTTCTGGAGAAATCTCCAGAGTTACTGAGTTATTCCAGCACTTGGTGTCTATCTTTGGTATAAACCAGCATCTGCAGTTCTTTGTTTCTACTGTATCGCTCTGTAAGAAATTGAAACATGGATGAGCTGTTTTGCCCCCTTGTGTCTTATCTGGCATTCAATAAAAATATTTAGTTTAGTTTAGAGATACCGCACGGAAACAGGCCCTTCGGCCCACCGAGTCCACACTGACCAGCAATCACTGCACATTAACACAAGCGTACACACTCGGGACAATTTACACATACACCTAGTATATAAACTCAAGCCAATTAGCCTACAAACTTGTGTGTCTTTGTAGTGTGGGAAGAAACCGAAGATCTCGGAGAAAACCCACACGGTCACGGGGAGAACGTTTTCGAGGGTGTAGATAGTTGACGTTTCTGGTCAGGATCCTCCTTCAGACCCAACCCAAAGAAGGGTCACGATCTGAAATGTCACCTATTCCTTCACTCCATAGATGCTGCCTTTTTCTGGAAGAAAAAAGGACACAAAGTGCTGGAGTAACACAGTGGATCAGGCAGTAGAAAGGTCCCAACCCGAAACGGCGCCTCTCAGTGTTTCTCCAGGGATGCTGCCTGACCCGCTGAATTACTCCAGCACTTTGTCTTTTTTTGGTAAATGAGCATCTGCAGTCTAAAATTAAATAACCCCCGGCACGAGTTTAAATATTTTTTAAAAATAATTTTGATTTTCTTCCTTTGTAAAGTGACCTGCTTTTAACCCAAGCAGTAAACAGCCTACTTTTGGTGCAGGATCCATTTCCCTGTTGATCATCTTTGCATAGCATTTTATTATAATAGCATTAAGCATGTAATTATGCTCGGCCGTGCAGTTTATCAAGAGTAAACCTAAGGTAATTTCCTCAATAAAACTCAAACAAATAGTTATCTACTTATATAATTTCTTTTAGCATGTTCCTTGCTGTGTTTGGTGTACAGTTGATTAATCCCTCTAGCTCTGCTAGATTGAAGATTTGAGAGACGCTTGCTTTATTTTAATTACAAGTATGACCCTATAGAAGTGAAATGTCATGTTGGCCTTTAATTTTATCAGCGCTGTTAACTAGTTTCCTTTAATTTATTACTGTTACTTGAAACCAATTATGTGAATGTCTGTAATTTTTTAAAAAATTTCAACTTGGAAAATAATTCCGTCCTGTCACAAATGACAAATTGCAATCCTATGCTTGAAATACTGAGGAAATTACATGTACATAAACAAAATGAGTGACTGCATTTAACCTGAAGTTGGCATGGAAGCTGAAAAATATGGAGTCAGATTCTTGGGGCTGGAACGCTTGGTTGCTAATTTTCCATTGAGAAACTGTTACTAATTATTGTAACTCGGCCAGATATGAATCAATTTTGAAAAGAAGACAACCTTTCCCGAATCTCTTGACCGAGTTAATTATGTTAAAAAAAAACTGAAATATCGATTCCTTTTATGATCCTCTCCAGAAAAAGTTTTCGCAAGTAAAAGACATTGCTTACAAGTGGAGGACACGTGTATGAATGAAGAAAGGAAAGGGTGTATAGCAAAAAGGTAAACACTTCTATAAAATTCTTTCTAATTTATTGTCGATTCATGCCTGCTCCCTAACTTTCCCATGCATGGCAAATGTTGTATTGGTAATCCGTAGTAAGATACTCACCAGGTCATTGATCTTTTGTGATCGTGCCCCTCATGTAATGTTAAGATGTTTGGCAATATTGCTGCAATTAGAAAAATGTAACGTGACCAATATAAATATTATCACTTGAAGAAAAGGAACTGGGACTGGGTTTTATTTTTCATAGTTTGCCAGACATCAAGAGTTAAATCTTCTCTGTGTAGCAGCCTTGTGTTTTTTTTACATATAGACACTGAATTCTTGCGGAAGAAAGTATTCTGCAATGATGCCTGAAGCGTGCATGTCCCTGTAGAGGAATGAATTGAGTAGGAAAAAGCTGAACGTTTGTTCACCTTCATTTAATCTTTTGGCACAATTTGTTCAAATTTGACCAAAACAGCTATGAACCATGTTGATGCTGGCGATTAAGAAGCCATGTGCTTAAGAATCTGCACTCTTAATCTTAGAAACCAAGTTTTATGCTTGGAACGGGGCAAAAAAAGAAAAAGAAAAAAATCAACGTAACTTCAGTGTTGACACCATTTCAATTGAGTACATTTCCTCGCTGCATTTGTTAGGTAGATGAAACCTGTCTGATTCCACTGATGTGGTTGACGGGATTCATAAGATGCGTTGCCTCAATTGACTGTCCGCTCCTGTACTGACTGAGTATGTGGGACTTGCCGATTCTTGGCAGTGTTCCTCTTCTGTCATTGAGTGCGTCTGCAAATTCTACATGAGATAAATTGGAAATTTTACCGGATTTTGGGACCTGTGACATTGCCCCTCTATATGCATTTCCGTTTCGGCCTTCTGGAGGGTAAAATATTCCCGTCAGGGTGATGGTCATGTCCAGCCCTGACCTCCTTGTTATTTATAGGTTCTCGGAGCAGAATTAGACCATTCAGCCTATAAAGCCTACTCCGCCATTCAATCACAGCTAATCTATATTTCCCCCTCAACCCCATTCTGCTGCCATCTCCCCATATCTCCTGACACCCTTACGAATCAAAAATCTGTCAATCTCCGCCTTTGAATATCCATTGATTTGGTCTCCACAACCGTCTGTGGCAAAGAATTCCACAGATTCACCACCCTCTGACTAAAGAAATTCCATCGCATCTCCTTTTATAAAAGTACTGCTTTTATTCTGAGATTAAGGCCCTAGACTCACGAGTGTGTCTAGTGCCTAACATCCTCTCCACATCCATTCTATCCAGGCCTTTTATTATTTGTTTTTTTTTCAATGATGTCCCCTTATTAATCAAGAATCCGTCAATCTCCGCCTTCAAAATATCCACTTTTTGTGTCTATACCTTTGGTTTAAACCAGCATCTGCAGTTCCTTCCTACATATTTCCACTGTTTAATTGACTGTTTTGTTCTCTACCATTTCGCTCTGTTCCCTTCAAGCTCCTGCTCCCGTTTTGATTGTTCCACTTCCCTGGTTTCTTATCTATCTGTGAACAATCGGATATATTCATAGAGAATTAACCAAGGGTACCAGACAAATTTTGAGCTCGTCAGACAAATGTTGGCTTGTCATCAAGTGCTGTCGGAGAGTACCACCCAGTCCTTGCTTTAGAGTGAATTTGGCTTGCTCGACTATTTTACATCAACCAGTTCATATTACACGAGCATTTATACCACCAGCCTCCCACCAGGATCCACGTGAAACTAACCAAGAAATGAGGTCATCCTTTGTGGCCAATTATCAGATTTTAGATGCTACCACAATTTGTAGGCGGCAGCAGAAACTAAAATAGTAAGCATGCAAATGTCTGGAAAATTGAATGCCATATTTTACCAAAGTAGTTCTGATATGTAATTTCACGGTAACTTCAATGAATGTTAATTTCAAAAGATAGAATGAATAAAGTGAGATTACTAATGTTTGGAATTTGTTCCAAGATGTTCCCGAGCAAACAATACAAGTCTGTGCAAACTCCTTGGAACCAGGTTTAAACCAGCATCTATCCTGGATACTCTACTTGTTGCTTGTTGCATCCTAATTTTTTAACTTTTTTTGGCTAAAACTTCACTTCATTTGAACTCTGAGAAGCCCGAGCACTTAAGAGATCCTCATTAGATTTCCGTGTTTATCTGGAGCAGCTGCACAACCTTAACTTCTGTACCCCTCCGTGGGAGGAGTACTTTGTGATTTTACAGGACATCCTTTATGTAAACATGTCCAGACACGGCTAAAACTATGGCTGCGACTAAGTAATGGTGTTTATAAACACAATCTTGTATATCCTTGATTTCAAAAGATGCCTCCTTAATTTGGTTATGAATGTAAAAGGGTCCATATCCTTTTGTGGTATGTTAGTGTATTCTACCCTGAAGAACCAGACTTAACGTGCTCTCCCACTCATTTACCTACTAGTGTAAGGTCTCATAGGATCTCCCACATAGGAGATTAGTGGACATCATTAGGGCACATGGTATTGGGGGTAGAGTGCTGACATGGGTAGAGAAGTGGTTGGCAGACAGGAAACAAAGAGTAGGGATTAACGGGTCCCTTTCAGAATGGCAGGCAGTGACTAGTGGGGTACCGCAAGGCTCGGTGCTGGGACCGCAGCTATTTCCAATATACATCAATGATTTGGATGAAGGGATTCAAAGTAACATTAGCAAATTTGCAGATGACACAAAGCTTGGTGGCAGTGTGAACTGTGAGGAGGATGCTTTGAGAGTGCAGGGTGACTTGGACAGGTTGGGGGAGTGGGAAGATGCATGGCAGATGAAGTTTAATGCGGATAAATGTGAGGTTATCCACTATCCTGCTAAAACAGAAAGGCAGATTACTATCTAAATGGCGTCAAGTTGGGAAATGGGGAAGTACAACAGGATCTGGGGGTCCTTGTACATCAGTCTATGAAAGTAAGCATGCAGGTACAGCAGGCAGTGAAGAAAGCGAATGGTATGTTGGCCTTTATAACAAGAGGAATCGAATATAGGAGCGAAGAGGTCCTTCTGCAGTTGTACAGAGCCCTAGTAAAACCACACCTCTGGAGTATTGTGTACAGTTTTGGTCCCCTAATTTGAGGAAGAACATTCTTGCTATTGAGAGAGTGCAGCGTAGGTTTACAAGGTTAATTCCCGGGATGGCGGGACTGTCATATGCTGAGAGAATGGAGTGGCTGGGCTTGTACACTCTGGAGTTTGGAAGGATGAGAGGGAGTCTAATTGAAACATATAAGATTGTTAAGGGCTTTGACACGCTAGAGGCAGGAAACATGTTCCTGATGTTGGGGGAGTCCAGAACCAGGAGCCACAGTTTAAGAACAAGGAGTAAGCCATTTAGAACATAGACGAGGAAACACTTTTTCTCACAGGGAGTGGTGAGTCTGGAATTCTCTGCCTCAGAGGGTGGTGGAGGCAGGTTCTCTGGATGCTTTCAAGAGAGAGCTAGATAGGGCTCTTAAAAATAGTGGAGTCAGGGGATATGAGGAGAAGGCAGGAACGGGGTACTGACTGGGGATCATCAGCCATGATCACATTGAATGGCGGTGCTGGCTCGAAGGGCCGAATGGCCTACTCCTGCACCTATTGTCTATTGTCTGCATATAAACCAATATAAAGCAAATGGTAGGTGGATTTCACGTCTGTCAACAATGACTGTTCAGAGTTTCTTCACCTTATCCCTGGCTACTAGTTACCACGTCCATGATGCCCAAGTAACTAACTAACTAATTTATCATTTAATGAAAGCCAGTTGTGCGACAACTTGTACTTATTAAAACATTTTTTAAAATCTGAATTAAAGGTTCTTTTAGGAAGGAGATGAGAAGGAATTTCTTTAGTCAGGGTGGTGAATCGGTGGAATTCTTTGCCACAGAAGGCTGTGGAAGCAAAATGTTAAGGCAGGGATAGATCGATTCTTGATTAGTACAGGCGTCAGAGATTATGGGGAGAAGGCAAGAGAATGGGGTTAGGAGGGAGACATAGATCAGCCATGATTGAATGGTGGAGTAGACTTGATGGGCCAAATGACCTAATTCTACTCCTATCACTTATAAGTATCTTTACTGTTACAAAGCATATTGTGGTGTTCCACAATCCACATCAAATCATAGAAACATAGAAAATAGGTGCAGGAGGAAGCCATTCGGCCCTTCGAGCTAGCACCGCCATTCATTGTGATCACGGCTGATCGTCCGCTATCAATAACCCGTGCCTGCCTTCTCCCCATATCCCTTGACTCCACTAGTCCCTAGAGCTCTATCCAACTCTCTTAAATCCATCCAGTGATTCCAACACTCTCTTAAATCCATCCAGTGATTCTATCACTAGTGCCTTATCAAACCTTGTTGACCTTCAATGCACTGAGCTCTTAATCTGCAGTTGGGTAAGTGGAGTTGGGGCAGATACCTTCTAAAAATAATGCTATCCAATGGTGCTTTTAAACCCATAATTCATATTCCAGCTTTTCATCGGTGTTCGGTGTTAGTATTCGTGTCAGCATAGAAAACATAGAACATAGAAATATAGGTGCAGGAGTCGTCCATTCGGCCCTTCGAGCCTGCACCGCCATTCAATGTGATCATGGCTGATCATCCAACTCAGTATCCCGTACCTGCTTTCTCTCCATACCCCCTGATCCCTTTAGCCACAAGTGCCACATCTAACGCCCTCTTAAATATAGCCAATGAACTTGCCTCAACTACCTTCTGTGGCAGAGAATTCCAGAGACTCACCACTCTCTGTGTAAAGAATGTTTTCCTCATCTCGGTCCTAAAGGAATTCCCCCTTATCCTTAGACTGTGACCCCTTGTTCTGGACTCCCTCAACATCGGGAACAATCTTCCAGCATCTAGCTTGTCCAACCCCTTAAGAATTTTGTAAGTTTCTACAAGATCCCCCCTCAATCTTCTAAATTCCAGCGAGTGCAAGCCGAGTCTATCCAATCTTCCCTCATATGAAAGTCCTGACATCCCAGGAATCAGTCTGGTGAATCTTCTCTGTACCCCCTCTATGGCAAGGATGTCTTTCCTCAGATTTGGAGACCAAAACTGTACGCAATACTCCAGGTGTGGCCTTACCAAAACCCTGTACAACTGCAGTAGAACCTCCCTGCTCCTATACTCAAATCCTTTCGCTATGAATGCTAACATACCATTTGCTTTCTTCACTGCCTGCTGCACCTGCATGCCTACTTTCAATGACTGGTGTACCATGACACCCAGGTCTCGTTGCATCTCCCCTTTTCCTAATCTGCCACCATTCAGATAATAGTCTACCCTCATGTTTTTGCCACCAAAGTGGATAACCTCACATTTATCCACATTATACTGCATCTGTCATGCATCTGCCCATTCACTCAGCCTATCCAAATCACCCTGCAGCCTCCAAGCATCCTCCTCACACCTAACTATACCCCCCAGCTTGGTGTCATCTGCAAATTTGGAGATCTTGCATTGAATACCCTCGTCCAAATCATTAATATATATTGTAAATAGCTGGGGTCCCACCACTGAGCCTTGCGGTACCCCACTAGTCACTGCCTGCCATTCTGAAAAGGCATCTTGTGTTCCATGCAAGAGATCACCAGCTTTTACTTACCGAATAGTGGAAGGCCTGGATAGAGTGAATGTGGAGAGGATGTTTCCACTAGTAGCAGAGTTTAGGGCCGGAGGCCATCGCTCAAAATAAAAGGATGTACCTTTAGAAAGGAGATGAGAAAGAATATCTTTAGTCACAGGGCGGTGAATCTGTGGAATTCATTGCTGCAGATGGCTGTGGAGGCCGTCAATGGATATTTTTGAGGCAGAGATTGACCATTTTTTAAATTAAAATGGGTGTAAGGGGTTATGTGGCAAAGGCAGGAGAATGTTGAGCGGGAAAGATAGATCAGACAATAGACAATAGGTGCCCGAGTAGGCCCTTCGAGCCAGCACTGCCATTCAATGTGATCATGGCTGATCATCCCCAATCAGTACCCCTTTCCTGCCTTCTCCCCATAACTCCTGACTCCGCTATTTTTAAGAGCCTAATCTAGCTCTCTCTTGAAAGCATCCAGAGAACCTGCCTCCACCGCCCTCTGAGGCAGAGAATTCCACAGACTCGCCACTCTCTGTGAGCAAAAGTGTTTCCTCATCTCCGTTCTAAATGGCTTACTCCTTATTCTTAAACTGTGGCCCCTGGTTCTGGACTCCCCCAACATCGGGAGCATGTTTCCTGCCTCTAGCGTGTCCATGCCCTTAACAATCTTATATGTTTCTAATACAGGAAAGTATTAGCAATCAGCTATGATTGTACTATGATTATCAGCTATGATTGAATGGCGGAGTAGACTTAATGGGTCGAATAATGGGTCTTATTCTGCTCCTAGCACATACGAACATGAGCTTTTCCCAGTTTTGTTAGACCAGGCTAATTATGTCATGTCATTGACATAACATGAGTTCAGTCACTCTATCTCCACAGATGTAGCCTTGTTTACTGTGCACTTCTCACCTTTTTTAATTCACATTTACTGCACCTGCTGGATTCTGTATCCGCACAGTACCAGCATGTTTGCTTTTGTTCCCATCCCACATCCCTATTTTTCCCTTTAATCTCCTTCGGACAAATAAGTTCCTTCCTACATATCACTGAAAACAATTTTATCATCTGGATCACTTTACTGCCACCCTATTACAGACTTTCTTTGTTCTCTACCACATGCATGCTTTCTCAATTGTGTAATGAAAGGCCATTGATCTGAAACATGAGGACGCACTGGAACTGCAGATGCTGAGATCTTGCAAAGAACACAAAGTGCTGGAGTAACAATGTTTAAGAAAGAACTGCAGATGCTGGAAAATTCGAATGTAGACAAAAATGCTGGAGAAACTTAGCGGGGGAGGCAGCATCTATGGAGGAAAGGAATAGGTGACGTTTCCGCACATCCCCGCACATTAACACTATTCTACACCCACTAGGGACAATAGTTTTACATTTACCAAGCCAGTTAACCTACAAACCTGTAGGTCTTTGGAATGTGGAGGAAGCTGAAGATCTCGGAGAAAGCCCACGCAGGTCATGGGGAGAACGTACAAACTCCATACAGACAACACCCGTAATCGGGATCGAACCCGAGTTCTCCATCTCTAGCGGACATGGATAGTCAGCACTTCACGTCGGGACCAATCTTCAGATTTTTCACTCTGAAGGGTCCATATAACCATATAACAATTACAGCACGGAAACAGGCCATCTCGGCCCTTCAAGTCCGTGCCGAACAACTTTTTTCCCTTAGTCCCACCTGCCTGCACTCATACCATAACCCTCCATACCCTTCTCATCCATATGCCTATCCAATTTATTTTTAAATGATACCAACGAACCTGCCGCCACCACTTCCACTGGAAGCTCATTCCACACCGCTACCACTCTCTGAGTAAAGAAGTTCCCCCTCATGTTACCCCTAAACCTCTGTCCCTTAATTCTAAAGTCATGTCCGGACCAAAAATGTCACCTATCCATGTCTTCCAGAGTTGCTGCCTGACCCACCAAGTTACTCCAGCACTTTGGGTTCTACGATATGAAACATGGCCTCGCTTTCTGCCTTCACATCAGCTGTCCGACTCACTGACTATTTCCAGCATTTAGCTTTTCTTTGTTTTCCGGCACCTGGAGCCATAGAGTGATACAGCATGGAAACAGCCCTCTGGCCCCATTCACTCACACTGACCTACATGTCCCATCTATACTAGTTCCCACCTGCCTGGCAGCAACGGGGTACTGATTGGGAATGATCAGCCATGATCACATAGAATGGTGCTGGGTCGAATACCCTACTCTGCACCTATTGTCTATTGTCTATTGCCTGCCTTTGATCCATATCCTTCTAAACCTGTCCTATCCATGTCCCTGTGTAAATGTTTCTTAAACATTGCGATAATACCCGCGTTTTTTGTGCTTTTCAATCCAGATGAGCATGTTGTGTCTAGTTGCAATTTGGAAGAAGATCCAGAGAACTCTTTGTCTCAGCTGCAGATATATTGTCTCGTTGGTCACAAGTGCAGGATATTTTGGCATATCATTGGAGTTTAGGATGCATGATGTGCAATAATTCAACTGTTTGATTTGCTGTTGCATTGATTACAAGCTTCTCTGGTGCGCAGCGAGATAAATGTCCTTGTATATAAACAATTCGATGAAAAATAATCTGGAATTCACCCCAGTAAAGCTGCAGTCTCGCAGCTGTGAGCCATAATTGTCTCTGTAACTGGGCTGAACGCACTGCATTGCCCAGGTAGTGCATGCTCCACGATAATATGCATGGTGTGTGTAGCTGGTTAATTATGCTGCTAGCCTTGCAAGAAGGCAGCAGGTATTTTGTACTTCTGTCTGCAGTCATGACACTTGCAGCTCCGCGTGACTGGTTATCAGTGCCCAGTAAACCTTGGGAACATGTGGGTCCTGTTGCCTCTCAGCGTTTTCTTGCTGCCTCTCCTGTGGATCCCATTTCTCCTTTCTGCCGGGATTCTGCCATCGTACTTGGAGATGTGCTTTCATGAGCATTTAGCTGAATGCATGCACACAAAGTGCTGGAGGAGCTCATTGGGCCAGGCAGCATCTTTGGAGGGAATGGGCCATATAACCATACAGCAATTACAGCACGGAAACAGGCCATCTCGGCCCTTCAAGTCCGTGCCGAACAACTTTTTTCCCTTAGTCCCACCTGCCTGCACTCATACCATAACCCTCCATACCCTTCTCATCCATATGCCTATCCAATTTATTTTTAAATGATACCAACGAACCTGCCACCACCACTTCCACTGGAAGCTCATTCCACACCGCTACCACTCTCTGAGTAAAGACGTTCCCCCTCATGTTACCCCTAAACCTCTGTCCCTTAATTCTAAAGTCATGTCCTCTTGTTTGAATCTTCCCTATTCTCAAAGGGAACAGCTTGTCCACATCAACTCTGTCTATCCCTCTCATCATTTTAAAGACCTCTATCAAGTCCCCCCTTAACCTTCTGCGCTCCAGAGAATAAAGACCTAACTTATTCAACCTATCTCTGTAACTTAGCTGTTGAAACCCAGGCAACATTCTAGTAAATCTCCTCTGTACCCTCTCTATTTTGTTGACATCCTTCCTATAATTGGGCGACCAAAATTGTACACCATACTCCAGATTTGGTCTCACCAATGCCTTGTACAATTTTAACATTACATCCCAGCTACTATACTCAATGCTCTGATTTATAAAGGCTAGCATACCAAAAGCTTCTTTACCACCCTATCTATATGAGATTCCACCTTCAAGGAACTATGCACGGTTATTCCCAGATCCCTCTGTTCAACTGTATTCTTCAATTCCCTACCGTTTACCATGTACGTCCTATTTTGATTTGTCCTGCCAAGGTGTAGCACCTCACATTTATCAGCATTAAACTCCATCTGCCATCTTTCAGCCCATTTTTCCAACTGGCCTAAATCACTCTGTAGACTTTGGAAATCCTCTTCATTATCCACAACACCCCCTATCTTGGTATCATCTGCATACTTACTAATCCAATTTACTACCCCTTCATCCAGATCATTGATGTACATGACAAACAACAAAGGACCCAACACAGATCCCTGAGGCACCCCACTAGTCACCTGCCTCCAACCCGACAAGCAGCCATCCACCATTACCCTCTGGCTTCTCCCATTCAGCCACTGTTGAATCTATCTTGCTATTCCTGCATTTATACCCAACAGTTGAACCTTGTAAGCCGATTACGTTTCTTCAGACTGAAGATAATTGCCTCCGCGGATGCTGCCCGGCCCACTGAGTTCCTCCAACATGTTGTGCTCTGCTTAAGATTCCTGCTTCAACATTTCCTGATGCCTCCATTTAACAGAGCGAACCATCATCAAACTCTGTTCTCCTTTTGCCTGATACTTGCATAACTAGTTCTCTACCAAGGACGATCCTGTGTTTATAAGTATTTTATCACGAGTCCACATCACCATTGATTATAGCAATGATGGAGCAGGATCGCTCTCTCAATGCAGTGAAAAATGATAGCTGGCTAACACACATCAAACTCCCACTTAGTCAAGGTGAGAGAAAATGCTCTTGGTTCATCCATTTGTTGCTTTCATGCCATCAGCAAATAATAGTCATTGGACTTGCGGGAAATCAGTTCATAAGTGATAGGAGCAGAAGTGGGCCATTTCACTCATCAAGTCTACTCTGCTATTCAATATGGCTAACGTATCTTTCCCTCTCAACCCCATTCTCCTGCATTCTCCCTGTAGCCATTGACACCCCTACTAATCAAGAATTTGTCAATCACCGCCTTCCAAATACCCAACGACTTGGCCTCCACAGTCATCTGTGGCAATGATTTCACCACCCTCTGACTAAAGAAATTCCTCCGCATCTCTTTTCTAAAGGTGCATCCTTTTATTTGGAGGCTGTGCCCTCTGGTCCCAGGCTCTCCCACGAGTGGAAATATCCTCTCCGCCCTCCATCTCTCCGAAATGGAGGGATTTGGTCATACGCAGGTGGATGAGTTTAGTTTAACTTGCCATGTCCTGCATAGACATTGTGGGCGAAAGACCTGTTCCTTTCATAATATCATAAGTAGTAGGAGCAGAATTAGGCCATTTGTCCCATCAAGTCTACTCCACCATTCAATCATGGCTGATCTATCTTTCCCTCTCAACCCCATTCTCCTGCCATCTCCCCATAACCTCTGACACCCGTACTAATCAATTTCTCTTTCCTACCTCACCATCTGCATAAAGGGAAACAGAGCGAACTTTTCACTTCAAAGAACTTTCAGATTGGTTGATCGAAAGATGCAGCCTGGTGCAGGTCCATCGGCCCATCAAGTCCACATCAACCCATCAACACTAGTTCTCTGAAGAAGGGTCTCGACCCGAAACGTCGCCTATCTCCTTTGCTCCTTAGATGCTGCTGCACCCGCTGAGTTTCTCCAGCTTTTTGTATAACACTAGTTCTCTGCTATGCTATCCCACTTTCCCATCCACTGCCTACACACTAGCGACAACCTATAGCGGCTAATTAACCTACAAACCCACACTTTCCTCGCGTGCTGCCTGTGTGGAGTTGTTACGTTCTCCCAGTGACCGTGTGGACTTCCTCTGGGTGCTCCAATTTCCTCCTACATACCAAAGACATAGCTTAATTGGCCACTGCAATTTGCCCCCAAGTGTGTAGGGAGCGGTTGCAAAAGTGGGATAACATGGAAATAGTGTGAACAGGTGATCGATGGTCGGCATGGACTCGGTGGGCCAAAGGGCCTGTTTCCATGCTGTATTTTCAATCAACCAATCTGAAAGTTCCTTGAGCTGGTGTTTGCATTATTTCTATTTCCACAGATGGTGAAAGCGGGGAAGATTTAATAGGAACTTTTTCATAGAATGTGTGGTGGATATATGAATTTTGCTGTTCTATGTTCATAATAGATGTATTAATACTGTTTTATTTAACAGAGAGCTCTTTCTGAAGACCAACGCTCAGCTGAACATCCGGTGTCGGCAGCTCCTGTCAGAACTATCTTACATTTACCCTGTTGAAGTGGTAAGCCTATTGAGGATTTTCATTTCATAACTATTCTTGAGGGTCAGATTTCAAAATTTGTCTTTATTTAAGATTTCATGCACCATTCCCACCAGGAGGTTGGAGATAGAGTAACCATATAACCATATAACAATTACAGCACGGAAACAGGCCATCTCGGCCCTTCAAGTCCGTGCCGAACGAAGTAGAAACAAGGAACTGCAGATCCTCTCGATATCCTCCTCGATATTCTCCTTTCTTCCCAATAACCCTCTCTGGCTAAACCCCTCCCTTCACCACCTCCAGTTTAAATTCCAGTTGGAATATTTTGGAGAACCAAGTAACCAAGAACCAAGATATTCCGCAGCTCTGCTCTTGCTCCCCCTCCCCCCATTCGTAACAAGGACAGAGTAGTTTGCCTTTCACCCCAGCAGCCGTCGCATACAGCATATAATCCTCCCAACATTTTCGCCGCCTCCAACGGGATCCCATGACTGGTCGCATCTTCCTGTCTCTGCCCCTTTCTGCTTTCCGCAGAGACCGATCCCTCTGCAACTCCCTGGTCAACTCGTCCCTTCCCACCCAAACCACCCCCTCCCCAGGTACTTTCCCCAGCAACCGCAGGAGATACAACACCCTTTACCTCCCACCTCGACACATCCCCCATTTACCTCCCCCATCCAAGGACCCCGACAGTCTTTTCAGGTGAGGCAGAGGTTCACTTGCATCTCCTCCAACGTTATCTAATGTATCCGCTGTACCAGGTGTCAATTCCTGTATATTTACAGAGACCAAACACAGACTCGGCGATCGTTTCGCTGAACACCTCCACTCAGTCCACCTTAACCTACCTGATCTCCCGGTTGCTCAGCACTTTAACTCCCCCTCCCATTCCCAATCTGACTTTCCTGTCCTGGGCCTCCTCCATTGTCAGAGTAAGGCCCAGCACGGATTGGAGGAGCAGCACCTCATATTTCGCTAGGGTAGTTTACACCCCAGCGGTATGAACATTGACTTCTTTAACTTCAAGTAGCCCTTGCTTTCCCTCTCTCTCCGTCCCCTCCCCCTTCCCAGTTCTCCCACCAGTCTTACCGACTCGACTACATTCTATCTTTGTCCCGCCCACTCCCCTGACATCAGTCTGAAGAAGGGTCTCGACCAGAAAAGTCACCTATTCCTTCTCTCTAGAGATGCTGCCTGTCCTGCTGAGTTCCTCCAGCATTTTGTGTCTAACTGCAGATGCTGGTTTACACAAAAGGACATAAAATGCTGGAGTAACTCGGCAGGTCGGGCAGCATCTGTGGGGAATATGGATAGGTGATGCTTTGGGTCGGGTGACTTTTTCAGACCCTTCAGAGATGCTTCACTGAGGTCATTGTTACCATCTGAGGCAAAGACTTGCAGTATCTTTCCATTGATAGGTGGCTGTCAGACATATCCATTAAAATTTTGCGAGTCAGAATTTAGAACTTTTAATTATGAGTTCAGAAACTTCTTGAAATATGTTTATGTTGCAGTTGTCCAAAGTGCTGGTGAGGCTGCACTTGGCTGCACGGTTTGGTTTTGGTCACCCTGCTATACGATGGCTGTCTTTAAACTGCCATCCCTTTTAACCTTGCCGGTCCTTTTCATGTTAGGTGGGGCTAGAGAGTGGTTTGTTTACTACTATTTAGATTTGCTTCCGAAATCTGAACTTCTGGCAAATGTCTATTTTTTTAATTTTATTTTTTTAATTAAATTTTTTTTTAAATTAGAAGTAAATACATAATAAAAACATTTTGTTTGTAGTAGTCATACATTATTAATATTGTTTATAATATCAAGTGTATAATAATTGCACATTTTTTAAATGTTTATATAGATAGAAAATAATAGAGAGGGAGAGAAAAGACACCAAAAAGTTAAAAGCATGGAATAATCAGCTAATTATACATTATTGGAGATATGTCCGTGAATTATGAAATGTAACTCTTCATCTAATCCTTGATTCGGGTTTCAGTCAGGTTCTCGTGCCGAACCGGTTTCCCCCTTCAAATAGTCAATGAATGGAGACCATATTCTAGTAAATAGTTCTTGTTTGTCCATTAAGACAAATCTTAATCTTTCCAAATGTAGGGTCTCCGACATTTCCATAATCCACATTTTAATTGTGGGGGTTATAGAGCCTTTCCAAAATTGTGATATTAATTTTATCCAAATTATTAAGCTATAGTCGATAAAGTTTCTTTGGATTGTTGTAAATATTTGATTTTGTTCTAATATTCCTAATATTATTCGTTTTGAATCAGGGTCCAATTGGATGTTGACAACTTCCGAAATTATCTTAAAAATTTCCGTCCAAAAATTATTAATTTTTATACAACTTACAAATGTGTGCGTTAGGTTAGCCTCTAAGTGCTGACATTTTTCACAAATAGGAGATACACTTGGGAAAATTCTATTTAATTTTGTTTCTGAATAATGCAATCTATGTAATACTTTAAATTGTATTAAAGAATGTCTAGCATTTAACGAACAGTGATGTATATGTTGTAAGCTTTCGTCCCAAATATCTTGCCTTATTGGTTGGCCTAGTTCATTTTCCCATGATTGCCTATATATTTCCGTCGTGGGTGCATCGTTATCTAATAGGATATTATAAATATAGGATATTAATTTTTCTGTGTTGGGGTGTTTGTTCAAACATTCATCAAGAATTTCTGTCTTTCTATTTCTATAGTCCTATGTATTTGATTTGACATAGTTTCTAAGTTGTAGGTATCTAAAGTAGTCATTTGAGTGAAGTCTATAACTCCTGGAATGAGAGGAATGTACCTTTCCTATAAAGATGACCCATCTTTATAATTCCGTGATTTTTCCATTGTAAGAAACCTTTATCCATTGTTGAGGGTTTAAATGTAGGGTTGTTTACAATGGGAAGAAGTGATAAATTATCCAATATTAGTGTCTTTTTTAATTGTTTCCAAATGTGTATTCCACTATATATTATAGGGATTTCACTATAGGTTTTTTTGCTTAATTTAGTAGTAGCAAATAAGATCGATCCAATTTCAAAGGGTAAACAGTCTGCCTTTTCCATTTTTAACCAATCTGGTTGTTGGTCCAGTTCTTCCAACCAAAAATTCATATTTTTTATGTTAACTGCCCAAAAATAGAACATAAAGTTCGGTAGGGCTAAACCTCCATTTATTTTTGATTTACATAAATGCTTTTTATTCTGTGATTCTTATAATCCCAGATAATTTTTACTTTTTAACAGTTGATTTTCCTTTTTGCAATGATGCCCTTTTATTACTACATATTGGTTAGTAACTTTTCACAGCTTTAACAACCTTTCATCACTGAACTCTATCTATCCAATGCCATTTTGTGCGATAAAACACATGGTTTGCACTTCAGGAAAATTTGCTTCAGTCATAAACTCACGTTTGTCTCATTCACCAACACCTTTTACATTGAGTTATGCTGGTGAAATGCTTCATGCACCAAAATCTAAATTCTTTCTGAAGAGCGAATTCAGTACTCAAGTAGGCTCTGGTCAAAAGTCTAAAGCGCAAGAGGAACTCAGTGGGTTAGGTAGCTTCTGTGGAGGGAATGTGTAGATAAGTGGTTCATGTTATGAATCATGCTTTTGTAGTTACGCCCACTAGCTTGTTAGCATCGCGGTCTACTGCACTGGGCGGTATGAAGTTAACTCTCAATTGGGAGCTTGTTGTTGCTTATTCTAAATAAACAGCGTATAACCTGACAAGGTGTGAGGTCTATATTATTACAGGGACTCTAAACCAACATGGTACCAGGAGTGGGGTTGAGTTTGAGATGGATGGCCTCAGCAAGCTTCAATACTTTTGTCAGATTGGCGCTGTGTTCTTCAATCGTTTTCCCAGCAATGAGGATATCGTCCACTACAAGGCCATGACCGTGTTGGGGTGATTTCTGGTCTCCAATTGGAGGCGTGGGTTCATATTCCACTATGGACTCAGTTGGTTTCGGGTCCCTGTAATAATAAAGACCTCCCACCTTGTCAGGTTATACACTGGTTATTTAGAATAAACAACGACAAGCTCTCACTTGAGAGTTAACTTCATACCGCCCAGTGCAGTAGACCGCGACGCTAATAACCCAGTGGGCGTAACTACAAAAGCATGACTCATAGAAACATAGAAACATAGAAATTAGGTGCAGGAATAGGCCATTCGGCCCTTCGAGCCTGCACCACCATTCAATATGATCATGGCTGATCATCCAACTCAGTATCCCGTACCTGCCTTCTCTCCATACCCTCTGATCCCCTTAGCCACAAGGGCCACATCTAACTCCCTCTTAAATATATCCAATGAACTGGCCTCAACTACCCTCTGTGGCAGAGAATTCCAGAGACCCACCACTCTCTGTGTGAAAAAAATTCCTTCTCATCTCGGTCCTAAAGGATTTCCCCCTTATCCTTAAGCTGTGACCCCTTGTCCTGGACGTCCCCAACATCGGGAACAATCTTCCTGCATCTAGCCTGTCCAACCCCTTAAGAATCTTGTAAGTTTCTATAAGATCCCCTCTCAATCTCCTAAATTCTAGAGTGTATAAACCGAGTCTATGCAGTCTTTGTTCATAAGACAGTCCTGACATCCCAGGAATCAGTCTGGTGAACCTTCGCTGCACTCCCTCTATGGCAATAATGTCCTTCCTCAGATTTGGAGACCAGAACTGTACGCAATACTCCAGGTGTGGCCTCACCAAGACCCTATACAACTGAAGTAGAACCTCCCTGCTCCTATACTCAAATCCTTTTGCTATGAAAGCTAACATACCATTGGCTTTCTTCATAGAAACATAGAAACATAGAAAATAGGTGCAGGATTAGGCCATTCGGCCCTTCGAGCCTGCACCGCCATTCAATGTGATCATGGCTGATCATCCAACTCAGTATCCCGTACCTGCCTTCTCTCCATACCCCCTGATCCCTTTAGCCACAAGTGCCACATCTAACGCCCTCTTAAATATAGCCAATGAACTGGCCTCAACTACCTTCTGTGGCAGAGAATTCCAGAGACTCACCACTCTCTGTGTAAAGAATGTTTTCCTCATTTCGGTCCTAAAGGAATTCCCCCTTATCCTTAGACTGTGACCCCTTGTTCTGGACTCCCTCAACATCGGGAACAATCTTCCAGCATCTAGCTTGTCCAACCCCTTAAGAATTTTGTAGGTTTCTATAAGATCCCCCCTCAATCTTCTAAATTCCATCGAGTACAAACCGAGTCTATCCAATCTTTCCTCATATGAAAGTCCTGACATCCCAGGATGTCACTGCCTGTTGTACCTGCATGCCTACTTTCAATGACTGGTGTACCATGACACCCAGGTCGCGCTGCATCTCCCCTTTTCCTAATCGGCCACCATTTAGATAGTAGTCGGTTTTCCTATTTTTGCCACCAAAGTGGATAACCTCACATTTATCCACATTATACTGCATCTGCCAAACATTTGCCCACTCACCCAGCCATTAGTGGCTCATAACATGAGCCACTAATCTACAGAATGGGTGGGCAATGCTTCGGATCAAGATCCTTCAGATCGATTAAGCTCTTTAATCTGAAGGAGGGTCCCGACCTGAAATGTCGTCTGTCCATTCCCCGCAGATGCTGCCTGACCTGTGGACTTTCTACAGCACTTTGTTTTGTCCAAGATTCCAGGGTCTGCAGTTCCTCGTGTGCTTGTCTCCCTGATCAAGTCCAGTTTGTTGATTATCCTGAATCTTAAATTGTAACCAATAGCTCCCCTCCTCATTGGCCCCATGCCATCAGGATGAAGCCACAATCCAGGGACATTTTGTACCTCCTCATCTCACATTACTTCAACTTTGTGTACATCCAGCGCTGCTCTTCCTGATCCCTCGCGTTTCAAATATTATTCTGGGTTATCTTTGGGGTTTAATTGCATGAGGTGAACATCCAATGTCGGCACATCTGTGGTTCTGTAATGTTTCAGGAAAATGGAAGGATATTGGTATTTAATTGACGTATAACATAATTGTGTGCAGTTTGCACATGCTTGTGACATGTTGGTTCTCTCCGGGTATTCCTGTTTCCTACAACATCCCAAAGCCATGTAGGTTAATTGGTCTCTATAAATTGCCCCGAGCACGGAGGGAGTGGTTGCGAAAATAGGATAAAGTAGAACTAGTGTGAACAGGTTATTGCTGGACAGTATGGACATAGTGGGCCGAAAGGCCTGTTTCCATTCTGTATCTTCCAATCAATTAGGTCAATCAAAAACTTGACAAAGCAGCTTTAATTTTAAAAACCAATGGCTGGGTGAAGTTCAAAGCTTAGTTTTTAAGGTTTGTGCATCTGGTACAATGAATAACTTGGTTTGAAATGCTGAACCATGCAACTTTTTTTTGTCTTTTGCAGAACGATCAGAAGGATTATTTCATGTGTGGAGTAAAGCTACCAAATTCAGAAGACTTCCAAGGTAAATTTGATCTTAAGTCACAGTTGCTCTTTTTCTCCCTCATAACGAGCCAACTAGGAGGTCGCACAAGTGTTCTGGCGAAGAGTCAAACGTGTGTTTGGATCTTGCATGACATCTTGGTGCATTCAGCAAAACAACAATGGTGCTCTTGCTTGCGTTGCGTAACTGCAGCAGCTTCCTTGCTGTTTGGCTGATATTTACCATGCATTAGTTTTCTTGATGGAGTGAGTCCCTCTTATGCTGAGCACCACAAACTGCTTGATGGGGCTCCAAATTACATTATCTGCTGGACAGTCTGTAACCAATTGTGCTGCATTATACTCGAGTACAGTTCTGCTCTGGCCATGGACAAGGGTGCATGTACAGTCATGGACAAGGATGCATGTACAATAGACAAGTTGCTCTTTGTCATGCTCATAAGTTACAGGAGCAGAATTAGGACATTCAGCCCACTGAGTCTACTTCACCATTCAATCATGGCTGATCTATCTCTCCCTCTTTCTCCTGTCTTCTCCTCCTAATCTATGATACCCTTACTTGTCAAGACCCTGTCCACCTCCTCTTTAAAAATCATCAATGACTTGGCCTCCACATCCGTCAGAGTCAATGAATTCCACAGATTCACCATCCACTGACTAAAGAAATTCCTCATCTCCTTTATAGGGTTATAAGGAATGAGAATAGAATGAGGCCATTTGGCCCATCAAGTCGACTCTGTCATTCAATCATGGCTGATCTATCTCTCCCTCCTAACCCCATTCTCTTGCCTTCTCCAAAAACCTCTGACACCTGTGTAAACTTTCTAAAGGTTCGTCCTTTTATTCTGTGGCCTCTGGTCCTAGACTCTCCCACTAGTGGAATCGCCCCCTCCACATCCATGCTATCCAGGCCTTTCATTTCTCGATGTTTCAATTAGGTCCCCTCTCATTCTTCTAAACTGCACGTACAGGTCCAGTGCCGTCAATCGCTCATCATAACCAAACCATCCCTGGGATCATTCTCGTAAACCACCTCTGGACTCTAACGCCATCTCATTTTTCCTCCAATATTGGGGCTTAAAATTGCTCACAATACTCCAAATGCGGTCTGACCAATGCCTTTTAAAGCCTCAGGATTACATCACTTTTATTATATTCTAGTCCTCTCAAAATAAATGCTAAAATTGCATTTGCCTTCCTTACTACCGACTCAACCTGCAAATTAACTTTTGGGAACCCTGCACCAGACTCTCAGACTAGCCTAGAGTGATGCAACTTGGGCGGCACAGTGGTGCAGCTGGTGGAGCTGCTGCCCCAAAGCACCAGAGAACCCAGGTTCAATCCTGCAGCGATGCTGACAGTGAATTTTGCACAATCTCCCCGTGACCGCATGAATTTCCTCCCACATCCCAAAGGCGTATAGTTTTGTAAGTTAATTGTCCTCTGTAAATTTACCCCTGTCTTAAGGGAGTGAATGACAAAGTGGGATAACATAGTCTCGGAAACGGCTTCTTCCCCTGTTATCAGGCTTCTGAATGGTCCTTCCATAAGCTTGGATAAGTCCGATCTACCCCAATCTCCAGTTTAAATTCCAGTTGGAATATTTTGGAGGACCAAGTAACCAAGAACCAAGAACCGCACTACAGGCATGAGCAGTCTATGCAACTGGTGCACTGCAATGCTGAGAACTATACGTTGCATTCTGTATCTTTCCCTTTGCTCTTCTTATTACACTAGATATAGATAGTATTTATTTATAGTATTATCTGATCTGTTTGGAAAGTATGTTAAACAAAGCTTTTCACTGAACCTTGGTACACGTGGCAATAATAAACCTAACCCTGATTAGTGGTTGCTGATTGATGGTCAGCATGGGCTCGGTGGGCCGAAGGGCCTGTTTCCATGCTGTATTGTTCAATCAATCGGGCCACATACTGTTCTGATTCTGATTCTTTGATTTTGTTTGAAGAATCCCCTCTATGCAAAATTGGGGGTAACGGTTGCATTTGTACATGCAGGTTTAACATTATTTGCCTTATATCATTAGGCTACAGTAAAAGCTAAAACAAATCTCACTGACATTTGACAAGTCCAATTATTGTGCACCAAAATCAGCGCTCCAAGACTGGGTAGCATAGCTAACTGGCTAGTTTGAAAGATGGATCACGCTGAAAACTAACAGCTGCCAAACAGCAACAACAGAAAAGGTCGTTTGCTGTTTCAGTTTGACTGATTCAGAAATTGTTGGGCATCAGTGAACAGCATTTGAGTAGAACCCAGGCAAAGAACGAAAAAGATGAAGAGAACACAACAAGGCTGTAATGAAGCAGAAAATGGCATTTTCGTCGTAAATAGGATAAAGGTGCGAAATGAAATGAGTTAAGTGTAGAGGCATAAGAATGGGGAGATTGGTGGCGAGAGAAAAAACAGATTGACCATATTTCTCCAGCTCTGAGTGAATCCTTGCCCTGACACCAGCCCACACTGCATTCATTTCCAATGGCTGTTTTGCAGCAACCCCACTTATCGGCACCAACAATCTGAGTAAATAGAAGCAGCGATTTGATTCTCAAGTTGTTGCATGCAATCTTAATGCTGGAAGGCTGTTAATCACCCCCCTTTCCCCTCGCACTTGGCAGAGTCGTTGCTTGCAACTGAGATTGTATCCTTTCCCTGAGTCTGTGCGTTACTCGGTGAGCAACAGATGGGCGAGATACAGGAAGGATATTTATGATCTGGAATTCACTATCTCCTGAAACCAAGTTAATCCAGGCATTCGAGTGAAAATTGGTAGCTACTTGAGAGCGAATAAGGGGCCATAGGGGTTTGGCATTGACTGTTTCCCCGCATGGAGCCAAGGTGGACCCTATGACTATTTTATGATTCCAGATTCAAACCAGTTAAAAGAAGTAAAGGGATATTTGTACCTGTAATGTCAGGGCATAAATAATAGAACAAACCTCTACCTAAAATAGAGACAAAGTGTTGGAGTAACTCAGCGGAGCAGGCAGCATCCCTGGAGCAAAAGGATAGATGACGTTCCGGGTTGGGATCCTGTCTGAAGAAAGGTCCCTGATCCTTTTCCTCCAAAGATGCTCTCTGACTCTCGCTGAGTTATTCCAGCATCTTGCGTCTATCTTTGGTATAAATCAGCATCCGTGGTTCTTTGTTTCTACATTCTTGTACCTAGATTAATTGTAGCGACAATATGAGTGGCAATCTTTGCCTGCCCCTTGTCTACATCTCCAATGCAATATAAATTACAGGTGTTTCTGTTATGAAGCAATAGTTGCTTTCCTTAGAAACTTTGTGTTAATGAAAATCATGTTAGAAACCGCTGTCAATGGGGAGAAAGGGCTTAAGCAGCACATTTGCACTTTGTCCTAAGAATGAAGACATTTGGCTACGAGAACACTGCTAGCTCCAACTGAACTAGGAACTGCCTGTGTTGCACCAGGGACTTTAGGCTTCGTGTAAGGAAGAACTGCAGATGCTGGTTTGAATCGAAGGTAGACACAAAAAACTGGAGTAACTTAGCGGGACAGGCAGCATTCCTGAAGAAGGGTCTCGACCCGATGGTGGCCGATTAGGAAAAGGGGAGATGCAACGAGACCTGGGTGTCATGGTACACCAGTCATTGAAAGTAGGCATGCAGGTGCAGCAGGCAGTGAAGAAAGCGAATGGTATGTTGGCATTCATAGCAAAAGGATTTGAGTACAAGAGCAGGGAGGTTCTACTGCAGTTGTACAGGGTCTTGGTGAGGCCACACCTGGAGTATTGTGTACAGTTTTGTCTCCTAATCTGAGGAAATACATTCTTGCCATAGAGGGAGTAGAGAGAAGGTTCACCAGACTGATTCCTGGGATGGCAGGACTTCCATATGAAGAAAGACTGGATAGACTCGGCTTGTACTTGCTGGAATTTAGAAGATTGAGGGGGGATCTTATAGAGACTTACAAAATTCTTAAGGGGTTGGACAGGCTAGATGCAGGAAGATTGTTCCCGATGTTGGGGAAGTCCAGAACAAGGGGTCACAGTTTAAGGATAAGGGGGACCGAGATGAGAAAATCATTTTTCATACAAAGAGTGGTGAATCTGTGGAATTCTCTGCCACAGAAGGTAGTTGAGGCCAGTTCATATTTAAGAGGGAGTTAGATGTGGCCCTTGTGGCTAAAGGGATCATGCTGGAAAATCGAATGTACACAAAAATGCTGGAGAAACTCAGCAGGTGCAGCAGCATCTATGGAGCGAAGGAGATGGCAACGTTTCGGGCCGAAACCCTTCTTCAGACTGATAGGGGGTAGGGGGAAACCCTATCAGTCTGAAGAAGGGTTTCAGCCCGAAACGTTGCCTATTTCCTTCGCTCCATAGATGCTGCTGCACCTGCTGAGTTTCTCCAGCATTTTTGTGTACTTTTAGGAATGAGGTTTGGAGAAATTTCTTCACTCATTTAAAATTTGCATCCCAGAGGCCTGTGGTTGGACAACGATTTACTGTAATTTGGACAGCTGCTTGTTTGTCTGAAGAAGGGTCCCGACCCGAAACATCAGCCATCCTTTTTCTCCGGAGATGCTGCCTGAATCATTGAGTTGCTCCAGCACTTTGTGTCTATCGTTGTCAGTAGTTTGGTTTAGCTTCGTGTTTGTGCCGGTGTGAACTCCAAGGATTGAATAGCCACTGCCTGTAATACAAATATCTGATTCTGATCAGTTCTCAAGAAGTGTTTGAATCTTGAGGCTAGTTGTTTGGGTAAGGTTTTATTTTTAAACAGACATAAGCATGATCTTAGAGATGTATAAAATCTGGAGAGGAATAGACAGAATGTGCATGGTCTTTTACCAAGGGTTGGGCAATCAAGAACCAGAGGACATGGGTTTAAGGTGAGAGGGGAAAGAATATTACGCACAGGGTGCTGAGTTATGGAACGAGCTGCTGGAGGAGGTAGTTCAGGCAGGCACTATAACAGTTGGACATTTTGACAGATATACATGTACAAGAAATATTTAGAGGGGTATATGGGCATAACACAGGCATGTAGGACTAGCTTAAGTGGGGCATTTTGGTAGACGTTAGAGATAGAGGCCCTTCGGCCCACCGAGTCCTTGCTGCCCAGCAGTCACCCAGCACACTAACGCTACCTTACACACTAAGCATAACTTTACAATTTATCAAAGCCAATTAATCAACAAACCTGTCTTTGGAGTGTGGAGGGAAACCGGAGAACACCCAGAGAAAACCCACGTGGTCACAGGGAGAATGTACTGACATCTATTATAAACCCACAGACTGACATCCATTATGAACCCATTGACTCCCATAGCTATCTAGACTACACTTCTTCCCAACCTGCTTCCTGTAAAGACTCTATCCCCTATTCCCAATTCCGCATCTCCGCCCCAGATGAGGTGTTCCATACCAGGTCATCGGAGATATCCTCATTCTTTAAGGAACGGGGGTTCCCCTCTCCATTATAGATGAGGCCCTCACTAGGGTCTCCTTGATATCCCGCAGCTCCCCTCTTGCTCCCCTTCCCCCCCCCCCCCCCCCCCCCCGTATATGTAACAGGGACAGAGGAGCCCTTGTCCTCACCTTCCACCCCATCAGCTGTCGCATACAGCACATAATCATCTGCCACTTTCGCCACCTCCATCGGGATCCCACTACTAACCACATCTTCCCATCTCCATCCCTTTCCGCTTTCTGCAGAGACCGTTCCCTCCGCAACTCCCTGGTCAACTCGTCCCTTCCCACCCAAACCATCCCCTCCCCTGGTACTTTCCCCTGCAACCATAGGAGATGCAACACCTGTCCCTTTACCTCCCCCCTCGACTGCATCCAAGGACCCCAACAGTCTTTTCAGATGAGTCAGAGGTTCACTTGCACCTCCTCCAACCTCATCTACTGTATCCGCTGTTCCAGGTGTGGACTGCTGTATATTGGCTAGATCAAGTGCAGGCTCTGCGTTCGTTTCGCTGAACACCTACGCTCAGCCCACCTAAACCAACCTGATCTCCCAGTTGCTCAACACTTCAACTCCCCCTCCCATTCCCACACTGACCTTTCTGTCCTGGGTCTCCTCCATTGTCAGTGAGGCCCAGCACAAATTGGAGGAACAGCACCTCATATTTTGCTTGGTCAGCTTACACCCCAGCGGTATGAACATTGACTTCTCTAAGTTCAAGTCGCCCTTGCTTTCTCTCTCTCTCTCTCTCTCTCCATCCCCTCCCCCTTCCCAGTTTTCCGACCCGTCTTACTGTCTCTGACTACATTTTATCTCGGTTTGCTTTGTTGTTACCCTCTCCCAATTAACAATAATCTATTCTACATTTTCCTTGATCTCCATTCCTTTTGTCCTGTTTTCACACCTTAAAAGTCCTAATCTATGTACCGCCCACTTTCCTGACATCAGCCTGAAGGAGGGTCTCGAGCCGAAACGTTACCCTCTCCAGTGATGCTGCCTGTTCCGCTGAATGATTCCAGCATTTTGTATCTATCTTCGGGAGAATGTACAAACTCTGTATGGACAGCACTCAAAGAACCGGGACTCTGGCGCTGTAAGGCAGCAACCCTACCGCTACGCTACGGTGCCACCCCTAAAACAAGTGCTCATACAGGATTTGAACCCGGGACGTCAGGCACCCTCTGCGAAAAATCATATCCTGAGACCAACAAACTGGTTAGTAGATGAGTTGGGCCGAAGGGCCTGTCACGTTGTTGTATGACTCTGACCTCAACAGGAATTAATCTCTTCAGATTGCCATCCTCGTACAACAGACATAACGAGAGTGTGGGTCCGAGTATCTTCAGCAAGTCCAGAGGTGATGAGCATAGTGGCGGTTTTCTTTAAACTGTCACTTCTAACTTGTCTCACTGTTATTCCCACTAATGCTAGGTTAGACTAAATGAGACTTGGATTTGCAGGAAAATATTGGTCATTCCAGACTGAGGGAAGGAGGCCACATATTTGTCGAGGTCAATGTGATCTGGGTCCGAGGTGCAGACGACTGGAAGAGCCAAGTCAAGTAATGAGACGTGGCCCACAGCTAAATTGAATGACCTTTCGACTTTACTCAGGCCCTTGCCTCATTTCTCTCCCACTGAGAGGGATTGATGATTAGATTTGGGAGGTAATGACAGCAACATGTTTGAACATCTCAATTGATGGGGCTGATGTGAGCGCCAATGTCGTACAGATGGGACTTGTTGGTCGGCGTGGGCACGATGGGCCGAAGGGCAAGTTCCCACGCTGTATGTCTCAATTACTTTAAAAATTTTTTTATTTATTAGAAGCAGTGTACAAAAATATAACCAGCGGCGTATGACAATACAATTATTTTACAGCTTCAATTTAATTTTTAGCTGAAGTTAAGAGAAAAGAAGAGTAAAAGCAAGAAAGAGAGAAAGTGGATGTGCAAGGAGAACTCTATGACTCTTTGACTAAATTACTTTGTGTCAGGAAAGGAGTGGCGTGGTATTAATAATTAAGCAAAATTCAGGAAATATATACAGGTCCAAACTCTGCTAAAAGCATTTAAGACAAATAAATCTGAGACATAAGAAGGTATTTATCAATAAATCTGCAGCTTGTGGCTTGCTGTTTTCTAAAAAAAAAACCCCAAAGCAAAAATCTGCAGATGCTAAAAATCTGAAATTAAACCAGAAAATGCTGGGAATACTCAGCGGGTCAGGATGGATGGATGTTTCTGTTCTCAATAAAAAGCCCAATTGCTTTGCCAAGGGTTTTTGGTGATCTGACGTACTCTGAAACCTGTCTCCCTCTGTGGTTTAATTATCGTTCCCCCAGGACAAGTAACTCGAGCAATACTGTAACAGCATTCCCTTCGTCCCATGAACAAAAATGACTGAAACGAAGTTTGTAATTCATTCTTCCTTGAAGTTCCCTCACTAAGTTTTTCTTATCTTCCTTTCTTTTTTGTCAATTTTGGGTTGCAATCCGCATTTATCCCTTGACTACGCCTTTGAATAATGAAACGGGTTTTGTGCTGGCAGTAGATTTAATGGAAGTTTGTCCCTCTTACTAAATGGTGATGATTTCTTAACATTGTATATCTGTTTTTTTTCCCCAAATAACTATCTGCTTTGCAGATGTTGGTAAATGCAGAAGACATATTGGTTTACATTTGGCATGTGTTACTCATCACATTTCCTCCAGCTCCGATTTGAGTTTGGCGAATGAGATTTATCCTTTTTTTAAATAATGGCTAAGGCATTCATGGTGGTTGTTTAGTAATTGGAAAAGGTAATATGGGAAATAAGGGCCAGGTTTATCATGGCACGAGACCTGTGCCCATTTACCACAGTACATGCTTGGGATAATGTAGACAATAATTTCAAAGGATTACCTGCTAACCCACTGTTCTCTTCTGTTACTTCGAACCCAATAAAGTTTAGCCGATCCTTACTGTGCCACACCTGTGTTTCATTTCCTCCATCCTTACAACCAATATCCAAGACCATATTTGCTCTTAATACACACAAGCTGGCCACGTTGTGAATGTAATTTTGTACTTGATGTATACAATTTTTAAATCACCCTTTGTATGTGCCATATATTGATTTAATCAGATTGAAACTTTATGCGTGGGAGTAAAGACATCTGAAGACTGAATGGCAGATTCATGACCTGAAGGAATTTGTAAAGGCACATTTTTGTGTCATTTTCCTTCTCTTAACTTTAATAAATTGAAAGTAGGGTCTGTGTGGTACTTCAATTGAAAGGAAAGAAACCTTTTACTTGAAAGTTTCAAGTTGTGTTGTCATTTTGTGCCTCTAATATTGTGACATTTTGTTACATAAAATAATAATTCTAGTGAGATCAGGGAAGGGTACGCTGATGTTCTTGAGCATGTTAACATCAAAGGGCTGGTGGTATAGGGTCTTGAAGAGCATTAAGAAGGATATTCCGCAGACCCTGGTGGGATCTAACCCAGGTTATTGAGAAAAACAAGAGGGGAGATTTCCTGGGTCCTGACAGAGAACTTTGGTATTCTCTTTCGCCCCCGCTGAGACCCCAGAGAACAGGGAAATAGTTTATCGTTCCTCTGTTTAAGGGCAGAAGAGACAAAACGGGATATGATCAGCTGGTGAACCTTGCATCAAAGGTAGAGAAATTTTTGAAGAAGATTCTTCTGGACAGGATTTACTCACATCTGGAAAAACATCATTGTTTGAGATGTTTAAGAAGGAACTGCAGATGCTGGAAAATCGAAGATAGACAAAAATGCTGGAGAAACTCAGCGGGTGAGGCAGCATCTAGGGAGCGAAGGGAATGGCGACGTTTCGGGTCAAGACCCTTCTTCAGACTGATGTGCAGGTGGGGGGGGGTGGAAGAAGAAAGGAAGGAAGAGGTGGAGACAGTGGGCTGTGGGAGAGCTGGGGAGGGGAAAGAAGGAGAAAGCAGGGATTACCTAAAATTGGAGAAGTCAATGTTCATACCGCTGGGGTGTAAACTACCCAAGCGAAATATGAGGTGCTGCTCCTCCAATTTACGGTGGGCCTCACTCTAGCCATGGAGGAGGCCCAGGACAGAAAGGTCGGGTTCGGAATGGGAGGGGGAGTTGAAGTGCTGAGCCACCGGGAGATCAGGTTAGTTATTGCGAACCGAGCGGAGGTGTTGGGCGAAGCGATCGCCGAGCCCATGCTTGGTCTCACCGATGTAGAGCAGCTGACACTTAGAGCAGCGGATGCAATAGATGAGGTTGGAGGTGGTGAAGGTGAACCTCTGCCGGACCTGGAAAGACTGCTTGGGCCTTTGGATGGAGTCAAGGGGGAAGGTAAAGCGACAAGTGTCACGTTTCCTGTGGCAGGAGAGGGGGTGCCAGGAGAAGGGGTTGGTTTGGATGTGAAGGGACAAATTGACCAGGGAGTTATGGAGAGAGCGGTCTCTGCAGAAAGCCGAAAGGGGAGGAGATGGGAATATGTGGCCAGTGGTGGGATCCCGTGGGAGGTGGCGAAAATGTTGGAGGATTATTTGTTGTATGTGACGGTTGGTAGGGTGGAAGGTGAGGACAAGGGGGGCCCCTGTTCCATGAAGAATGAGGACATCTCCGGTGCCCTGGTGTGGAACACCTCATCCTGGGTGCAGATGTGGTGAGACGGAGGAATTGGGAGTAGGGATGAAGTCCTCACAGGAAGCAGGGTGGGAAGAGGTGTAGTCCAGATAGCCATGGGAGTCAGTGGGTTTATAATGGATGTCGGACAGTAGTCTATCACCTGCGATGGAGATAGTGAGGTCTAGAAACGGTAGGGAGATGTCGGAAATGTTCCAGGTGTATTTGAGTACCGGATGGAAGTTAGTGGTGAAATGGATGAAGTCAGTGAGTTCTGCATGGATTCAGGAGGTAGCACCAATGCAGTCGTCGATGTAACGGAGATAGAGTTCGGGGATAGGGGCATGGTACGCCTCGAATAAAGGTTGTTCGACGTACCCTACAAAGAGGCAGGCAGAGATGATCGTCAGCTTTATGCAGGAGGGGGGTCATGTCTTATGAACTTGATTGTGTATTTTGAGTAGGAGACAAAAATGATTTAAGGGAAGGGCAATGGATGTTGCATACAGGGACTTTACTAAACTTTGTAACAAGGCCCCTCTCCATAGACTGTACCCGATCATTCAGGTAGATGGGCTCCACACTGAATTGTATAGATTGGATTCAAAATTGGCTTGGTCATAGAAGATGGGGTAATGGAAAAGGTGTTAAGTAACCAGGATCAGTTGACAAGAGATTTGGTGGCGTTGTGGGTAACGAGGAAGGTTGTGAAAAGATTGAGCCGGTTATAGACCAGTTGGACATTTGGGCAGAGATTTGGCAGATGGAATTTGGGTGTCAAGTGTTTCAGCTTTGGAGGTCAAATGTAGGAGGAAAGTATAGTTCAGACTCTTGGGCGGCACAATGGTGCAGCGGTAGAGTTGCTGCCCTACAGCACTTGCAGTGCCAGACACCCGGGTTCCATCTTGACTACGGGTGCTGGTCTGTGCGGAGTTTGTAAATTCTCACCGTGTGTGTTTTTTCCAAGATCTTCGGTTTCCTCCCACGTTCCAAAGACCAACTGGTTTGTAGGTTAATTGGCTTGGTATAAGTGTAAATTGTCCCAAGTGTGTGTAGGATAGTGTTAATATGTGGGGATCATTGGTCAGTGCGGACTCGGTGGGCAAAAGGGCCTGTTTCTACGCTATATCTCTAAAACTAAAAAAAGCTAAAAAACACTTGGGCTCTGAAAGATAGCAGAGTCGGGGGATATGGAGAGAAGGCAGGAACGGCGTACTGATTGGGGATGTTCAGCCATGATCATATTGAATGGCGGTGCTGGCTCGAAGGGCTGAATGGCCTACTCCTGCACCTATTGTCTATTGAGCAGAGGGACCTTGGAGTGCAAGTCCATAGCTTCCTGGAAATGCCAACGCAAATGGATTGGATGTTGCAGAATGTTTTCGGCATGCCTGTATTCATCAGTCAGGGTGTTGTGTGCAGTACTGGTTGCCCCATTACAGGAAGGATTTGGAGAGGGTGCAGATGAGGTTCACTAGGATGCAGCCTGGATTATGAGGGCTTGGACAAACTTCCATTGTGTTCCCTGGAATGATAGAATGGTCAAGTGTTTCATTCTCACACAAACCAACAACAGAGCGATGGAACTCCTACTTGCAGCAGCACACAGGCCTGTATATAACATATGTGTATAGAACATTATAAAAGGCGTAGAACAATCTTGGTCCCAGCGTAGCAATGCCAAATCATAGAGGACTGTATCTCTTGAAGTAAAAAAAACATTAATAAACCAATTTCAATACCATCACTTGAGATAATTTGGTTATTATTACATTGTTATTTGTGGAAGCTTGCCGCATTTCATACATGTGTGATCGCACTGGACCTCTACTCGCTGGAGTTTAGAAGGATGAGGGGGGACTTATTGAAACTTACAGAATAATGAAAGACATGGGTAGAGTGGATGTGGAAATGTTCTTTCCACTGGTGGGAGAGTCCAGGACCTGAGGTCATAGCCTCAGAATTAATGATAATTATTTCAAAAGGGTGAGGAGGAACTTCTTTAGTCAGAAGGTAGTTCATCTGTGGAACTCATTGTCACTGTGGAGTCCAAGTCCGTGGATATTGGCAGATAGACAAATTCTTGATCAAAACTGGTGTCAAGGGTTATGGGGAGAATGATTGAATGGCGGAGTAGACTCGATGGGCCAAATTACCCAATTCTACTCCTATAACTTGTGAAAATATGTAAATAATAGTGTTTTAAAACTTGAGAACTGCATACCAGAATGGTGTGATTTGTGTCATGTCATATATTCATTATCTTCAGTCTCATGAATATGTGTGAGTATGCGCTGTGTACTTTTGTAAAATGAAGGAGACCCACACTGGCAACAGCGTGTACTGAAAACCAATGCTTGTTTCTATCTACATGCTATTGCCGTAATATGTTTCAATACATAATAGCAAGGACTGCCCTTCAATAACACTTAATTGGCTGTAAAACACACCGGGATACTCTGAGGTCTTGAAAGACATGGTGCAAAAACAAGATTTATTTTGCAAGATTTGCTTTCATATTCTCACGATTCAAATGCTTTGATTAGATACAGCTCGACAATCATAATGTATCAGCTATTTCTTTTGTGGCCTTTAAATGAAATGTCATATGTGCGCTATCTCTGAACAGATCATTTTATGTTTGCCTTAGTCATGAACTGTAAACTATCTCATCTCTGTTAAATTTATCTCATTCCTTACCAGATGTTTGTATTTTAAAGATACAACATTAACCATTTTTGGTCAGCGTCTGAAGTAAATTTCACGGCGTTTGAAGTGGTTTCTAACCAGCTTTTAGATCCAAGTTTAAGACTGTTTGAAGATAAACTTAATTTGCTTTCCAAATGCACTCCACATTGAGCACAACCACATTGCACAACAATGTTTATGAGCACTCTTCCTTTGTTAAACAATATTTCCGACTCTAGTGAATACTTTTTGTACAATAACCATATAACAATTACAGCACGGAAACAGGCCTTCTCGGCCCTTCCAGTCCGTGCCGACCATTTATTTTCCCCTAGTCCCATCTACCTGCACTCAGATCATACCCCTCCATTCCCTTCCCATCCATATACCTATCCACTTTACTTTAAAATGTTAAAATCGATCCTGCCTCCACCACTTCTGCTGGAAGATCATTCCACACAGCCACCACTCTCTGAGTAAAGAAGTTCCCCCTCATGTTACCCCTAAACTTCTGTCCCTTAATTCTCATGTCATGTCCTCTTGTTTGAATCTTTCCCACCCTCAATGGGAAAAGCTTATCCACGTCAACTCTGTCTATCCCTTTCATCATTTTAAAGACCTCAATCAAGTCCCCCCTTAACCTTCTGCACTCCAAAGAATAAAGACCTAACTTGTTCAACCTTTCTCTGTAACTTAGTTGTTGGAACCCAGGCAACATTCTAGTAAATCGCCTCTGTACTCTCTCTATTTTGTTGACATCCTTCCTATAATTAGGCGACCAGAATTGTACACCATACTCCAGAATTGGTCTTACCAATGCCTTGTACAATTTTAACATTACTTCCCTACTCCTATATTCAATGCTCTGGTTTATAAAGGCCAGCACACCAAAAGCTTTCTTTACCACCCTATCTACATGCGATTCCACCTTCAGGGAACTATGCACAGTTATTCCTAGATCCCTCTGTTCCTCAGCATTCCTCAATTCGCTACCATTTACCATGTACGTCCTATTTTGATTTGTCATGCCAAGATGTAGCACCTCACACTTATCAACATTAAACTCCATCTGCCATCTTTCAGCCCACTCTTCCAAATGGCCCAAATCTCTCTGTAGACTTTGAAAATCTACTTCATTATCCACAGCATCCCCTATCTTAGTATCATCTACATACTTATCCAATTTTCCACTCCATCATCTAGATCATTGATGTACATGACAAACAACAGTGGACCCAACACAGATCCCTGAGGCACCCCACCGGCTCCCAACCTGACAAACAGCCATCCACCATTACTCTCTGGCATCTCCCATTCAGCCACTGTTGAATCCATCTTGCTACTCCGCCATTAACACCCAAAGATTGAACCTTCTTAACCAACCTTCCATGGGGAACCTTGTCAAAGGCCTTACTGAAATCCATATAGACAACATCCACTGCTTTACCCTCATGAATTTCCCTAGTAACCTCTTCAAAAAATTCAAGAAGGTTTGTCAAACATGACCTTCCAGGCACAAATCCATGTTGACTGTTCTTGATCAGACCCTGTTTACCCAGATGCTTATATATAGCTCCTTTAATTACTGTATACAAAAGCAGATTCAGGGCTTGGTGAATATCAACGGTGTCGAGAATATTCGGTTGGCAAGACGATATCTACGAAGACACAAAATGTTGCTGTTTCAGGTAATCTGAATTTCACTGTACCTTAATTGGTACATGTGATAATAAACTGACCTTGAATAGATAGAAAGTGAAGTTTGGGGATGGTTTGAAACCACTGGAAATGCAAGGTGACACAGGGATGGCTCATTGTACTCGGTGAGGCTAGAAGGCTCAACTGTGCCAGGGCTGAAGACGGTGCCATTCCTTGAGCTTAGTTGAACTGCTCCTGGAGTACAGTGTGCGTTTCTGGTCACCATGCTGTAGGAACGATGTCTTATGTTGGAAGAGAGTGCACTGAAGATTCGTCAGGCTGTTGCTGAGATTGGTGTAGTCATTGTCATCCAGCACGATAACAGGTCCTTGGACCCAACTCATCTATGCAAGATGCTCTATCTACTCTAGACCCACCTGCCCATGTTTGGCCCATATCCCTCTAAAACGTTCTTATTTATGTACAGGTCCAAATATCTTGTAAATGCTTTTATAGGACCTTCCTCAACTACCTCCTCTGGCAGCTTGTTCCATATACCCACCACCCCCATGCAGAAAAGATTGCCCCTCAGATTCCTGTTACTTTTTGTATCCTCACCTTGGACCCTACCCTGGATAAAATTCCACCCTGTCTATTCTCCAAATGATCTTAAACGCCTCTATAAGATGGAGGAACTGAGTGAAATCCAGGTTAGCCGGGTAGTGGTGTTAGGTAAATTGAATGGATTAAAGGCCGATAAATCCCCAGGGCCAGATAGGCTGCATCCCAGAGTACTTAAGGAAGTAGCCCCGGAAATAGTTGATGCATTAGTGATAATTTTTCAAAACTCTTTAGATTCTGGAGTAGTTCCTGAGGATTGGAGGGTAGCTAATGTAACCCCACTTTTTAAAAAGGGAGGGAGAGAGAAAACAGGGAATTACAGACCAGTTAGTCTAACATCGGTAGTGGGGAAACTGCTAGAGTCAGTTATTAAAGATGGGATAGCACATTTGGAAAGTGGTGGACAAAGTCAGCATGGATTTATGAAAGGTAAATCATGTCTGACGAATCCTATAGAATTTTTCGAGGATGTAACCAGTAGAGTGGATAAGGGAGAACCTGTAGATGTGTTGTATCTGGACTTTCAGAAGGCTTTCGACAAGGTCCCACTTAAGAGATTAGCATTCAAACTTAAAGCACACGGTATTGGGGGTTCAGTGTTGATGTGGATAGAGAACTGGCTGGCAGACAGGAAGCAAAGAGTAGGAGTAAACGGGTCATTTTCACAATGGCAGGCAGTGACTAGTGGGGTGCCACAAGGCTCAGTGCTGAGACCCCAGCTATTTACAATATATTATTGATCTGGATGAGGGAATTGAATGCAACATCTCCAAGTTTGCGGATGACACGAAGCTGGGGGGCAGTGTTAGCTGTGAGGAGGCTGCAAGGTGACTTGGAATGGTTGGGGGAGTGGGCAAATGCATGGCAGATGCAGTATAATGTGGATAAATGTGAGGTTATCCACTTTGGCGGCAAAAACAGGAGGGTAGATTATTATCTGAATGGTGGCAGATTAGGAAAGGGGGAGATGCAACGAGACCTGGGGGTCATGGTACACCAGTCATTGAAAGTAGGCATGCAGGTGCAGCAGGCTGTGAAGAAAGTGAATGGTATGTTGGAATTCATAGCAAAAGGATTTGAGTACAAGAGCAGGGAGGTTCTACTGCAGTTGTTCAGGGTTTTGGTGAGACCACACCTGGAGTATTGCGTACAGTTTTGGTCTCCTAATCTGAGGAAAGACATTCTTGCCATAGAGGGAGTACAGTGAAGGTTCACCAGACTGACCAAAATTCTTAAGGGGTTGGACAGGCTAGATGCAGGAAGATTATTCCCGATGTTGGGGAAGTCCAGAACAAGGGGTCACAGTCTAAGGATAAGGGGGAAGTCTTTTAGGACCGAGATGAGAAGATCAGGGGTAGTTGAGGCCAGTTAATTGGCTATATTTAAGAGGGAGTTAGATGTGGCCCTTGTGGCTAAATGGATCAGGGGGTATGGAGAGAAGGCAGGTACAGGATACTGATTTGGATGATCAGCCATGATCATATTGAATGGCGGTGCAGGCTCGAAGGGCCGAATGGCCTACTCCTGCACCTAATTTCTATGTTTCTATACCCTTCTGCATCCCATAAACTATGAAGTCCTAACCTGAATAAAGTGCTAGCCTGCCCAATATTTCCCTATAATTCAGGCCCTCGTGTCCTGTCAAATAAATCTTTTCCACGCATTTTCCAGCTTAACCTCTGTAGGGTGACAGAAACAGAACGCAATACTCTGTGTGGCCTCAACAACTTATGGGAGAGTGGATAGGTATATATTCCTACACACTTGGGACAACTTATTTTACTGAAGGCAATAAACCAACAAACCTCCACATCTTTGGAGTGTGGGGGGAAACAATAGCACCTTGAGAACGCCTTCGCGGTCACAGGGAGAACGTACAAACTCTGTACAGACAGCAACCATAGTTAGGATCAAACCCAGGTCTCTGGCACTGTCAGGCAACAACTCTACCACCGTGCCGCCCTGTACTTTCCGATTTCCAGCATCTGTCATTTAGTTTGTTTTCTTCAAGTTCAGAGCCATATAGGTCAAATGCAGGCAAATAATGAGCAAAAATTGTGCATCTTGGTCAGCATGATAATTTGAGCCGAACGACTTGTTTCCGTGGAGTATGATTCCATGACTCTAATTATTGCTGTAAGACTTCACCAAATATAGAGGGGACCACATGATTAGCAACATACTATAGACAATAGGTGCAGGAGTAGGCCATTTGGCCCTTTGAGCCAGCACTGTCATTCAATGTGATCATGGCTGATCATCCACAATCAGTACCCCGTTCCTGCCTTCTCCCCATATCCCCTGACTCCGCTATCTTTTAGAGCGCTATCTAGCTCACTCTTGAAAATATCCAGAAAACCGGTCTCCACCGCCCTCTGAGGCAGAGAATTCCACAGACTCACAACTCTCTGTGAGAAAGAATGTTTCCTCGTCTCTGTTCTAAATGGCTTACCCCTTATTCTTAAACTGTGGCCCCTGGTTCTGGACTTCCCCAACATCGGGAACATGTGTCCTGCCTCTAGCGTGTCCAAACCCTTAACAATCTTATATGTTTCAATAAGATCCCCTCTCATCGTTCAAAACTCCAGAGTGTACAAGCCCAGCCGCTCCATTCTTTTCAGATGGATCAAGGATATAACCATATAACATATAACCATATAACAATTACAGCACGGAAACAGGCCATCTCGGCCCTTCAAGTCCGTGCCGAACAACTTTTTTCCCTTAGTCCCACCTGCCTGCACTCATACCATAACCCTCCATACCCGTCTCATCCATATGCCTATCCAATTTATTTTTAAATGATACCAAAGAACCTGCCGCCACCACTTCCACTGGAAGCTCATTCCACACCGCTACCACTCTCTGAGTAAAGAAGTTCCCCCTCATGTTACCCCTAAACCTCTCTCCCTTAATTCTAAAGTCATGTCCTCGTGTTTGAATCTTCCCTATTCTCAAAGGGAAAAGCTTGTCCACATTAACTCTGTCTATCCCTCTCATCGTTTTAAAGACCTCTATCAAGTCCCCCCTTAACCTTCTGCGCTCCAGAGAATAAAGACCTAACTTATTTAACCTATCTCTGTAACTTAGCTGTTGAAACCCAGGCAACATTCTAGTAAATCTCCTCTGTACCCTCTCTATTTTGTTGCCATCCTTCCTATAATTGGGCGACCTAAATTGTACACCATACTCCAGATTTGGTCTCACCAACGCCTTGTACAATTTTAACATTACATCCCAGCTTCTAGGCTCTGATTTATAAAGGCTAGCATACCAAAAGCTTTCTTTACCACCCTATCCATATGAGATTCCACCTTCAAGGAACTATGCACGGTTATTCCCAGATCCCTCTGTTCAACTGTATTCTTCAATTCCCTACCGTTTACCATGTACGTCCTATTTTGATTTGTCCTGCCAAGGTGTAGCACCTCACATTTATCAGCATTAAAATCCATCTGCCATCTTTCAGCCCATTTTTCCAACTGGCCTAAATCACTCTGTAGACTTTGGAAATCCTCTTCATTATCCACAACACCCCCTATCTTGGTATCATCTGCATACTTACTAATCCAATTTACCACCCCTTCATCCAGATCATTGATGTACATGACAAACAACAAAGGACCCAACACAGATCCCTGAGGCACCCCACTAGTCACCTGCCTCCAACCCGACAAACAGCCATCCACCATTACTCTCTGGCTTCTCCCATTCAGCCACTGTTGAATCCATCTTGCTATTCCTGCATTTATACCCAACAGTTGAACCTTCTTAACCAACCTTCCATGAGGAACCTTGTCAAAGGCCTTACTGAAGTCCATATAGACAACATCCATTGCTTTACCCTCGTCAATTTCCCTAGTAACCTCTTCAAACAATTCAAGAAGATTAGTCAAACATGACCTTCCAGGCATAAATCCATGTTGAATGTTCCTAATTAGACCCTCTTTATCCAGATACTTATATATATTATCTCTAAGTATCTTTTCCATTAATTTGCCCACCACTGAAGTCAAACTAACCGGTCTATAATTGCTAGGTTTACTCTTAGAACCCTTTTTAAACAATGGAACAACATGCGCAGTACGCCAATCCTCGGGGACTATTCCCGTTTCTAATGACATTTGAAATATTTCTGTCATAGCCCCGGCTATTTCTACACTAACTTCCCTCAATGTCCTAGGGAATATCCTGTCAGGACCTGGAGATCTATCCACTTTTATATTTTTCAAAAGTGCCAGTACTTCTTTTACTTTGAAACTCATAGTATCCATAGCTACTCTACTAGTTTCCCTTACCTCACATAATTCAATATCCTTCTCCTTGGTGAATACCGAAGAAAAGAAATTGTTCAATATCTCCCCCATCTCTTTTGGCTCTGCAGATAGCTGTCCACTCGGTCTCTCCAATGGACCAATTTTATCCCTTGTTATCCTTTTGCTATTAATATAGCTGTAGAAACCCTTTGGATTTACTTTCACCTTACTTGCCAAAGCAACCTCATATCTTCTTTTAGCTTTTCAAATTTCTTTCTTAAGATTCTTTTTACATTCCTTATACTCCTCAAGCACCTCATTTACTTCATGCTGCTTATAATTATTGTAAATCTCCCTCTTTTTCCGAACAAGATGTCCAATTTCCCTTGAAAACCAGGGCTCTTTCCAATTTTTACTGGTTCCTTTCAACCGAACAGGAACATAAAGATTTTGTACTCTTAAAATTTCCCCTTTAAATGTCCTCCATTTCTCCTCTACATCTTTCCCATAAAACAAAATGTCCCAGTTCACTCCTTTTAAATCATCTCGCATCTCGTTAAAGTTAGCCTTTCTCCAATCAAAAATCTCAACCCTAGGCCCAGTTCTGTCCTTCTCCATAATTATATTGAAACTAATGGTATTGTGATCACTGGACCCGAAGTGCTCCCCTACGCATACCTCCGCCACCTGTCCCGTCTCATTTCCTAACAGGAGGTCCAGTACTGCCCCTCCTCTAGTAGGCACCTCTATGTATTGCTGCAAAAAACTATCCTGCACACATTTTACAAACTCCAAACCATCCAGCCCATTTGCAGAATGTGTTTCCCAGTCTATGTGTGGAAAGTTGAAATCTCCCACAATCACTACCTTGTGCTTACTACTAATATCTGCTATCTCTTTATATATTTGCTCTTCCAATTCTCGTTCCCCATTTGGCGGTCTATAATATACCCCTATAAGTGTTGCTACACCTTTCCCACTTCTAAGTTCCACCCAAATAGCCTCCCTAGATGAGCCCTCCAATCTATCCTGCCAAAGCACTGCTGTAATATCTTCCCTGACTAGCAATGCAACACCTCCACCTCTTGCCCCTCCAATTCTATCACACCTGAAGCAACGAAATCCTGGAATATTTAGTTTCCAATCACAGCCCTCCTGCAACCATGTTTCACTGATCGCCACGACATCATACTTCTAGGTGTCTATCCAGACTCTAAGCTCATCCACCTTTCTGACAATGCTCCTAGCATTAAAATATGCACATTTAAGAAACCCCCCATCTCTTATTCTCTGTTTATTTCCTTTTTTTTCTTTCTCGTGTCCGAGTGCTTCCCTTTTCTGCTTCCTGCCTCCCATTCTGTCTACTAGCTTTTGCTATATGCATCCCTCGCCCCAACCATTCTAGTTTAAAGTCTCCCCAGTGGCCTTTGCAAATTTCCCCGCCAGGATATTGGTCCCCCTCGGGTTCAAGTGCAACCCATCCTTTCTGTACAGGTCCCACCTACCCCAAAAGAAGTCCCAATGATCCAGAAACTTGAATCCCTGCCCTCTGCACCAGTCTTTCAGCCAAGCATTTATCCTCCACCTTGCTCCATTTCTACTCTCACTGTCGCGTGGCACAGGCAGTAATCCTGAGATTGTTACCTTTTTGGTCCTTTTCCTCAACTCTCCTCCCAAGTCCTTAAATCCTCCCTTCAGGACCTCTTCCCTTTTTTTACCTATGTCATTGGTACCTATATGTACCACGACCTCAGGCTCCTCTCCCTCTGATTTGAGGATATCTTGGACACGTTTAGACACGTCCAAGACCTTGGCACCAGGGAGGCAGACCACCATCCTGGTCTCCCGACTGCGTCCACAGAATCGCCTATCCGACCCCCTAACAATAGAGTCCCCAATTACTATTGCCCTCCTCTTTTTTTCCCTACTTTCCGGAGCAACAGGGCCGGTCTCTGTGCTGAAGGCCCGTCCGCTGTCGCTACCCCCGGGTAGGCTGTCACCCCCATCCGTACTCAAACAGGAGTACTTATTTGCCAGGTGTACTGACATTGGCGTACTCACTCGTTCATGTCTCTGCCCCTTGCCCTTCCTTAGCGTGACCCACATGTCTCTCTCCTGGATATTTTCAACCTTTTCCCATCAAGCCCTTTACTTGTCCTCATTCAAACTCTTCGCTAGCGTGCCAAAATGAGAACATTGTTATGAACACTCTCCTCCAATTTAGATTTAGATTGTAAATCTAGCCAAATTGGCACGATTTTCAACTAAGTACCGCACATTTCTCCACCCCTTGAGGTAGATAATCCTGAATTACTGACTACCTCGTGTTGCCCTCGGACTATCTTTGATCGGAATTTACTGGCTCTACCTTGCGCTAAACGTTATTACCTTATGTATCTGTACACTGAAGTGCTCGATTGTAATCATGTATTGTCTCTCTACTGACTGGATAATTTGCATCAAAAGCTTTTCACTACCTGGATACGTGACTAAGCTTCACTGAACTTGGTCTTGACACATTGGTGAATCCTGCATTGCCTATAACAGCTAATGTATAAATGGGAAGAGATTCACAACATGGATCTGTGCAGTGATTTATTGACGTGACTGGTCAGGTTTTTGATTGTTAAATCCTCTCTAGATGATTAGTTTCTATATCTGTTCTAGTTTGTTGAGCACCACTAAAGCCCATGTAGGAAAGTAGATACTTGATCAACACCAAGTGCTGGAGTAACTCAGCGGGTCAGGCAACATCTCTGGAGAACATGGATAGCTGACATTTCGGGTCAGTATCTTTCTTCAGACTGATTCAGTTACTCCAACGTTTTGTGTCTATCTTTGGTATAAACCAGCATCTGCAGTTCCTTGTTATGAGATAGTTGATCGAGGGGCGCCAAGCTGAGACTTACTGGGCAGAGTAAAGAGAGAATGCTTCCAGTGGCTGGAAGGTCAGCAGTGCAACTCGTAGGTTTAAGAAGATCCCTAAAAAAGAGGTAATATGAAAAGAAACCTTATAAGTAGTGACAAGTTGTTGGAATGTATCGCCGTGGGTGGGAATACAGGCTCAACAGGGAACTTTCAAAAGAGTATCGGGAGAATGGAGAAGGATACTGCAGAGGTTTGGGACTTGTCAAGCAATTTGGTAGAAATATCAAATGCCTCCTTTTTGTTTTTGCTGCACTGTGCTGATAATCATGTCTTCAGGAATGCAATCTTTATGGAACATTTTCTCATGCCCTTTTATTGAAAATAAATCAGCCTTATTTTGAATATTGGTCGCACATAGTTTATTAAATCTCTGAGTGTTTTACAAGCTGCATTTGCAGGCTAATGCTGGGAGGGGAGTGATAGTGACAGTTTTACCGCCTCTTTAAACTGATGGTCAAGATTGTCTGAGTAATCTTCACTCTTTTCAAAATAGGGGGGTTGCACATAAGGTCATCGGGTCAAAGGGCGTGACACACGGACCAGCTCAATCCATGTGGAGGACATGGCAGCTTCCGGCATACACTGTTAATACACAAAACGCGTATTTTCTTACCCGTTAAAAAGGCCATTTTATGCGCTGTAAATAATTGTGGAAATCAGGGTAAGCGTGAGCGACATTTATCCTACTTCAGAATTGCAAAGGTGAGGAGAAATGATGGTAGAGAGAAGCGACAGCTGAAGGGACAACAACAGCTAAAGTGGTTGGTGAACATTGGCCGTGCAGATATCAAGATTGAAAATATTGGGAATTATCGCGTTTGCTCACTGCATTTCATCAACAGTGAGGCATTATTTGTGTTTTTTTCTTTATTCCTTTGGTATCTAAAAAGTTTCACAAGTGATAAATCTGGCTGTAAAATTTTAAAATTGCCCTCTTTGCTCCTATATTCAACTCCTCTGTTAAAGGCCAACATGCCATTCCCTTTCTTCACTGGGACCCGTTTATCCCTACCCTTTGTTTCCTGTCTGCCAACCAATTTTCTATCTATGTCAGTCCCCTACCTCAAATACCATGTGCTCCAATTCTGCCGCTAATCTCCTATGTGGGACCTTGTCAAATGCTTTCTGAAAGTCCAGGTACACTACATCCACTGGCTCTCCCTTGTCCATTCTCCTAGTTACAACCTCAAAAAATTCCAGAAGATTAGTTGAGCATGATTGGTGTGGGCAAGTTGGGCCGAAGAGGCTGTTTCCACACTATATTCCATACGTTGTATGACTGGTGCTTTGTTGGACCGGGAGGTCATGATCAAGCCTGGGTCCCTGGAGCCACGAGGCAGCAGTGCTAATCTCTCTGCTGCCTTGCTGCCTTATGATGGCGGTGCATAGAGTTGTGATATTGTGTTGCAGTACTCTCTCCACGTGGAAGATACAAATGCTAACTCCTTTAACATAGAAACGTAGAAAATAGGTGCAGGAGTAGGCCATTATGCCCTTCGAGCCTGCACCGCCATTCAATATGATCATGGCTGATCATCCAACTCCGTATCCTGTACCTGCCTTTCCATACCCCCTGATCCCTTTAGCCACAAGGGCCACATCTAACTCCCACTTAAATATAGCCAATGAAGTGGTCTCAACTACCTTCTGTGGCAGAGAATTCCACAGATTCACCACTCTCTGCGTGAAAAATGATTTTCTCATCTCGGTCCTAAAAGACTTTCCCCTTATCCTTAAACTGTGACCCCTTGTCATGGACTTCCCCAACATCGGGAACAATCTTCCTGCATCTAACCTGTCGAACCCCTTAAGAATTTTGTACGTCTCTATAAGATCCCACCTCAATCTTCTAAATTCCAGCGAGTACAAGCCGAGTCTATCGAGTCTTTCTTCATATGGTAGTCCTGCCATCCCAGGAATCAGTCTGGTGAACCTTCTCTGTACTTCTTCTATGGCAAAAATGTCTTTCCTTAGATTAGGAGACCAAAACTACGCAATACTCCAGGTGGTGGCCTCAGCTTTAGCTTTAAAATTCTAATGGAACAGCTGAGACTGAGAGATGCGAGCTGTTTTGGGGGAAATAAGTCAATAAACATAAGTCATCGAGTAGAATTCGGCCCACCGAATTGACGTTACCATTCAGTCTTGAATGAACAGCAGTTCCTTTGAAAAACAACTTGATTGGTTCTAACATTAGTTCTGGACATCAGTCTGAAGAAGGGTTTCGGCCCGAAACGTTGCCTATTTCCTTCGCTCCATAGATTACAATTACAATTACAATTTAGAATTATTGTCATTTGAACCTCAAATGAAGTTCGAACTAAATTTGGTTTCTGCAGTCATGCAACAAAAATAAACAATTAACAAGACACACAAACATCCATCACAGTGAATCTCCTCCTCGCTATGATGGAAGGCAAAGACTTGTCTCTCGCCTGCTCTCCATTCTTCTCCAAATGTCAAAGATGCTGCCGCACCCGCTGAGTTTCTCCAGCACTTTTGTCAACCTTTGATTGGTTCTAACATTGTTAGAGCTGTCATTGTAGTCTCCCTCTCTCTCTCGCTCTCTCTCTTGCGAATGAAACATAAACCAAAGGAATAGTTAGATCCCAAGCCGGATGTTGAGCAGCCAGGTTGTTGTCTCTGTTGGCGTCAATGTCTGCCAGGCCCTGACGGAGCTCCATTTGGTGGGTGGTAGGGCGGGCACCCAGAGATGACATGTTTGGCTGTCTGGTGTTCTGCTCCACATTCACAGGCTGGGCTCTGGCGGAGGGAGGGAGCCCCCATCTCCACACGCTGGCATTGAAACGCCCAACTCCAGTACCAAGTCTGTTGAGCTTCACCCGTGCTCCTCTGGGGAGGTCAGACCCTGGACAGCTTTTATCTGGTGAAGAGATGTAGCTGTGTAATGGAGATGAGGTTGTCTTCCACTCCTGTGACCACTTGGTGGCTGTCCAGTGTGCTTTTTGTGTGTCATAGTGGTTACTGGACAAGTATCTCACTTCATATAGACACACAGTGCTGGAGTTCCTCAGAGCATCTGGAGGAAAGGACGAAGTGACATTTTGGATCCAGACCCTTCTTCAGAGCGAGGTTCAGGGGAGAGGGAAACTCGAGGTATGAAAAAGTACAAACAGATCAGAGCCAGCACCGGTGACCAAAGAGCCCACAACGTTCCATTGTTGGCTGCGGAGGAGGGGATACGAACAGTATCTCACCTGTCCATTTAGGTGTATCTACATCTACATTTTTACTTGATGCAAGCTTTTTTGTTGCACTAACTTTTTTTATAAAATGAAGATAAATCTTTCAGTAATTGCCGCAGTTTAGAAAGATTGTATTCCCATTTATAGCAGCTGCTTTTTTTAAAGGCGAACTCTAGTCAGATTGCCCATCAATCAGGACCGGATGCAAAGGCAGGACCCATGGCTGAAAGCACAGATCACTAAGAAGAAAGAAATGACTGTTCAGAATATCAGTGTAGATTATATTGGGTCTCTTGGGAAGATGCTGACAAAATAGTGTCTTGGAAAAGAACAGAACTGTTAATACAAGAAATACAACAGTAATAAAAACAGGAAAGTAATAAGTTGCTGGAAGAGATTACACAGTTGTAATCTAATCAAGGAGGTCTTGATTACATGTGGAGTTTGAGCAGCTTGCCATTTGAAACCCAAGACACGCTGTGTCTCGTTATTGTGGTACACCACAAGATACGACCGTGGTCGCTTGGGTTAGCTTTGCAGCTTCTCGGTTTCCCACCAATCTCTCCACTTGGTTAGTGACATTCACGGAAGGGTCTATTTGTGACTTCATTCATGGTTTTGGTCAAATCTGCACTGGTCTGTAGTGACATCGTTTTTGTGGAGTGTGCATCAGCATTAACTCTTTGCGTACAGGCCATTCCCCCCACCATTGACCACACTTCACACTGCCTCAGAAAAGCAGCCAAAATAATTAAAGACGTGTCCCACCCTGGTCATTCTTTCTCATTGCTCCTGTCGGGCAGAAGGTGCAAAAGCTTGAAAGCGCGCACCACCAGACTCGGGAACAGCTTATACGGAGTGTGGAGGCACCTAATGGCAGCGGCTCGACTCAGTCCGTCTGTCTTTTTATTTTTGTCCTGTTAGATGTATGTTTTTGGTTTTAATTTTAATTATTTTTTAGCTGTGTAGGTGGGGGGGGGGGGGGGGGCTGTTTAATCTCTTCCCTGTACGGGGACCCAATTTGTTCCCTGTCGGGTCTCCGATGTCGATGGGCCTATTATAGCAATGTTACAAAATTTTGAGATTTTAAAAATCAAGTCTGCAATGTATCCCATCAGATAAGGCATAAAAAGAAGTTTAATTTGACACCTAATTCACTTTCATATCTTCAGTATTAAGAATGTTATGGCCATTTCCATACTCGGAAATTAGCATCTTGTTCCCCATTGCCTTTCAATTGGCTTAACTCAAAAGCTGTGATCTGGAACAGTTAAAAGCCCATAACTTTCTTAAACATTAAGAGAACTCAATGAAATTTTCAGTTATTATAGCTTGAAGCATTCTGAAACAAATATGAAACAATCTTACTTGGATGACCTGAAATTAAAGCATATAATTAGTTAGTTATCTAATTGTAGCTAATTACAAAATTCAATGAGTAGATCTAAACATCTATCCATTTCTTAAGAAAAGATAAACTTTTTTTTAAATTGCCTAAGTGTCCAAATAACATTCACACAATAATCCACAATATAACATAATTTTTAAATCTAATTTTCATGAATTTCTGGGCCAAATGGAAATTAATGGCCATTTAAATCAACTAGCGAGTGGGTTTTAGTGGAATGCGGTGGATTGGAACGTTGCGGTTTGCGGTGAAGTCGGGAGGAAAAATACTGTTTGTTCATACATTTTTTTGGACCCCATTTCGCAACATGAAAATGTTATTAAAGCCTCCCGAAAAACCAACTTTTAATATGAAAATAAACAATTTACCTTTTTTTCTCCCCTACGCAAAATCCTTCCGGTTGTCGGCGCTCACGGCTTTTGAAGGTGATTTTTAAATTACTCCAGTTAATAAATAATTTAGAGTAATTTAAAAATACCTTCATTCATGAAATATCGGAGCGATTTTTCTTCCGCAACAAAATCGCCCGACATTGATCGATTTTCCCTGCCTGTGGAAAAACGGCACTTTAAGCCCGCCCCCCTCTGAAAGCCGCCAAAGTTGCGCACACGGGGAGCGGCAGAACTGCAGCGCTGCTCAAGGTAAGTTTTGTAACAAACCTACCTATTATCGTGGAGCTGGCGGCGGCCTCCAACCGGAACCAACCTGAGGGCTCCAGTCCGGGTCTGCGGACTCGCCATCACGGAGCTGGCCGACTTCCAGCTGGGGAGAGTGGTGGCGCGCGGCTGCAACCCGACTGTGGAGCTTCGGAGGCTCCGGCCGCAGGCCCGGTGGACAGGAACATCGGGAGCTCGCAGGTCCCTGGTGGGAGTGTGGGAGCTTTTCGGAGCTCCCGCAACGGCAACTTCTCCCGCCGGAATCGAAGGGTTTAAATGACTCGGAGTGGGGGCTAACATCGCCCGACGCGGCTCAAACAGCCACAGGACTTGCCATCCCCGGCCGGGGACTTAAACATCGGGAGCCCCAGTCGCCTCAACGCTGCAGTTGGACTGCTGGACCACGGGAGAAGAACAAAGGGAAGAGATAAGACTTTTGCCTTCCATCACAGTGATGAGATGTTGGAGATTCACTGTGATGGATGTTTGTGTCAATTGTGTTAAGTGTGTGTCTTGGTTTTTTTATAAGGTCATGTCTGCAGGAATGAAATTTTGTTCAAACCTTGCCTGTTTGAATGACAATAAAAGGCATTCTATTCTATTCTGTTCCCCTCTGTTATCAGGCCACTGAACGGTACTTCCATTAGCTTGGGTCTATAAGTCCGATTCACCGCTACCCCATTGTGGACATTAGACTTTGCCTATGGAACAGGTGCGCGACAATGCTGAGAACGATCTTTTGCGCTCTGTATCTTCCCCTTTGCTCTACCCATTGTACTTGAGTCTGGCTTAATTGTGTTTATGTATAATTTTATCTGATTTGATTGTATATCATGCAAAACAAAGCTTTTCACTGGACTTCGATACATGCGACGATAATAAACCTAAACGGAAGGAAGTAGCTGAGGATTGGGGGAAAAAATTCCAATAAGATACAGCTTGCTGTTGACCTTGGGGTCAGAGAGGGACATAGGCCTGTAGCCACAGAACATTCAGTTAGAAAGAGTAAATACCAGCTGCGCTCTAAAAAGCTAATCCAGTCTGATAGAGAACTGGAGTAGCTAGCTGTGAGGTTTAAAGGGAACCAACTGAGAGAGGTATTTTGAGGGATAATTTCCTGTTTATTTACAATTGCAAGAAGGCAATGATTATTTCAGAGGTGATTCACTAATTTTGGGGGGTTCTGAGGTTGCATCAGGAGCGATTAAAGTGTTGTGGGAGATGTAGCCAAATGAATAAATACTTTTTAAAGCATATGACAGGTAACTATTGATGTGGAATGGTTAAGTTGATTGTAACATATGTATTTTTATTTGTGATTCACCTTGACAGCTGAGATAGAGTGCATTCAAGAAAGTATTCAAACCCCTTCACTTTTTCCACATTTTGTCACATTAGCCTTATTTTAAAATTTATTTTTATCATCAATCTACGCACAATACCCCAGAATGAAGAAGCAAAAAGCAGGTGCTTAGAGATATTTGCAAAGTAATTGAAAATAAATAACTGAAATATCACATTTACATAAGTATTCAAACTCTTTGCTATGACACTCAAAATTGAGCTTGGGTGCATAAATTTATCCATTAATTATCCTTGAGATGTTTCTGCAACCTGATTGGAGTCTACCAGTGGTAAATTGAATCGATTAGACACGATTTGGAAAGGCACACATCTATCTATACACGGTCCCACTGTTGATAGTGTGTGTCAGATCACAAACCAAGCCATGAAGATGAAGGAATTGTCAGTAGACCTCCAAGGCATGATTGTGTCGAGACACAGATCTGGGGAAGGGTATAAAACAATTTCTGCAGCATTGCAGGTCCCGAAGAGCACAGTGGCCGCCGTCATTCCTAATTGGAAGAACTTTGGAACCATCAGGACTCTTCATAGAGCTGGCCGCCCGGCCAAACTGAGCAATCGGTAGCAGGGCCTTGGTCAGTGACCAAGAATCCAATGGTCGCTCTGACAGAGTTTCAGAGTTCCTCTGTAGAGATGGGATAATCTTCCAGAAGGACAACCATATCAGCAGCACTCCACCAGTCAAGCCTTTATGGTAGAGTGGCCAGACAGAAGCCCGCTTGGAATTTGCCAAAAGGCACCTAAACAAGATTCTCTGGCCTGATGAAACTAAGATTGAACTCTTTGGTCTGAATGCCAAGCATCACGTCTGGAGGAAACCAGGCACCGCTCATCACCTGGCCAATACCATACCTATGGTGAAGCATGGTGGTGGCAGCATCATGCTGTGGGGATGTTTTTCAGCAGCAGGAATGGGGAGACTAGTCAGGATCGAGGGAAAGATGAATGGAGCAAAGTATAGAGCGATCCTTGATGAGAACCTGCTCCAGAGCGCTCTGGACCTCAGACTGGGGCGGAGGTTCACCTTCCAACAGGACAACGCCCTAAGCACACAGCCAAGACAACACAGGAGTGGCTTCATGACAAGTCTGTGAATGTCCTTGAGTGGCCCAGCCAGAGCCCAGTCTTGAACCCAATCGAACATCTCTGGAGGGACCTGAAAATAGCTGCGCATCGACGCTCCCCATCCAACCTGACAGAGCTTGAGAGGATCTGCAGAGAAGAATGGAAGAAATTACCCAAGTACAGGTGTGCCAAGCTTATAGCATCATACCCAAGAAGACTTGACTGTAATCACTGCCAAAGGTGCCTCAACAAAGTACTGAGTAAGATGTCTGAATACTAATGTAAATGTTGTAGTGGGTGCATGAGAGCGTCCGGAATGAAGGCGAGGAGCCAGGAAAATTCTGTAGAGGCTTTAATGAGCACAGCACACTACTCTCCGCTTCAGTGAGAGACTGAAGACTAGTCTCGCGCCAAAATTCCCTGCTCTTATCTTCGTAGCTGGAAGCCGTCCCCGGACCTGTCCATCAAGTGCCGAGTGGGATGAACCAGGGAGTGGCCTACTCCCCAGGAAACGCCACTGGATTCTCCCCCCCATGAACCGGAGGCACGAATCCGACGGGGGGACGTACGATACCCAGCGACTCCAAAAGGCGGAACTCCTCCCGAGCTAGACGGAGTTTGTCCGTTGGAAGACGCCGTGCCCGGGCATGCAGGGGCGGGCCAGTAGTCAGAATGGATGCTCCACCCCGTGTTTCGGGGCGGAGGAGTGGAACTGCGGGTTGAGAATTTCAGGGAAGTCGGCCAGTACACGCGGGAATGCAGCATCCACGGACAACGGGCCCATCAGGCAGCACGACCGGATCGTGGAGGGAAGCGGGCTTCATCGCTTGACATCCACAAGCAGGGAATGTACGCGTAGGAAGTCCATCCCCAGCAACGGCTGGGAAACGTCAGCAATGACGAAAGCCAATGAAAAGCTGCCATCCCCGAAGTTTAGGGAGAGCGTGCGAACCCCATATGAACAGATTGGACTCCCATTTCCCACGGTGAGGAGGGGACCGCGTTTACCGGCAAAGATGTCGCCATTAGAAGCGGGCAGCACACTTATCTCTGCCCCGGTGTCGAGGTGGAAACGAGCCCCAGTGCGGTGATCCCACGCAAACACGAGATGAATCTGGCTGGCCGGCCGCCGAAACAATCACTGAAGGTGTACCCCGGGAACGTACAGGGCTGCCCACACAGACGAGCTGCACCCCCCCAGCGGCGGTGATAGTAGCACCAGCTCCCACTGCTGGCGTCTGAAGAAATGGGTGGAGGTGCGGGCTGATCCGACCACCAGCGACCTCTGGTGGCGCCCAAAGGAATTGACGGCAGGCCACGCTGGAACAACGTTCCGGTGCCCGGGTGTGCAATGGCGGCTGGATCCTGCCACGGAGGCCGTTTAGGCGCAGCGGAGACACGACCTGCTGTGCGCTGCCCGGCGCCGTTGGCAGGATCTCCAGCGCACCCAGGGCCTGCTGAAGGGCCATACAAAGTTGATCGCGCTCGCCCACCCACTGCATGTCGGCGAAAGGGTCGCTGGTAAGCTGCAGGCGGATGTCCATAATGGCCAGCATATCGCCCAGCAGGGGCGACGGCAAGATTTGCAAGTTATCCGCAAGATTTGTGTCGCCCGCTCGACCTCGCTGAGGCAAAACTTACGTAAGAGTAGGGCCTTAAGGGCCTCATACTTATTAGCCGCGGAGGGGGTTCGAAAAGGCTTAACCCGTCTTGCAGAAGCCTGGTCGAGGGCGCTGATAATATAATAGTATTTGTTGCATCTGCCGTCACGCCCCGCTGTGCAAACTGCGCCTCGGCCTGGTCAAACCAGATCTCTGGCTCGTCGGTCCACAGGGTAGGCAGCTTCAGCGCAACGGCGTGGAGATCGGCCGAGTCCAAGGGCGGGTCCATTGCGACTTGCGACGAAATGTCGAGGTCACCAGTGTAGCAGGTGCATGGGAGAGTCCGAAATGAAGGCGAGGAGCTGGGAAAATTCTGTAGAGGCTTTAATGAGCACAGCACACTACTCTCCGCTTCAGTGAGATACTGAAGACTGGTCTTGCGCCAAAATTCCCTGCTCTTATCTTCGTAGCTGGAAGCCGCCCCCGGACTTGTCCATCAAGTGCCGAGGGGGATGAACCAGGGAGTGGCCTACTCCCCAGAAACCGCCACCATGTCATGTTTCAGTTATTTCTTGATATTTACTTTATAAACACCTGTTTTCGCTTTTTTATTATGAGGTATTGTGTGTAGATTGATGATACAAAAAAAGGAATCAATTTTAGAATAAGGCTGTAACGCAACAAAATGTGGAAAAAGTGAAGGGGTCTAATTAATTTCTGAATGCTCTGTATTGCGCTGTAAACAAAAGATCAGTGGAAAGAAAATACTTCTTCTTGTTCTATTTGATCTTCTGTTTGTGCACGTTGAGTTGATTGCATTAGTCGAAACAGGGCGGACCACGTGAAGGTTGCAATCTTCCACCCCGAAAGAAAAATACTGTATAAATGTAAAATGACATTTGGATACTATGCCCAAGTAAATGTAGGATTTGTTTGTATGTTGGCTTCACTGTGATATATGGCAAGATTAGTTTGTGTATTTTCAGTGTTAACACAAGATAAGACATAAATCAGTCTGAAAAAGGATCTCAACCTGAAACGTCACCCATCCATGGTCTCCAGGGATGCTGCCTGAACCGCTGAGTTACTCCAGCACTTTGTCCTTCATCAGACACAAAGTGTTGGAGTAACTCAGCGGCTCGGGCAGCATCTTAGGCGAGCATGAATAAGCGATGTTTTGAGGTGGCACGCTTCTCCAGAGATGTTGTCTGAACCGCTAAATTACTCCAGTACTCTGCGTCGTTTTTTTGCAAACCAGCACCTGTAATTCCTTGCCAACAGTATAAGATCAGGATCAATTCCTAAAATGACAGGGTAAAGAAATTGCTTGAAAGAACATGAAGGGGTTGATGGCAATAGACAATATGTGCAGGAGTAGGCCATTTGGTGCTTCGAGCCAGCACCGCCATTCAATGTGATCATGGCTGATCATCAGTACCCCGTTCCTGCCTTCTCCCCATATCCCTTGACTCTGCTATTTTTAAGAGCCCTATCTAGTTCTCTCTTGAAAGCATCCAGAGAACCTGCCTCCAGAGGCAGAGAATTCCACAGACTTTTGAAATAGGCCAATAATCACCCTTAATGATGGATCATCATCCTATGAACAGAGCTGCGAACTCTCACACATTGAGCGTGAGACTCACACATTTCGCCCAATTCTCACACTCTCACGCTGATCGTGAGAAATTCGGTGATCAACGAGAATTTCAAAACTAATATCAACTGCATGGGCCGCGGGTGTTGGAGAGCCGGGGCGGAGGGAGGGATGGAAGCAGAAGCAGCGGCGGAGGCAGATGCGGAAGGGGAGCTGGCGGCTGGCGAGTGTTTGCCGGGCTGGCGAGTTTCTCGCTGCAGCTCCGGCCATGGAGCAGCCTCAGTGCAAGAGTCCCAGGCCGTCGGAGGCATTGGAAACGTTGTGCTGCTGCTGTGAGAGTCTCTGTGCCGAATTCGCCCTGATGACCGGCATGGACCAGGCTGGGCTCGGTGCATCCTGGAGAACAACCAGTGGCTCTGGAAGTAAGTACCGAGCACTGGGTAGAAGCAGTGGAAGATATTTGCCGTCAAATGGGGGTGGTTGGAGAAAGCATCCTGCTTGCCTGCTAGATTTTCACTTACTGTAACTGCCGGAAAAATGTTCCCGATGTTGGTGGAGTTCAGAACCAGGGGTCATAATTTAAGAATAAGAGGTAGGCTATTTAGGACTGAGATGAGGGAAAACCTTTTCACCCAGAGAGTTGTGAATGTGGAATTCTCTGCCGCAGAAGGCAGCGGAGGCCAATTCACTGGATGTTTTCAAGAGTTACATTTAGCTCTTGGGGCTAGCAAAATCACGGGACATGGGGGAAAAACTGTCTGGATCCCATTGCTCAACGCTTCGTTTTTTGGAATTGGCTAGTGTTATTGATTTGTAATTAGCCTGATTTGTAATTAGTTGACAAAACCTTAATTTATTAATCCGGAATATCCAGGGGGATGGTATAATTGTAATATTAAAATGCCACTCACCTATTATGTTTGTTTACCTCACTGACTATTTCTAAACCACCTCCCCCCCCCAAAATCACTTTGACAGGTCGAATAGAAATGTCCCCAATCTCGCTGTTTTATTAATTGACATGTAGATGAACATCCTCAAGGAGAGTAATCAGATGGAAACTGATTCAGATGCGATGTTTAAGAGCTTGTTCAAGGAAGGGGTATATTTTAAAGGAGTGACAGAGATACTTGCAAGGGAAGGTGTGAGGAGACTATTATTTGTCTTTAGTTTTAGCTTGAACCAGAACATCTGAAGATTCAAAGTTTAATATAGTAATTGTGCTGATACTGACTCCAACCAGCCAGGTAATGAATATCATCCATTCCGGAGCTTTTATTTTTCTGATGCCATTTAAACTTCACTTGGATTTCAATCACTGCAATGTAAAATATATGTATTGGGAATGGGGAGCATTGGAACAAAACTTTGCCCTCAGTACATATTAACTGTAATATAATAATGTATGCATGTTGGTAGGTGCAATCGAAACAAATATATTTTTTATCATTGTTGTGTTATGAATAGCGCAGAAAATATTATGTACTCTCAAGATCACATGAAATAGAATATTATTGCTTAAATATATAGTTATTGGACTTTGCATTTCGGAAAAGTCTCAGCTAAGAGGATGACGGCAAAATACTGAAAATAGTGAAAATGACTTCAGGACAGTTGTTAGGAAAATTAAGGAAATGGTAACAGAATACTTATACAGTTGAGTGAGTATAATTTTATGGATGAGAAATTGTGTTCAACCATGACTTATTTTACAAAGTAACTAGCATGTTAGATAGCAAGGAAGGAATGGATGTCGCAAATTTTGTGATACACAATTTGGTCCGTGAAGTGCCACATAAAAGATCACCGCATTAGATAAGCACCTGTGGACTTGAACCTAATAGGTTAAGTCCAGGGGGGCTTTATGTGTGGGCCAGATATTGTCAGTACAGAGGGGCTAGGAGCAAGGCCAAGTGTGCATCCAGAGTCAAGACCTGGAATAATATTAGGTGTGCAGTCAAAGCTGGGACAATGGGAGGGTTCAGCACTGGGAACCTAAACGGGTAAACAGCTATGATCAGGGTAGAATAGGGGGCCAGGTGTAAGGCTGGGCTCGGGGTCAGGAATGGGAGAAGGTATGCAACTGGAGTCCGGGTCAGGAGTAGTACCAGGTGTGCAGTGAGACCCAGGTTGGTCAACATGGGCCAAGTGTTTGATTATAATCTGATTTCCATACATGAATACACTAAGATCATTCTAAGCTCATGTGTCGCTACACTCCCGCGGGCTTGGTCTCTCGCATTTTCTCACTCCCAACTCTCACCCAATGTTGGCAGCCCTGCTATAAACTGCTTAAGCTTTTAAGCGTCTGACTACCTAATTGAATTCACAATTTTTAAAAACTTTTTAATAATTTTGCAATGTTAAAAGTGCCAAAGTTGAAAATCTAGTTAAGTTTTAAAGGTGACAATCCAATCGTACTGGTGAGGACCATCATAATGAAAGCACTGACCTTTGGGTAATTTATACCTGATGTGTAACCATCAAATGCCTTTTGAAACTCCAAATAAAAGTTGAAGAAAATGGTTCCAGGGCAGAATGAACTGGAGATATTCAGTATTTATGCTGTCACTCAAGAAGACTTACACGGAGCCGGTTGTAATTTTACTTGTCGCATGCTGTTTACAATAAAGTTGGTTATAGATCATTTAGATAAAGACCCATCATTGACTGGTTTAACACAAGACCATGCCTGGTGCCTACATTGCTGTCCAGCACTTTTGTGGAGTCAGAGCTACACAGCATAGAAACAGGCCATTCACCCCAATTTGTCTATGCAGGCCGAGTTGCCTAACCAAGCTAGTCTCCGCAGCCTGCTCCGCATCCCTCCTACTTTTCTATCACATACTTGCCCAACTTTAAATGTCATTGTACAAGTCAAGTCAAAGTCAAAAGTCAAAAGAGTTTATTGTCATGTGTCCCTGACAGGACAATGAAATTCCTTCTTTGCATAGCACAACAGAACATAGTAGACATGGACTACAATTATATACGTAAATACACACATGGATGAATAATTGATAAAGTGCAAATAACAGATGGAGGGGTATTAATGTTCAGAGTTTTGTCCGAGCCAAGTTTAATAGCCTAATGGCTGTGGGGAAGTAGCTATTCCTGAACCGGGTCGTTGCAGTCTTCAGGCTCCTTTACCTTCTACCCGAAGGTAGCAGGGAGATGAGTGTGTGGCCAGGGTGGTGTGGGTCCTTTTTGAGGCAGCGACTGTGGTAGATCCCCTCGATGGAAGGAAGGCAGAGACGATGATGGACTGGGCAGTGTTTGCTACTTTTTGTAGTCTTTTCCTCTCCAGGGCGCTCAAGTTGCCGAACCAAGCAACGATGCAACCGGTCAGCAAGCTCTCTACTCTGCAACTGTAAACGTTAGAGAGAGTTCTCCTTGACAGACCGACTCTCCGTAATCTTCTCAGGAAGTAGAGGCGCTGATGAGCTTTCTTAATAATTGCATCAGTGTTCTCGGACCAGGAAAGATCTTCACAGATGTGCCCGCCCAGGAATTTGAAGCTCTTGACCCTTTCAACCATCGACCCGTTGATATAAACAGGACTGTTGGTCCCCGTCCTACTCCTTCCAAAGTCCACAATCAGTTCCTTGGTTTTGCTGGTGATGAGGGCCAGGTTGTTGTGCGGGCACCATATGGACAGTCGCTCGATCTCTCTTCTATACTCTGACTCATCCCCATCAGTGATACGTCCCACAACAGTGGTGTCGTCAGCGAACTTGATGATGGAGTTCGCACTATGACCGGCTACGCTGTCATGAGTATAGAGTGAGTACAGCAGGGGGCTGAGCACGCCGCCTTGAGGTGCTCCCGTGCTGATTGTTATCGAGTCTGACACATTTCCACCAATACGAACAGACTGTGGTCTGTGAATGAGGAAGTCGAGGAACCAATTGCAGAGGGATGCGCAGAGACCCAGTTCTCCGAGCTGTAGTCAATGAATAACAGCCTGACATACGGGTTTTTGGTGTCCAAGTGGTCCAGAGCGGAGTGGAGAGCCAGCGAGATCGCATACACCGTTGATCTGTTGTGGCGGTAAGCGAACTGCAGTGGGTCCAGGTTTTTGTCAAGGTAGGATTTGATTTTCGCCATGATCAACCTCTCAAAGCACTTCATCACCACAGGCGTTAGTGCCACAGGTCGATAGTCATTGAGGCACGTCACCTTGCTCTTCTTGGGCACCGGTATAATTGATGCCCCTTTGAAGCAGGTGGGAACCTCAGACCTCAGAAGTGACAGGTTGAAAATGTCCGTAAAAACTCAGCCTGTTGGTCCACACAGGATTTTAGAACACGACCGGGTATGCCATCAGGTCCAGACGCTTTTCAAGGGTTCACCCCTCTGAAGGATTTCCTGACGTCGGCCTCTGTGACTGACTGAAATACCATCACAGCGAATGGGGGCTCGGGAAGGCACGATAAGGTTCTCCCTATCAAAGCGTGCGTAAAACGCATTGAGCTCATCAGGGAGTGATGTATCGCCGACATCCGAGCTGCCTCCTGGTTTTGCCTTGCAGGAGGTGATTGCATTCAGTCCCCGCCACAGCTGCCGAACATCTGTCTCATCCTCCAGCTTGGAGCAGAACTCCCTTTTGGCCTTTTTGATGGCCTTAGCAAGGTCGTATCTGGACTTCGTGTAGACCACTGTATCATCAGACATGAATGCCCGGTGTCTGGTCGTCAGAAGTGTGCGGCCCTCAAAGTTCATCCAAGGTTTCTGATTGGGAAACACTCGGAAGGTTTTTGTAGGGATGCAGTCCTCCACACATTTCTTAACGAAGTCTATAACGACTGTGGTGTATTCATTCAAGTCCATTGTCAAGTCCTTGAACATTGCCCAGTCTACAGACTCCAAACAGTCCTGCAGTTGTTCCTCTGCCCCCCCTCCCCCCCCCCGACCAGCTCTGTACTGCCCTCACCTCTGGGGGTGCGCTCTTTAATTGCTGCCTGTAGGCAGGAAGAAGCAGCACCGCGGTATGGTCGGATTTACCGAAGTGAGGGCGAGGGATAGAGCGGTATGCATCCTTGATGGTGGTGTAGCAGTGGTCGAGGGTGTTTGGTCCTCTGGTGCAGCAGGAGACACGTTGGTGGAAGTTGGGGTGTGATTTCTTTAGGTTTGCCTTATTGAAGTCTCTAGCAATGGTAGTAAATGCCTCGGGGTAAGACGTCTGGTGTTTGTTGACCACGGCCTGCAGCTCCTCCAGTGCCAGACGGACGTCTACCTGGGGTGGGATGTAGCCCGCGGTCAGGATGATGGAGGTGAATTCCCTCAGAAGGTAGAAGGGACGGCACTTCACCGCCAGATGTTCGAAGTGTGGAGAGCAGGAGTTGGACAGGACTGCCACGTCTGAGCACCACACAGAGTTGACCATGAGGCAGATGCCCCCTCCTCTCCCTTTCCCCGATGCCAGTGTACGGTCCATACGGTGGATGGAGAACCCTTCAGGCTGGACCGCTGAGTCTGGGGAGCTAGGGGTGAGCCATGTCTCTGTGAAACAGAACACAGAGCATTCCCTCAGCTCCCTTTGATAGCGCAGCCTTGCCCTTAAGTCCTCCACTTTATTTTCAAGGGACTGTACATTGGCCAGTAGGATAGTAGGGAGAGGGGGCCGAAGTCCCCTGCGCTTCAGTCTGACCTGAAGTCCTGCCCGTCGACCACGTTTCCGGACACAATGAAGGCTTCCCCTTTGTTTCCAGGTACTGTGTTTCCTTTACCTGCTGTTTCTGCGGACCAGCGCTGGAACGGGAATTCTCTCACAGGCGGCAGCTCCAGCTCCGTAACGAACGGGGGTTCCCTCAGAGTCAGCAGCTCCAGCTTCATTTCTTTCTGGGATATCCAACCCGTGGGCTCTGGAGGTCATCCCGGGGTTTCCAGGTGCTGTACCTGGGATCCTCAGTCGGGTCGGGAGTTTCACAGCCAGCGTGGGGAAGTTTAAAGTCCGGTGCTCCCGCAGCTGCGGGAGATCACAAAATTGCCAGCGCTTTCAGCTGCCCAAGCAACCTGTCTGAAAGGGCACCGATTACTGCCGTTTCCCTGATGCAGGTGAGTTGACAGAAGTTGTAGGTAATTCTTTTCTTTTCTGGTGCTCCGCAAGAGTCGCCGCAGGCAGGCGCCATCTTTACCTCTTGCACCCGTAGTGTCACAATGTCACCTCTTCCTTTTTGCCAGAGATGCTGCCTGACCACTGAGTTACTCCAGTATATGTGTCTATCTTCGGTATAAACCAGCATCTGCAGTTCCTTCCACATACCTGTACCTCATGGTCTCTCTGTTACACAACACAGGGGAGCTCATTCCAAATGCCCCTGTCCCACTTAGGAAACCTGAACGGGAACCTCTGGTGACCTTGCCCGCATCCCAAGGTTTCCATGAGATCGCCGGAGGTTTTGGTCACTCTCCCTAATGGTTGAAAGTGGTTTCCGCATGGTTTAGGCTTCTTCTGGGTTGCTCACATTATTTCAACATAAGCAAAACCAGCTTCGACTAAAAATAGGTTGCCGTTTGGTCGAAGACAGTGGAGTGGGGTCGCTAGTTACTTACAGGCAGTCGAAGGCCATCTCCTTCGCTGACTGGCCATTTTGATTGGCTCATTGGGGTTTCACGACCTAGAAGACCCACCGGAAGGTAAAATGCCCGCTAAACTTTATTAAACTTCTTAAAATCAAAAACTTTGCTTAAAACTGTTTCCACTCCTTCTCTCCCCTTATCCCCACTTCTCTCCCCTATTCTCTCCCCCCCCTTCTCTCCCCCCCCCCGTCTCTCCCCCCATCGTCTCTCCCCCCCCCCCCGGTCTCTCTCCCCCCCCCCCCCCCAAGGACTTACCTTCATCTTCATCGCGCAGACAGCGCTCCACCGCTCTCCATGGCCCCCACCTTCACGATGTGTTTGTGTGCGCGGTCGGTAGATGCAGCTCACGCTTCTGTCTATCCAGCTCGAGGCTTTCCAGGCGAGTGCCCAAAACCTCCGGCGACTCATGGAAACCTTGGGTCGCGGGCAAGGTCACCAGAGGATTCCGTTCAGGTTTCCTAATTGGGACAGGGGCAAAACACACCACGCTGTGTGTGTGTGAAGCAGCTGTTACTTGGATCCCTTTGTAAACATTTTCCCTCCCACCTTAAACTTATGCCCTTGGGTTTGAGAATCTCCTACCCTGGGGAAAAGACTATTCACCTCATCACACTCATTATTTGATAAACCTCTATAAGGTCACCACTTAGCCACTTGTGCTCCAAGACCCACTCTCTCCAGTTTCTCTGAAAAAGTTCACTTCTTAATAAACAGACAACTCACAAAACGGTTAGTTAGACCAACTCAAAGCTTTACTAATTATCGGCCGATGGAAGTAGTGAGGATACACCAGCCAAGTATGCAACATAGACACTTGACTCTCCTTGTGTCGCCACTTCCATGAATTACATGGTATTTTATGCAGTTTTTTGTCACCTAAGCACATTCCAAAGATATTAGTCATGGTCAGAGGTACAGTCAATACACATTGCCACAGGATGCGTCTGGGTTTGTCTCTTGTCAATCAGCAGCTGCACATCAAAGGCATCCTATCAGTTGGTACCTTCAAGACAAGACATTTCAAAGGCATTGGTCATTGCACATTTCAAAGGCATCGGACATTGTCTCAATACCACTCACTGGGAGTAGTCTGGGCTTCTCTCTCATCAATGTACTGGAGAAGGCCTGATTGAGATGAAATAGAAGTTATAGATAGACAAAAGTGCTGGAGAAACTCAGCGGGTGCAGCAGCATCTATGGAGCGAAGGATTTCCTTCGCTCCATAGATGCTGCTGCACCCGCTGAGTTTCTTCAGCATTTTTTCCTACCTGCGATTTTCCTGCATCTGCAGTTCACTCTTAAACAAATATAAGTTATAACCTAATCCAGGAATCTATAATATTTTTAATATATTTAACAGCATTTAGCCTTATCATCTCCTTATAACTCAAATCCTCCAGACCCGGTAACATCCTCCTATGTTTTTTGCACCCTTATTAGCTTCATGATGCCCCTTCTTACAGTGGGGTGAGGAGAACTGTACACAGTACTCAAAATATGGCGATACAAACATGGGCATAAATCCTTGGGGGTGGTGCGGAGGGACACACACCCCCTCATGTTTTGAGAGGTGGGGGACAATCCCCCCATGTTTTGTAATCCGTATTTTGAAATTCGGTGAAAAATAAAATCTGTTAAAAATCCCTGCTTTCCGCGAGACGGTGGGGGTGGAACTGATGATTGAGGGCGCCGATTGGACGAGAGAGACGTCAGTAAGCAGGCAGTGGGGGGGGGGGGGGGGGGGGAAGACACGTGATGATTCAGCGCAGTGATTGGAGGAGGGGGTGTCGGTCAGAGGCAGAAGTATGGGGTGGGACTGAGGATAGAGTGCGGTGATTGGAGAAGGGAGACGTCCCGGTGGAGCAAAGATCATAGAGCGGAGCTTGAATCGGCCCGTTCGCGGGGCCTTTCATCGCCCGGCGCGGCTTAAAAGCGGTCGCGGGATCTTCCACCACCCCGCGGTCAAATTGCTGCATCGAAGCGATCGAGGCTCCTGATGTTGAAGCCCCCGCTGGGCGATGGAAGATCCCACGGCTGGTTTTAAGCCGCGATGGGCGATGAAAGGCCCCACAAACTGGCCGATTCATGCCCCACGATTCGGGGCGAATGAAGCTGCTGTTGCTGGCGTTCGGAGTCGGTCACCAACCAGGCCAACTCCCGATGTTAGCGTCCACAGGGCCCCACGGTCGAAGCCTCGCACGCGCGTGACCACCAAGAAATTGTGCCCTCCCCCCCCATATTTTGACAGTGAATTATGCCCTGGGTACAAGTATCGTGCACATCAATTCCATGACATCCCAACTCCTGTACTCAATGCCCTGACTGACGAAGGCAGGCATGCACAACACTGCCTTCTACACCCTCTATAACTGTGTCACCACTTTCAATAAATGATGTACCTGCAACTCTCAGTCTCTGTTCTATAGCACTCCCTGTGCCCCTACTTGGACTATTGTTAATCTGACTTTACTGAACTTTATCTTGCACTAAATATTGTTCCCGTGTAATCATGTACAGTCTTTCTGCTGACTGGTTAGCACGCAACAAAATCTTTTCGCAGTACCTCGGTACACGTGACAATAAACTAAACTGACTAAACTCCCATTTGATCTCGAGTACAGGTGCTGTCTGCGGGGAGTTTGTACGTTCTCCCTGTGATTGAGTAGATTTGGTTTGGTTTGCTTTAGTTTCCTCTCGCACTCCAAAGAAGTACATGTTTATAGTTAATCTGCTTCGGTAAAAAGAATTGCCGTGTGGAGTTATAGAGTAATACAGTGTGGATCAGGCCTTTCGACCGAACTTTCCTTCATCGTCCCAGCTACACTAGTCCCACCTGCCAACATTTGGTCCATATCCCTCCAAACCTGTCCTATCCATGTACCTGTCTAACTGTTTCTTAAATGTTGGGATAGTCCCTGCCTCAACTACCTCCTCTGACAGCTCGTTCCATACATCCACCACCCTTTGTGTGAAAAAATGACCCCTCAGATTCCTATTGAATCTTTTCCCCTTCACCTTAAACCCGTCCTCTGGTCTTCGATCCACCTACTTTGGGCAAGAGATTCTGTGCATCTACCTGATCTATTCCTCTCATGATCTTATACACTAAGACCATCCCTCATCCTCCAACGCTCCAAGGAATAGAGTCCCAGCTTACTCAACCTCTGCCTATAGCTCAGACCCTCTAGCCCTGGCAATGGGATGATCACTGGTTGGCGTGGATGCGACGGGCTGAAGGGCCTGTTTCCGAGCTGTATCTCTAAAGTCTTTACCACCGTAGAAGGCTTAGGAAGTTTAGCATGTCTTTTTTCACACAGAGAGTGGTGAGTCTCTGGAACTCTCTGCCACAGAGGGTAGTTGAGGCCAGTTCATTGGCTATATTTAAGAGGGAGTTAGATGTGGCCCTTGTGGCTAAAGGGGTCGGGGGGTATGTAGAGAAGGCAGGTACGGGATACCGAGTTGGATGATCAGCCATGATCATATTGAATGGCGGTGCAGGCTCGAAGGTTCCGAATGGCCTACTCCTGCACCTAATTTCTATGTTTCTATGTCCCCAACAACCACCACCAACTTCTACAGATGTGCGTTTTATTCGGATCCATGACAGCATGGTTTGAGACGGCTCCATCCAAGACGGCAAGAAATTGCAGATGGTTATGGATATGGTCCAGACCATCACGCAGACCAGCCTCCCTTCCATTGTCTCCATCTACACTTCACGCTGCCTCGGCAAGGCCACCAACATAGAAACATAGAAATTAGGTGCAGGAATAGGCCATTCGGCCCTTCGAGCCTGCACCGCCACTCAATATGATCATGGCTGATCATCCAACTCAGTATCCCGTACCTGCCTTCTCTCCATACCCTCTAATCCCCTTAGCCACAAGGGCCACATCTAACTCCCTCTTAAATATATCCAATGAACTGGCCTCAACTACCCTCTGTGGCAGAGAGTTCCAGAGCATCATCAAGGACCAGTCTCACCCGGATCATTCCCTCTGCTACCCTATCCATCAGGCTTTAAAAGGCATTGGTCAGACCATATTTGGAGTATAATGAGCAGTTCTGGGGCCCCATATTTGAGAACGGATGTGCCGGCATTGAAGAGTGGTCAGAGGAGATTTACGAGAATGATCGCAGGAATGATTGAGTTAACATATGATGAGTGTTTGATGGCACTGGTCCTGTATTCGCTGCAGTTTAAAAGGATGAGGGGGAACCTCATTTAAACTTTCCAAGTAGTGAAAAGCCTGGATAGAGTGGATGTGGAGAGGATGTTTCCACAAATGGGATAGTCTCGGGCCAGAGGCCATAGCTTAAGAATAAAGGAGGAACCTTTCAAAAGGAGATGAGGAGGAATTTCTTTAGTCAGTGAGGTGAATCTATGGAATTCATTGCCACAGAAGGCCCTGGAGGCCATCTCTGGGTATTTTTAAGATAGGGATTGACAGATTCTTGATTAATTAGGGTGTCGGGGATTATGGGGAGAAAGCAGGAGAATGGGGTTGAGAGGGAAATATAGACTAGCAATGATTGAATGGAGGAGTAGACTTGATGTGCCGAATGGCCTAATTCTGCTCCTCTCACTTATGACCTTATGAAGAGGTACAGACGTTTGAAGACGCATATCTCCAGATTCAGGGGCAGTTTCTTACCGGCTGCTATCGGGCAACTGGACTGTCCTCTCACCAAAGTGCGGTCCTGACCTCCCATCTACCACTTTGGAGACCTTTGGACTTTATCAGACACCCCCCCCCATCCTTTCTCTGTACAGTGTGGGCAACTTGATTGTAATCATGTAGTCTTTTCAACTGGACAGCCTGCAGCAAAAAGCTTTTTACTGACAATATTAAACTAAATGCATGAACTAAACTTTTATCTCAATCCATAAGGAACATAATTCTTTAAAACCAGATGATATTGCCCTAAACTGTACAACGACGTTCTTAGTCAGAGTTGAGTGCAAATGCTCATAAATTAATCTCATTTTTTTGAAGAGGATGTTATGATACAGGCTTTATTATGGATATTATAGGGAGGAAATTGCTTTTTAAATAAAACAAAGTATGTGTTGCCTTCATGTACCAAAAATTTGTGGTTGTAATATAAAACCTTTTACTGCAAAGAATTGTGTGCATTTCTCGGTTAAATTACTTGATAGATGGCTATTTAAAAATGAATGTTGTCTTGGTGGACATCACTCGCCTTGGGTTAGTTTATGGATCCAAGTTCAAGTTGCTCTTCAGTGCTCGTGCATAATCTGTGTGAACAGCTAAAACCTTGAGAAAATGCTTCCATTGATAGATAGAAGGTAGATAAAAATGCTGGAGAAACTCAGCAGGTGAGGCAACATCTATGGAACGAAGGAATAGGTGACGTTTCGGATCGAGACCTGTCTTCAGACCCTCCCTCGCTCCATAGATGCTGCCTCACCCGTTGAGTTTCTCCAGCATTTTAATCAACCTTCGATTTTTCCAGCATCTGCAATTCCTTCTTAATTAATTGATAGATACGATAGGTTTAAAGGGATATGAACCAAACGCCGGCAAGTGGGACTAGTGTGGGACATGTTGGTTGGTGTGGTCAAATTGGGCCGTGTGGCTGTTTCAATGCTGTATGACTCTAATTGCCTTTCTTTGATAAACATATTAAATTGCGCTGCTTTACCTGTTCTACAAAGTAAACTGGGAAATAGAAAAAAGATATGCAGTTATTTTGAGCAAATGATCTTCTGAATCCTGAACGGAGTTCTTCCTTGTCTAGCAATACCAAAACATGGTTTGTTCATTTTGTTGCTCATCATGGAAGATACAAAAACTTGAATCGACATGCCGCCAGATTCAGGAACCGCTCTTTCCCTGACATTACCAGTCACCCTAACGGTCCTCATGCTGTGGATACATTTTCTGATCTTCCAATCTTGCTCACTGAGCTTTTTTAATCTGCGCTTTCTTTGCACCTGTGGCAACGTAGTCTGCACTGTTTATTTAATTTATAGCACTCCATCTTGGACTCGTGTATGGTCTGATCTGCCTGGATAACTATTTTTCACTATCTTGGTACACATACCAATGGAACATGATGCTGGATAATACAAGATTTGGCCATAGTTAAGTGTAGTGCTTTCAATAGAATACTTTTCAGAACATTGAAACATTTTGAAGTGTTGTGTAATTTCTAATAGCATAATTTCCACCGGAGCCGCTGTTATGTGGAAATCTTGTAAGGAAGAGGGCATGTGGGGCATAGAACCGACGCCGAAAGGTTACACCGTTGCTGCCTGTGATACTATTTTGTGTCCTATCTGGGACACATGACAATAAAACTCTTGACTCTGGACTCCCCAATTTGGTTGCATCTCTGCTAATTGCAAATTGGACAGATGGCACGGTAGATGGCTGCAATGCATTGCCAATGGCTGCATTGCAGTCAGTTTTGGTCATCTAGCCATAAGAGGGGTGTCACTAAGTTGGGTAGAGTGCAGATAAAATTTAGAGGATGTTGCCAAGAATTGAGGGCCTGAGCTTTCGGGAGAGGTTGGGCAGTCGAGGACTTTATTCCTTGGAGCACAGGAAGCTGAGGGGTGATCTTATAAAGGTGTATAAAATTATGAGAGGAATAGATAGGGTGAATGCACACACTGTCTTTTACCCACTGTAGGGGAATCAAGAACCAGAGGACATTGGTTTAAGGTGAGAGCCTGGGCAAGATTTAATGGCAATCTGTGGGGCAACTTTTTCACTCAGAGGGTGATGGGTATATGTAGGGAATCGGAGAAAGTGGTTGAGCAAAGTAGTATACAATTGAAAGACATTTGACCAGATACATGAAGGATTTAAGGGAAATGGGCCAAATGCAGGCAAATGAGACTAGCATTGATGGGGTATCTTTATCGGCATGGACAGTTGGGCTGAAGGGCCTGTTTCTGTGCTGTATGACTACAAATAAAAAACAGACTTTTGAATTGTGGCTAGAAAACCTGCTAAGAATTGTTGTTTAAACATTGGGCAAATCTGTACTGTTATTATTTGGGCACAGTTTTTGACTATTGATTACTTTCTTCCTCTTTAAGCCAAGGATGAAGGGAGCATCGCCGTCGCCCTGGGCTACACGGCACATCTGGTGCTCATGGTTTCCTATTTCCTGCAAGTGCCACTCAGGTATCCCATCATCCAGAAGGGTTCCAGGTCCACCATCAAGGACAACATCACGGACAAGCTTTCGGAAAAGGAGAGAGAGTAAGTACACTCGTAACTGGCAATGGGAATCGAGTAGGAAGATTTTAAAGATAAGGTGGGATTTGTTGCATGCAGACAATTTCCACAAGATTGCTGTGGTGAAAATGTTGTGCTCCACAATAACAAGTTAGATCTTAGTAATAAGGGAAAAGATGCATGTCAATTATGATCTAATGTACAAATTAAAGACAAATCTTAACCCAGGATGCAAACGGAGATAATATATTCAATTATTGATTTATAGCCGAGAAAGAGTCCATTTTGACTGAAACTGATTTCTGAAAAGTCATCCAATGCCAACTCTTTCAAACAATGTATAGTTGAGCTCAACAATATTAAAATCAAGGGAGTGTGTGTAAATCAAAGTGCACCTGGGAATATGTTGACAGCTGGAATAAATTGTAAAGCACTAATAACTTCTAGTGCGATACCATGCTGTCTAGCCTTTCTGATGGATCACTGTGGGTATACTGTGCTAGAACGAGCATGAATTCACGCACATTGGTCCATAAAGCTGCACTATGTCCTTTATTAATAAGCACAGGAATCTGCCCCAGAAGACACCTGCCCTTTATCAACTTTTTTTTTGTTAAAATACAGACAAGTTTCATTCAACATAATTCATGCTCTGTGTGGTTAGCTGGATCAGTTTTAGCCTACCAACGAATGAATGACTTTTTAGAATATAAAAGTAAATCAGCAGGTGGTAAATTGCTGCAAGGCAGGCAGAAGTAATGTGAAAATCATAGACTTGGGGAAATTAAATTATTGGGAAACATTTGTCCACTATCTGGTGATTTAAGCCCATGAAATTGCAAGAGTTCAGAGAAACAAATATCTGCAGATGCTGGAATCTTGTGGAGACGATAAAGTGCTGGAGTCACCAGCCGGTCAGGCAGCATCTCTGGAGGACATGGATCGTCAACGTTTGAGTTAGAACCTTCCTTTTGAGTCCTGACCCCAAACATCACCCATCCATGTCCTCCAGAGATGCTGCCCGACCGGCTGAGTTACTACAACACATTTGTGTTTTAAGCAAAGGGTCGGAATTAGACTGGTAATTGTATTTTTCAAATTTGTAACTCTGCTTTGGGATTTTGTAACTTGTCTCGTTCATCACGGGTATTTTCACATATGTAGTGAGTTATCGGTGTCAATCTTCATTCCTACGTAAGAAAAATTGGGAATAGAAGGTGAGGTTCACTTACCAACTTTCCCCTTGTTTCTGTGGGTTTGGTTGGAATATAGTGGACTCAAGCCCAACCAAGTTCTAGTATGATATCCAAGTTGATGCCGGTGCAGTATTGAGGAGGTGCTGAACTGTTGAAGGCTCCATCTTTTGAATTAAGCCTTTATTTCATATCCCATCTATCCTCAAATGGACATAATTGATCCCGCTACCTCTGTTAAGGAAGCAAAATAATTATTTTGTCCTGTCTTGTATACTCCTGGCTTGTACACTCTGGAGTTTAGAAGGATGAGAGGGGATTTTATTGAAACATATACGATTATTAACGGTTTGGACACGCTAGAGGCAGGAAACATGTACCCAATGTTGGGGGAGTCCAGAACCAGGGGCCACAGTTTAAGAATAAGTGGTAAGCCATTTAGAACAGAGACGAGAAAATACTTTTTTCTCACAGTTGTGAGGCTGTGGAATTCTCAGCCTCAGAGGACGGTGGAGGCCGATTCTCTGGATACTTTCACGAGAGAGCTATCCTTGAGGCGGATACAGTCATGTAGATGTATGAGATAATACTGACTGATTAAATATACGTTGTTGTTTGGACTTTCTTCACTCTTCCTTTGCACTCTTCTTCCTCATTTAACTCTTGAAACTTCGGCGGCGTCTTCATTCAAGCCATATTCTGTCGGTAAAGAAGAATTAGTTTGAATGCTGTTGGTATTTTTTTTTCCCACTACCTGAAGATACTTTCAAGAGAGAGCTAGATAGGGCTCTTAAAGATAGCGGAGTCAGGGGATATGGGGAGAAGGCAGGAACAGGGTACTGATTGGGGATGATCAGCCATGATCACATTGCATGACGGTGCTGGCTCGAAGGGCCGAATGGCCCACTCCTGCACCTATTGTCTAAATATAACATATGCAACTGTCAAAATATACAAATGTATTATTTATTCCTCTATGGTTTTGTTTCTCCCTTTATCTCTTTTATGTAAATGACTGTACCCTTGTATCAGGCCTGAGTTTAGTTTAGAGAGCGTTGAAATGGGCCCTTTGGTGCACCGAGATCGTGCCGCCCAGCTATCTCCCATAAACGAGTCCATCCGACATATGAGGAACAGGTTACAGAAACCAGTTCACCTACGAACCTGCACATCTTTAGACTATGGGAGGATGCCAGAGCACCCGGAGAAAACCCAGGCAGTCACAGTGCGAACGTACTAACTCTGCAGGCAACGCCCGTAGTCAGGATCGATCCTGGTACCTGGCGCTGCAGGGCAGCAGCTCTACCGCTGCGCCACCGTGTCGCCTTTGAAGTGAACCAATTTAGAGAATTGTTTGTGTATCCACATAAAAAAGATTCTAGTTTTGGGAGAAATGGATTGCCATTAATGCACTCATTGTGTTTCCGACCACTTTGAAATCTATTTAATTTAAGGCCAGCTCCACCTGATACTCGTGGGTAACAGTTTATTTAATTTGCTCCCAAGCATTGTCACATCATGTACATTTTCTTCACCTATAATGATTTCTTTAAACTCACTGATGTTAAAATGGTGAAAGTGATGGACCAAATCGGGGTGGGATTAGAAATAGTATTCGGGCCGATAGTGGCACAGGGCAGCACAGTGGCGCAGCAGTAGAACTGCTGCCACCGTGCGCCAGAGACCCAGGTTCGACATGCCAGTATCGGTGCTGTCTGTCTGTCCGGCATTTGTACGTTCTTCCCGTGGCTGCATGGGTTTTCTCCAGGTGCTCCGGTTTCCTCCCACACACCAAAGGCGTATAGGTTTGCAGGTTAATTGGCTTCGGTAAAATTGTAAATTGCCCCTAGTGTGTAGGATAGTGGTAGTCTACGGGGTGATCGCTGACGGGCGCGGACTCGGTGAGCCAAAGGACCTGTTTCCATGCTGTGTAAAGTCTAACAGAAATGCAAATGGAATTTAACCCTAAGAAATGTAAAATATTGTACATTGGTCAATAAAGCATGTGTCATAAACAACCCCTGATTTATGGTTTGCTGTCAGATTCAGTGTTGGCAGTGGAGGACTAAACCATGATTTGGTCCACTTCTCCTTTGAAAGCCATAAATCAATAACTTTGGTCTTCGGTTCCAATCCATTTGTTGTGTAATGCAAGCGGACTTTGAAATGGGCAGGGAAGTAATAGTAGACATGATGCCTTCCCTGTCTAGACACTGTAGTAGAGCAATTGAAAGAACCGATTAGGTTGTGTTATTTAGCCAGAAGTGTAATGGGCAAATCTACAGAGGTCATATGAAGAATGTAAAGGGTGCTAGTTAAAAGGCACACAGGGGACAGTGAATGGGGTTTTGGTCACAGTATCACTAAAAAGATGCAAATACATTGAATGAGTTACAAAGACTTGCCAGTATAAATATCTATCGTCTTGAGGTTGGGAAACTTCATTGAATTGCGTAAATTATTAAATGTAGACACGGTAAATGCAATTTTTTTTTTCAAAAGCAGGAAATTTGGAAATGTGTTTGAAATTGGAGAGGATTTCACTACCATGGGAATGACCTGAAATACCCACCTTCTCTGTGCTTGCCGAGACAGCTGTCGTCTTTGCACCTCGCATAGATGGTTGTGATGGTTATTGGAGATCCGAGGCTTTAGATATTTTTGCTTTGCTTTCCATCATTCCAAGTTCCTTCTATGTATTTTGCAGCAGAAGTAACATAAGCATTAGATTTTCCCAAGAGTGAGCATGTACATAATGGAGACACAGGAGACTGCAAATGCAGGACTCTTGAACAAAAGTGCTGGAGGAACTCAGCGGGTCAGATAGCATCTGTGGAGGGAACGGGCAAACAACATTCTGAATTACCAGATATACAATTCAGTTCGATAAAGAAGGGTCTCAACCCTTGAGTTAGATAGAGCTCTAGGGGCTAGTGGAATCAAGGGATATGGGGAGAAGGCAGGCACGGGTTATTGATTGGGGACGATCAGCCACGATCCCAATGAATGGCGGTGCTGGTTCGAAGGGCTGAATGGCCTCATGCACCTATTTTCTATGTTTCTATGACCCGAAGTGTCACCCATTCCTTCTCTCCAGAGATGCTGCCTGTCCCGCTGAGTTACTCCAGCATTTTGTGGTCTATCTTTGGTTTAAACCAGCAACTGCAGTTCCTTCCTACACATTGTGAATCGTCATCTGTACAATCCTCCACGGATGCTCGCTGGCATGCTGAGTTCACCCAGGCTCTTTATGTGTTGCTTAAGGTAAATAAATGGATGTGAATGTTGGCCTGCTTCATTGGTTGTGAAAGCACCATATGAGAAAATTTTAAATATCGGGCTGCAAATGGGCAGGATAGTTTATTTTATCTTTGGCGGTCTGTTCACTGATTTTGGTAAACTCTTAATCCATGAATCATGTTAAAGCTTTTACGGTTAGGGTTATTCTTCGGAAATTCTTCAGCTTCTGACTCTATGGTTGAAGTAGAGTGCGTGCGGCGTAGAGACAGCGCGAAAGACTCGAGTTTGCTCTTGATTACCGTGCTGTTTGCACGTTCTCCCTGTGAACGTGTGGGTTTTCTACAGGTGCTCCGGTTTCCTCCCACATGCCAAAGATGTGCCTAATGGCCTTCTGTAAGTTGTCCCTCGTGTGTAGGGTGTAACTATTGCATGGGTGATCGCTGGTCTGCGTGGACTCGGCGGGCAGATATATTCTGTTTCCATGCTCTATCTCTAAATTATATCCCACCTGTTCAAAAATAGATTATTTGTTGTGGTTTTGGTTGTGATTCATTATTGTCATCTGTACCAAGATACAGTGAACAGCTTCAAATCACACTATACCCGAGTACAATGATACGCATGTGAAAGAGTGAAGCGATTGTTAGTAGATCCGCTTCTGGAACAACATACAAAGAGTCGCCTTGTTGCAGAGCCATTTTACAACACTCAAATCGCTGCAGATTCTATCTTGTCCTTAAAGAGAGACACATTTCGCCCGACACGTCCGCTCAGTTCGCACTCGCCAACCTGATCTCCCGGTGGCTCAGCACTTCAACTCCCCCTCCCATTCCCAATCCGACCTTTCTGTCCTGGGCCTCCTCCATTGCCAGAGTGAGGCCTAGCGCCTAGCCGCCTATGAGGAGGAGCAGCACCTCATATTTCGCTTGGGTAGTTTACACCCCAGCGGTATGAACACTGACCTCCAATTTCAGACAGTCCTTGCTTTCTCCCTCCTTCCCCTCCCCTTCCCAGCTCTCCCACAGCCCGCTGTCTCTTCCTTTCTTCCCACCACCCCCCACATCAGTCTGAAGAAGAGTCTCAGCCCGAAACATCGCCTATCTCTTTTTTTTAAAAAGGTGCAGGAGGCCATTCGGCCCTTCGTGCCAGCACCGCCAGCCATTCATTGTGAACATGGCTGATCGTCCCCTATCAATAACCCGTGCCTGCCTTCTCCCCATATCCCTTGACTCCACCAGTCCCCAGAGCTCTATCTACCTCTTTTTTAAATCCATTCAGTGATTCGGCCTCCATTTCTCTCTGTGGCAGGGAATTCCACAAATTTACAACTCTCTGGGTGACTTTTTTCTCAGCTCAGTCTTAAATGGCCTTCCTTTTATTCTAAGACTGTGGCCCCTGGTTCTGGACTCGTCCAACATTGGGAAAAATGTTCTTGCATCTAGCTTGTCCAGTCCTTTTATAATTTTATATCTTTCTATAAGATCCCCACTTCTCTCCATAGATGCTACCTCACCCGCAATTTTGTCTACCTTCGATTTTTCCCACATTTGCAGTTCTTTCTTATACATGTATTTTTCTCTCGCTTTAATGCCTGGTGTCCTGATTGCACTGAATTGGTGGGCCTGCGCTATAATTATATTCCGTATTTTATAACAGCATCAGCAGTTACATCAACCAGTTGAAAGGACAAGAGATTATGTGAGCTAAGTTTCATTTTTAATCCTTTTTGGTTGTGAGTAGTCCTATTGAAATCCCCACCCTGCTACACCCTCATTTTGAACCTATTATTTGCTGTCTTTCTGAAAATACTAGCTTTACAATTTTGTACATTGCTTTCAGCAGAGCTCATTCTGATGTAATTTTTTAAATGAATGAAGACTATATGTCTCATTTATTGTATTAGTGTTACAATAGATGATTTCCATAAATAAAAAAGTGTAGAAAGACATTTGTGTAAGACAGCTATTCAGTTCACTCGTAGCCGCCCAAACTCTAGCAAGTTTTGAGAAGAACATTTATATTGTTACCAAAAAGTGTTTTTTCCCACAGATGTTTCCTCTCATCTGGTGAAATGGAAAGTCAAGGTAGAAATGATTTTCCAATACGAATTGAGCTTGAGGAGTCCCATTGTGTTCCACATGGGCCCGCATGAGGGGAATTCACTCAGATGTCAGAATCTGCTGACACTGGATACAGAAGAGTAACACACAGGAGCTGCTTGTTCTTCCAATACTATTTCTGAAGCATATTAACAGGATACTGAAAACCAGGATTTCCAGTAAAATGTGTGCTTTAAGATGCTCTCTACCCACCAGCTCGCAAGAGAATGTCCTCTTGGCAAAGCTGTTCGCGTAACTTAGCCAGAAGTCTTTGTGGTTTCAAGCTAACCAGAATTTGGGTTTGTAATCTTAGCCAACGTACCAACACTGCACTTCAATGAGGGCTCCATTCCTGGGCAATTAAATCAATGCCTGCTTTATTGACTAGAAATCAACAAACTCTTGTAGCATTATTTGGACATGAACTCAAAATGTAATTGTAAAATGCAAAATGTCATAGTAAAGGTTTTTTTTTAAAATTCCAAATATTTCCATTATGATACCATCATATCAGGTATTCCGTCTCCCCACTTCACATTCCCCAGTGTTAAACCACCCACCGATCTGTTGGTGCCAAGGAGATAGTCATAGAGACATACAGAGTGGAAACAGGTCCTTCGGCCCAACTTGCCCACACCAACCAACTTGTTCCATCTACACTAGTCCCACCTGCCTGCGTTTGACCCATATCCCTCTAAACCGATCCTATCATGTACCTGTCTAAATGTTTCTTAAACATTGTGCCAACTGCCTCAACCAGTTCCTCCAGCAGCTCGTTCCATACACCCACCACTCTTTGTGTAAAATAAAAAGTTACCGCCTCGAGTTCCCATTAAATCTTTCTGCCTTCACCAAAATTCTAGGTCCTCTGGTTCTCAATTCCCCTTCTGTGGACAAGCGATTCTGTGTTTACCCAATCTATTCATCTCATGATTTTGTACGCCTCTATAAGAGATGCACATTTTGCACAACTCGCCGCTCAAACTGAAGAAGGACTTCGGGGGCTGATGGACAGACTGTCTCATACTTTCAACGAATACAATCAGAGTTAAAAATGCAGCCGCCATGGGTCAGGACATTCCACTCCCCCCCCCCCCCCCCTCCTCCAGTAGAGTATGGCTATCCTCAGCCAATGGATATTTGATGCAAGACGGAGATGCAAGGAATTGCAGATGCTGGAATCTTGAACAAAATGCAAAGTGCGGTTGGGCAGCTTGAAGAAGAAAAAAATACACATGGCTGTAATATCGAGTCCTTACAGCACCAGAGACCCAGGTGCGATCCTGACTAGGGAGTTTGTACGTTCTCCCTGTGAATGCGTGCATTTTTTCTGGATGCTCCAGTTTCTTCCCACACTGTAAAGACATATAAGTTTGTAGGTTAATTTGCTTGGTGGGTTGTAAATTTGTCCATAGTATGTGAAGGGTGATCGCTGGTCGGCGTGGATATGGTGGGCTGAAGGGCCTGCATATCTAAAGTCTATGGAGTTTGGGTCGGAACATGGTCAATCAGCAAGAATCACAGGGATTGGGGGGGTTGGATCTGACTGAGCCCCCATCAGTGATTTTGCTTTGGAGCATGTAAAATGGGGACTGTGGATGCTGGAAGAAAGTGCTTAAGTGCTGGATGAACTCAGCGGGTTATTTGATTTATTTAACGCAAAGATTCCTACTTTGTGTCCAGATTGTCAGGCAGCTTATCGATGATTCACTCTTTGACTTCAAAGGCTTGCGGGAGTCCTGCCTGCACCAAATCCTTAGATAAGCATTGGCTTTATGAAGTTGAGGTTTGAATGGAAAACACCAACCTCTGCTCAGTGTGCGAAGTTCCCCGTGGTTTGCATTGGACTCGGGTTGAGAACCAACGGGATGAAAATGGCCACCTGCAAATATAATTTTTTTTTTAAACCGCATAACCAATGAAGCACCAGCCTTGAATTCTTTGACCTTGGCCAAAAATAATACTTTATCACCCAGCTCATGAAATATTTGATTCAGGGTTCACGCCAATGTGTCAACCTTGCACAAAAGTTTTGAAGAGGTTTTTCTTGAATTTTTCAAATGTTTGTTTTGAAGCGTGAGTCTTCCATGGTTTAATTACTGGGAATTGTTATCTTGCAAGAGTTTTGTGTTGTTTGCTGTTTAATCAAGAGGATAATGAGATCGGGTGGGGAAAGTGGACTAAGGCACACGATCAGCCGTGATCTTGCTGGAAGGCTTGATGGTCTAAGGCCAACTCCCTCTATTTATGGTCTTGTTATTTGTAGAGGTTCACCATGGAAGGAATGTGGAAAGAACGCCACCACTGTAGCTTTCTGTTATTCCTTGGTCCGGCTCAGTAGATTCAATATAAATCTGTTCCATCTTCTGAAAGCACCAAGGCAAATTCCTTGTATTTGAATACTTGGCCAATAAACTTATTCATTCATTCATTCATTCAGACCTTATTGCCCATTTTACTCTTTGGTCTCAATTATGCCTTTTTTTGCGTGTTAGAAGTGCCATATGTTCTGCTCAATTCTGTAGATTTGTTTTTAATTTGGTGTTCGGCCAGTTCTTGCAAACAAATTGAAATATAACACAAAGGATGGAATCCAGAACGCTCCCTGGAATCGATGGTATTTAACTGCAAGGAGAGTTTAGACAAACACGGATTGTTTTCTCTGAAGTGTCAGGGATAGTAGTAGAAGTATAAAATTATGAGAGGCATAGATAGAGTAGACACTTTTTCCCCAAATTGGAAATGTACATCACTGAAGGGCATATTTTTTTGGTCAGGGGCAGGACAAGCTTTTTGGTGGACACCTGGAATGTGCTGCCAGGGGTGGTGTGAAGGCAGATTCGAATGTGGCTTTTAAGTGGCTTTTCAATAGGAGTATTGATATGTAGGGAATGGAGAGATTTTTATCATGCCCAAGCATAGAAACATAGAAAATAGGTGCAGGAGGAAGCCATTCAGCCCTTTGAGCCAGCATCGCCATTTATTGTGATCATGGCTGATCATCCCCAATCACTAACCCATAGAAACATAGAAAATAGATGCAGCAGGAAGAAGCAAAGGAGATTAGTTTAACATGGCATCATGTTTGGCACCAACATTGTATGATTACATTCGAGCCATTTACAGTGTATCGATACATGTTAAGGGATAATGTTTGTTGCAAGGTAATCAGATATGCCATACATAGATATAATCACTTCGTACAAAGGTTCAAAGGTTAATTTATTGTCACATACGCCAATTGGTTTAGTGAAATTCAAGTTGCCATTGCAGCACATTAAAAAGAATACAAACATAACAATAATAAAGAAATTTAAACATAAAAACATGGTTCCCACTGTGAGGAAAGGCACAAAGCCCAGTCCCCATCACCATGTCCACCCATAGTCGGGCCTATAGATGCCTCCGCAGTCGCCTCTATGGGGGCCGATGTTCCAGGCCCTTGTCGCCGGGTGATGGTGCTCCGACGCCGGGAGAAGTACAATAGGTCGAGCAAATACAGTATGCAAAATATTGTTCTCCGAATAGTAGCGCATCAGTTCCACAGACAAAGTCCAATGTCCACAATGGGGTATGGCTGAATTGGATAGCATCCTAGCTGTTCAGAAGTCTGATAACAAAGGGGAAGAGGCTGATCCTGATTCTGCCACGGTATACCTTCAAGCTTCTGTACCTTCTGCTTGGGAGCAGGGAGAAAGAGGAATGACCGGGGTGGGACGTCTCTGATTATTACACTCTCTATGGATAAATGTGGATAAATGTGAGGTTATCCACTTTGGTGGCAAAAATAGGAAAACAGACTATTATCTAAATGGAGGCCGATTAGGAAAAGGGGAGATGCAGCGCGACCTGGGTGTCATGGTACACCAGTCATTGAAAGTAGGCATGCAGGTACAGCAGGCAGTGAAGAAAGCCAATGGTATGTTAGCTTTCATAGCAAAAGGATTTGAATATAGGAGCAGGGAGGTTCTACTTCAGTTGTATAGGGTCTTGGTGAGGCCGCACCTGGAGTATTGCGTACAGTTCTGGTCTCCAAATCTGAGGAAGGAAATTATTGCCATAGAGGGAGTGCAGAGAAGGTTCACCAGACTGATTCCTGGGATGTCAGGACTGTCTTATGAACAAAGACTGCATAGACTCGGTTTATACTCTCTAGCATTTAGGAGATTGAGAGGGGATCTTATAGAAACTTATAAAATTCTTAAGGAGTTGGACAGGCTAGATGCAGGAAGATTGTTCCCAATGTTGGGGAGGTCCAGGACAAGGGGTCACAGCTTAAGGATAAGGGGGAAATCCTTTAGGACCGAGATGAGAAGGAATTTTTTCACACAGAGAGTGGTGGGTCTCTGGAACTCTCTGCCACAGAGGGTAGTTGAGGCCAGTTCATTGGCTATATTTAAGAGGGAGTTAGATGTGGCCCTTGTGGCTAAGGGGATCAGAGGGTATGGAGAGAAGGCAGGTACGGGATACTGAGTTGGATGATCAGCCATGATCATATTGAATTGTGGTGCAGGCTCGAAGGGCCGAATGGCCTACTCCTGCACCTAATTTCTATGTTTCTATGTTTCTGCTTTTCCAAGCCATCATGAAGTGTAAATAGACACCATATATCTGTGCTTTGTCCCAAGACAGCTTGGTTCCTATGATTTTAAACCCCTCTTGTCAGCCAAGCTGATCACTAACATTTGGAATTCCCTCAAAATGCCATTTCCTCTGCTAACTTGCTTGTTTCTCTTTTTTGTTCTCCACCCTTAGTGTTTCTTTTCCATTCTTCTCCCCCTCTTCCATCCCTTGTCCCACTCCAGTCATTCCTCATTCTCCCTGATCCCTTCAGACAGAAGATCTTTCTTCCTCTCTGTTATCAGACTTCTGGATCTGGGATGCTGTCCGATTCACCTCTACCCCATTGTGGACATTGGACTTTGTCTCTGAAACTGTTGTGCTACAATGCTGAGAATTATACTCTGCACTCTGTGTCTTCCCCATTGCTCTGCCTATTGTACTTGAGTTTGACTTGATGATATCTATGTGTCGATGGACACGCAAAGCTGGAGTAACTGAGTGGGTCAGACAGCATCTCTGTAGAAAAGGAATAGGTGACGTTTCGGGTCGAGACCTTTCTTCTGACCTATTCCTTTTCTCCAGGGATGCTGCCTGACCTGCTGAGTTACTCCAGCTTTTTGTGTCTATCTATCCTCTGCTTCAACCAGCATCTGCAGTTCCTTCCTACACATTGTATTTATGTGTGGTTGCTTATGTGCTATTATCGGATCTGTTTGGATAGCATGCAAAACAAACTATTTTTGGAACCGTAACATTAATAAACCTAAGTCACAGATGTTCGTCAAAACCAACCTGCCTCTGCCATTATATTGTCAACTGATGTTTGACGACACTCCGGTGAATGTTTTGGGATGTTCTACTATATGAAAAATTAGATATACTTTTTATTTTAACTTTTAACTTCTGAGCATTGCTTCTCGGAAATCTGCCACAGAGGCTATAGAACACTGTTGATGTTAAAATTACACTGGCACCTACATGGAACTTCCATGAAAAATTGCCAGACCTCCTTTGAATTTCTGAAATGAAATCTACAGAAATGTGTAATACAAGGCAGAAAAATGCAAATCTGCTTTATTTTTGTTCACTGAGCAGCGTTGCCAGCTTAAATATTACAAACAGAAAAAACAAAATTCCATCGACTTAAAGGGTTTTAAAGTATTAACTTGGCTGACTGAACACCAGCCATTGTTCATCTTCTGGCCATTTTGGTGCTTGCTTTTAGTTACTGCGCTCTTGTTATCATGGTAGGAACTAAGTTTGGATTGCTCTAGTCTTGCTGTGTTAAGCAAAATCAAACTGTACCGCCATTGTCCTGCAAGCCCCTCATTGTACGGCACTGTGGTGGGTGGGGGGGGGGGGGGAGGATCATAAAAGAAAATGAAACCTATAAGTTTACTGTGGTATTGAAAGGAATTCATTGTTCTGCTTGATTCATTGTGCAAGTGAAAGGTTTGTTCATTAGTGGTTTCAGCAATTTGAAACCAATCTATTTTACTTGGTTTTGTTTTTAAAAGGATTTCAATTCTCTTATTATTGATGCAAGACTTGCATCACCATTATTCTTTCCCGATCAAATCTACGGGGAGGAGGGTGTCGGCCAAGCTTGGCCTCGAGTTTGCACCGTGCATTTCTGTCTCTGCTGGTTTTGCAGAATTGGTCATATTTTTAAAATTGACTGTATAAATCCTCCCCAACCATCACATAGAAACATAGAAAATAGGTGCAGGAGTAGGCCATTCGGCCCTTCGAGCCTGCACCGCCATTCAATATGATCATGGCTGATCATTCAACTCAGTATCTTGTACCTGCCTTCTCTCCATACCCCCTGATCCCTTTAGCCACAAGGGCCACATCTAACTCCCTCTTAAATATAGCCAATGAACTGGCCTCAACTACCTTCTGTGGCAGAGAATTCCACAGACTCACCACTATCTGTGTGAAAAATGTTTTCCTCATCTCGGTCCTAAAGGAATTCCCCCTTATCCTCTCTCTCTCTCCCCATCTCCCATGGTCAGTCATGACCGAGGGGGGCTTACAAAATCTTCCCCAACCACCCCCTCCCATTTTATCTGTGTGGTCACTCGGTTGAAATTTGCAATGTCATTTTCGGAGAATGCCAAATAAAATGCACATTTTTAGGATGCAGTTTGCTCGAAGAACAAAGTAGCATCGGAGAGAAGATAATACGAACTGCAGGTGCTGTTTTCCAAAAAAAAGAGAGATAAAATGCTGCAGTAACTCAGCAGGTCAAGCAGTGTCTCTGGAGATCATGGATAGGTGACGTTTCGAGGTTAGGACCTTTCTTCGGACAAGATCAGAGCCGTCGAGTATTGTGATATTGCGTCTTGAGGTAAACGTGTCGACTCTTTGCCGAACCAGATCTATGAAGTCGCAGCAACTTCTGAACTTGAAATTATATTGATGCAGCATTCTCATCTAAACATTACAGAGTGGAGAGTATTTTTATTTGTCACATGCACCAGATATGAACAAGAACAATGAAATTCTTTTTAAATGGAAGATTCAACTGCTCTTTTGTTTTGGTGTAATAGAATTGACTGCAGTGACTAACATTGCAAAGGGTTTGTTAATATGGCATTGATGCCATTCTGGAGCTTTTGTGCTCTCAATGCTCCTTGACATAGAAACATAGAACATAGGAAAATAGGTGCAGGAGTAGGCCATTCTGCCCTTCGAGCCTGCACCGCCATTCAATATGATCATGGCTGATCATCCAACTCAGTATCCCGTACCTGCCTTATTTCCATACCCTCTGATCCCTTTAGCCACAGGAGCCACATCCAATGAATATAGCCAATGAACTGGCCTCAACGACCTTCTGTGGCAGAGAATTCCAGGGACTCACCACTCTCTGTGTAAATAATGTTTTTCTCATCTCAGTCCTAAAGGAATTCCCCCTTATCCTTAGACTGTGACCCCTTGTTCTGGACTCCCCCAACATCGGGAACAATCTTCCTGCATCTAGCTTGTCCAACCTCTTAAGAATTTTGTAAGTTTCTATAAGATCCCCCCTCAATCTTCTAAATTCCAGTAAGTGCAAGCCGAGTCCATCCAGTCTTTCTTCATATGAAAGACGGATTGAGGCGGATACAGTCATGTAGATGTATGAGCTAATACTGACTGATTAAATATACGTTGTTGTTTGGACTTTCTCCACTTTCTTCACTCTTCCTTTGCACTCTTCTTCTCATTTAACCCTTGAAACTTTGGCGGCGTCTTCATCCAAGCCATATTCTGTCGGTAAAGAAGTATTAGTTTGAATGCTGTTGGTATTTTTTTTCCCACTACCTGAAGATACTTTCAAGAGAGAGCTAGATAGGGCTCTTAAAGATAGCGGAGTCAGGGGAGAAGGCAGGATTTCTAGAAGGTACTGATTGCGGATGATCAGCCATGATCACATTGAATGGCGATGCTGGCTCGAAGGGCCGAATGGCCTACTCCTGCACCTATTGTCTACTAACTCCGTGCACGATTATCCCAGAGTTCGGGGAAACTTTACACTGGCTCCGTGCATGGTTATCCCGGAGTTTGGGGTAGAGGTATGCAACTGCGACCAGTAGGGGGGAAGCAACCAATCCAGCCCCTTTTCATCCCCTGAAGACCAGGGACCAGAGAGAAGGGGACGACACAGAGGCGAGGAGCAATGACGGTGGAAGAGAGAACCAAGGTAGGGCCTGCCGTGCCCTCAAGGTCGGCCGTAGAAGGTGCCTCTGGGACACAAAGGTCAACGGGCTAGGAGAGGGTTGATCCTGACATCCGAAGCAGCCTGGGGCTCACCTGAATTGGGCGCGGACTGGATTTGGAAATCGGCGTCAAAACTTGGCGTTCTCACGTAACTATTTCTATGCACTTTGCTAATCGGTGATTATGCTGAGGTTTGGCAATACTTTATTAAACTGCATGCACCACAAAGAATTCCACTCTGTGTTTGTACATGTGACAGGAAAGCACCATTCATCTCCCATACTTTTAGCCAACATCGTACCTGTCTGTTGAAGTCCACAATTCCCACAATTGTTCCACCAGTCACCTCAGAACCCGCAAAAGTGGAGTGGAAGTGAGTTGTCTTCAGTTCTGAGGGACAATCTAAGAAGACAATTTGTACAATTTGGTACCGTTGATCGGCTTTGAATTGGTCACAAGTGACACTGACCTATGCGTAGATCTTTGTGTTGCCGTCTCTGTGGAAAAGGAACAGGTGACATTTTGGGTTGAGGCCCTTCTTCAGGGGTAGAGGAATGAGAGATATGTAAAGGTATAAAATTATGAGAGGAATAGATCGGATAGATGCACAAGGGTGAAATGAGGATCAGAGGACATTGGTTTAAGGTGAAAGGAAAAAGATTTAATAGGAATCTGCGAGGTAACTTTTTCACACAAAGGGTGTTGGGTGGATGGAACAAGCTGTCAGAGGAGGTAGGTGCGGCTTGGACTATCCCAAGGTTTAAGAAGCAGTTAAACAGGTACTTGAATAGGACAGGTTTTGAGGGATATGGACCAAATGTGGGACTCGTGTTGGTGGGACATGTTAGTCGGTGTGGGCAAGTTGGGCCGAAGGGCCTGTTTCCACACTGTATCACTATGGCTCTATGTCTAAGAACAAATAATTGAAAGGTATTGAAATGTTATATAGCTTATATTCATTTGTTCAATGTTCCTGTTCGTAGCTCTCATTTCTCTCTCCCCATAGTCTGAAGTAGGGTCTCGACCCAAAATGTCACATATTCCTTTTCTCCAGAGATGCTGCCTGATCTGCTGAGTTAATCCAGCTTTGTGTGTCTATCTGGTGTAAACCAGCATCTATAGTTCCTTCCTACACATTGTGTACGACCTATTTGGGGACTGTAATGTTATATATTCTTCCTGTGAATGTGTAAATCTGATTTGAGCTTACCTTTCCATAGCAGTGACGAGAAGTAGCTTTACATCCACTGGTTATCACGTAGTAACATTGAGGGGGGGGGCGAGTGGATGGATAAGGTGTCCATTCTAGAAATTGTATACCACTTTAGAGGTGGATATCCAGTCACTGACATTGATAGTGTCTACGCACATCTTACAAGTTAAGCGGTCTATTCAAAGACAAAAGAGAACAGGAATCTAGCTTGCATGAAATGAGAAATATGGGAATTTTTAAAAAATCTGTCTAGAACCTTTTGGTCGATGTCTACATGGATATTTAAAAACATTTTTGCTTTTATCTTGGATTGGTGACTGGTGTTGGTTGGGAACGTGCTGAATGAACAGTAAAACCTACTAGACGGTTCAAGTGCCTTGCTGACAGATACCATCAGTTTACCTTATTACATTGATATTCTCAGCCAAGACCCTCCTTTTAATAACTCCATTAACAGCTTTCAGCAACTTTTCTATAATTCCCAGGGTACACATCCTTGAAAATTCAAACGCCAGGGGTGACGAAATAAGCTCTGTGTAACGTGGAGTGAAGAACGTTAGTGTGGTTTGCAGGACGTGGCATTTCTGGCTATCTTGGCGCTTATTGCCTCTCTCTAATTGTCCTCTGATCTGTTATTCACTGGGGAGAGTTACATATGGAGTTGCATATGGGTCAAAACCGATTCCCTGAAGAACAAACATAAATTGGATCAATTCTCATAATCACTACTAGCAACATTTTCCATGGAGGTTTATTTAGCCAAATTGAGTTACCCAGCACACTGACGCAGCGGTAGAGTTGCTGCTTTCCAGCGGCAGAGACCCGGGGTTCGATCCTGAGTACGGGTGCTGTCTGTACATAGCTTGTGCATTCCCCCTATCACGGCGTGGGTTTCCTCTGAGTGCTCTAGTTTCCTCCCACACTCCAAAAATGTACAAATGTGTAGAAAGAAACTGCAGAAGGGTCTCGACTCGAAACGTCGCCTATCTCCTTCGTTCCTTAGATGCTGCTGCACCCTCTGAGTTTCTCCAGCCTTTTGTGTACCCTCGATTCTCCAGCATCTGCAGTTCCTTCTTTAACAAGAAACTGCAGATGATGGTTTAAATTGAAGACACACTCAAAAAGCTGGACAATAGGTGCAGGAGTAGGCCCTTCGAACCAGCACCACCATTCAATGTGATCATGGCTCATCATCCCCAATCAGTACCCCTGCCTTCTCCCCATATCCCCTGACTCCGCTATCTTTAAGAGCCCTATCTAGCTCTCTCTTGAAAGTATCCAGAGAACCGGCCTCCACCGCCCTCTGAGGCAGAGAATTCCACAGACTCACAACTCACTGTTAGAAAAAGTATTTCCACGTCTCTGTTCTATGTGGCTTACCCCTTATTCTTAAACTGTGGCTCCTGGTTCTGGACTCCCCCAAAATCGGGAACATGTTTCCTGCCTCTAGCGTGTCCAAAACCTTAATGATCTGATATGTTTCAATAAGATCCCCTCTCATCCTTCTAAACTCTGTTCCGGATGTTGGGGAGGTCCAGGACAAGGGGTCACAGCTTAAGGATAAGGGGGAAATCCTTTAGGACCGAGATGAGAAGGACTTTTTTCAAACAGAGATGGGTCTCTGGAACTCTCTGCCACAGAGGGTAGTTGAGGCCAGTTCATTGGCTATATTTAAGAGGGAGTTAGATGTAGCCCTTGTGGCTAAGGGGATCAGAGGGTATGGAGAGAAGGCAGGTACGGGATACTGAGTTGGATGATCATATTGAATGGTGGTGCAGGCTCGAAGGGCTGAATGGCCTACTCCTGCACCTAATTTCTATGTTTCTATGTAACTCCAGAGTGTACAAGCCCAGCTGCTGGAGTAACTCAGAGACCCGCAACGTCAACTATTCCTTTCCTCCAGAGATGCTGTCTGACCCGCTGAGTTACTCCAGCTTTTTGTGTCTATCATTGGAAGGTCAGCCAACATTTTTACCAGCTTGCACTCATGGTTACAGAGAGTCCTGAAGTTCTGGCTTATTTCACATCCAAGACTAAGGGGAGATATAACGCATGTCCTCCGAATTAGAAAGCAAAATGGTTTCTTCCGATGGTTGATGTTAGGTAATCAAGCAATTTGTATGGTATGGTTGGAGAACCTGTTTCCAGCAGCATATTTAGAATGTGGAGTTCAGTATCACAAACCATTCAGGTAGCAAAGCCCATAAAAGTTGGATAAGTAATGAAGGAAGGATGTGTGTGGATGATACAATCTCACAACATAGCTTGAGGAGAATGGTTTTGGCTTGGACTTGATGGTCAGGGCACTCTGCTCCGATGATACACTGTTTTATCAATGTTCTATTTTTCAACTTTGGATATTATGGCAACGGCGCCATTTCTTATTGAGGTTCTCCAGGTTGAAAAATTGACTATTTCCATTCGAAGGAAGGAACTGCAGATGCTGGTTTAAACTGAAGATGGACACAACATGCTGGAGTCACTCAGCGGGATTGGCAGTGTCTCTGGAGAGAAGAAATGGGTGATGTTTCACGTCGAAGAAGGGTCTTGACTTGAAACGTTAGCTATTCCTTCTCTCCAGAGATGCTGCCTGTCCCGCTGAGTTACTCCAGCTTTTTGGGTCTATCTTGACTTGGAACGTCAACCATTCCTTCTCTCCAGAGATGCTGCCTGTCCCACTGAGCTACTCCAGCGTTTTGTGTGTTATCTATCTGTTCATTTGTTGTTTTTGATGTTCCAGTATCAAATGTATCAAATCAAATTTTAAAATCTTTTCCCTGTGCGGAGGACCCGACCTTTCCTCTGTCGGGTCTCCGTTGTCGTTGGGGCCTAGCACCGTGGAGCCAGCGGCCTCTAACCGGACCTGGGGCTCTAGTCGCAGAGCCTGCGGACTACTCACGGTCGTGGAGCTGGCTGAGTTCGGAGCTTGGAGAGCTGTGGTGGCGCGCTGTTGCTGCCCGAACCCGGAGATTCGGAGGCTCCAGCTGCAGGCCAGTGGACGGTAACACCGGGAGCTCGCGGGTCCCTGGTGGGAGACAGCTTTTCGGAGCTCCCGCGGCGGCAAATTCCCCCGCCCATGTTCCAGGGTTGAAAATGACCTGCAGCGGGGCCTTACATCGCCCGGCGCGGCTTTAACGGCTGTGGCACTTGCTAGCGCCTGCCAGGGGCTCCAACATCAAGACCCGGAATGCGGCCTTGCATCGCCCTGCGCGGCCTGAATGACCGCGGGACTTATTTACCATCGCCCGCCGGGGGCTTTGTCTTTGACTCTGACATCGGGAAGAGAATGGGGAGTGCAGGGGAGAGATAAGACTTGGCCTTCCATCACAGTGAGGAGGAGACTCACTGTGATGGATGTTTGTGTAAATTGTGTTGTCTTGGTTCTTTTCTTGTTTGTATGACTGCAGAAACTAAATTTTGTTTGAACCTCAATGAGGTTCAAATGACAATAAACGGTATTGTACTGTATTGTAGCATAGACCATATATATATATATATATATATATATATATACCCATTAATAAGCAATAGGCTGTTACAGTTCAGAGTCTGTTTGTTGGCGAGTTTAATAGCCTGATGGCTGTGGGGAAGAAGCTGTTCCTGAACCTGGATGTAATAGATATCAGGCTCCTGTACCTTCTGCCCGATGGCAGCGGAGAGATGAGTGCGTGACCAGAATGGTGAGGGTCTTTGATGATGTTGGCTGCCTTTTTGAGGCAGCAACTGCGATAGATCCCTTTGATGGTGGGGAGGTTAGAGCCGATGATGGACTGGGCAGTGGTCACAACTTTCTGCATCCTTTTCCACTCGTGGGCGCTCAAGTTGCCGAACCAAGCCACGATGCAACCAGTCAGCATGCTCTCTACTGTGCACCTGTAGACGTTCGAGAGAGTCCTCTTTGACATGCCGGCCCTCCGTAGTCTTCTCAGAAAGTAGAGGCGCTGATGTGCTTTCTTTATAATTGCATCGGTGTGCTGGGTCCAGGAAAGACCTTCGGAAATGTGCACACCCAGGAATTTGAACTGGTTTGGATTGATTGAAGATTATCTGAATCTGAATCTAGATATTCACAACCTCTAAACGTGACTATTCCATTTATCTCTTAGTTTCTGGCTAATCTTGTTCATCCAAATTCAGCATGTTCGGCTCTGATTTTTGTACACAGTTCAGTTCCAAGATTTTGTGTCTACAGTGTTCACCAGGTTCTATTGTTCCATCAGTAATCAGGATCTGTCCAAGCGATGAATCTGAAGAAAGATCTCCACCCGCACCATTGCCTGGCCGTTCCCTCCACACATCTGCCTGAATTGCTGAGTTCCTCAAGCACTTTGTGTTAAGCTCAAGGTTTCCGTTTTTTGCAGTTTTGTATGTCTCCAAGGGTCTATCCTAATCCCATTTTCCAGCAGTTGGTCCATAACTTTCTGCACCATGATATTTCAAATGCCCATCTCAGTACTACAATGTTGTGAGATTTAGTGATAAAGTGTGGAAACAGGCCCTTCGGCCCACTGAGTCCGCACGGACCAGTGCTCCGTGCACATTAACGCTTTCCCACACACACTAGGGACAATTTATATTTACACCAAGCAAATTAACCTGCAAACCCCTACGTCTTTGAATACGTGTTCACACATTGGGTTTTAGAAATGAGCTTGGCATTAAACTGACGACCGGGGATGTGATAAAAAGGAACTACAGATGCTGATTTATACCATAGATAGACAGAAAATGCTGGAGTAACTCAGCGGGTTAGGCAACAGCTCTGGAGAAAATAGGGAGGTGACAATACAGGTCGAGACTGTCTGAGTGATGGCACCATCGAGTGTGGCAACCTCGCCTGCAGCTGTTCATCCTTTTTTAAATGTTTAGTCTGTCAAACAGTTTTCTTTTGGATGTCTTTTAGTCTTTTTTATATGGTGGGGGGGGGGGGGGGGGGGCGTGGAAACTGTTTTTCACAGTCGCTACCTGGTCGAGAATGCGTCTTTCCTCCGAGCCGTATCTTCACCTCCTCCTCGTGGCCTTTCCTTACCGGAGCTTCAGCAGCGGCGCAGCACTGAAGTACCATTGCAGAGTGGGCGATGCCTTGCTAGGGTCGCCGTGTTGGAAGCTCGGAGTGCTGGGACTGCCGACTTTAACACCGTGGAGCTGCGGTCCCGGGAGCTTCCAGCCGCGGACGGCGCTGACTTTAACGTCGCGGAGCCCTGGGATCTTTCGCCGTGGTCGCCAGTGTTGGAGCTCCGCCCAGCTCGGCCTGTGGATTTCGGGAGTCACGGTCTCTGGTTAGAAGCTGCCGATTCGGAACTCCAAGCCTCTGAGAGTGTTCTTCCAACACCGGAGTTCCATCATCCAGCGGGAGGGCCTGAAATATCAGGCCGCCGTTGCGGCGACTGCGGAGGCCTCAATAGGCCCCGACCGACCACGGGTGAACAAGAGGAAGAGGACTGAACTTTGGTGCCTTCCCTCACAGTGAGAAACATTGATTCCGCTGTGGAGGGGACGTTTTTTATGTTTAATGTTAAATTCCATAGTGTTGTGTTTATCTTATTTGTGTGCTGCATGGTAACTCAAATCTCACTGCACCAATTGGTGTACGTGACAATAAATGTCCTATGGATCCACCTTCAGTCTCATGACTTCAGCCATGGCCCCGACCCGAAATCTCGCCTTTCAATTATTTCCAGAGATGCTGCCAGACCCCCTGAGTAAATCCAGCACTTTGTGTCTAACACAGGATGTGATGTTTGCTGTTCCCCAAACACGAGTTTGATACAACTGAGTTATGAAAATAGAAAAAGGTCAGTGAAAGGGAAGCAATTGTTGATGTGGTTTCAGTTGTTTAATAAATTGATTCATTCCCCTTGACCACTTTCCCCGCAAGTGCCTGAAGTCATGTTCTTAAACCTGAAGCCAGAGTCTGTGATCACTTAACCAATCACTTCTATTGGGAAGCATAATCATTATCCCGAGATTTACTACACAGCAACTTGCAGAAAGGATGAAGTGAATGTTAGCTTATCACTCAATTAACTTAACTATCGTGCTGTGGTAATTACTTAAATTATTGCAATGTGTATATTATTATCAGTGCAGTCTGATCTTCTGTGAAGCCGCATTAGTTTGGAAGTAGGGAAGAATCAACCACTTAGTATAATTTAGCAAACACGGCGCCAACAATATCAGTCATGCTGTAAAAGAGAATCTGTGGTCGAATATTCAGGAAATTGTCGTGTCTGTTTTAATAAATAAAACTCCCAGCACCTGGATGGCACCTGGATTTTTGCGTGGTTTTCAATCGTAAAAATACAAACTATTACCCACTCCTCCCATCATATAAACATCTTGGTGGAACTGTGGGTTTCCGTGTACACAGGATGTTGAGATGTCTGCTGAAGGGTCCCGACCCGAAACATGGCCTATTCATATTCTTCAGAGATGCTGCCTGACCCGCTGACTTACTCCAACACTCTGTGCCTTTTTTTGCGTCTGCAGTCCCCTGTGTCCACATTACAACTTGTTTGCTCTTGTCACGATAGGTGCAATACTGACATTTCAAAGGCTTTTGAATAACCCACTGGATATGGAGGGATGTGGATTCCATGCAGGCAGAAGAGATTAGTTTAAAGGTCTCATGATCTGCATGGATAATCTGGGCTGAAGGGCAGAACCTTTCTATGTTATCTGTCATGTGTACCGAGATACAGCAAGTTTGGTAGCAATGACAGTTTTGATAACGAGACATGCTGAATGGTTGCATCGTGGCCTGGTTCGGCAACTTAAGCGTCCAGGAGTGGAAAAGGCTGCAAAAAGTTGTACACACTGCCCAGTCCATCACCGGCTTAGATCCCTTCGATGGTGGGGAGGTCTATCGCAGTCGCTGCCTCAAAAAGGCAGCCAACATCACAAAGGACCTGCACTATCCAAGCCACACACTCCTCTCTCCTCTGCCATCAGGTGGAAGGTACAGGAGCCTGATATCTGGTACATCCAGGTTCAGGAACAGCTTCGTCCCCACAGTCATATATGGTCTATGCTATATAGACACACTGATCTGTTCTGTATTTATGCTTACAATATTGTGTTGTGCTGCAGCAAGCAAGAATGTCATTGTCCTATCTGGGACACGTGACAATAAACTCTCTTGACTTGACTTGAGATGGCACAATAAATACAAGCTGTGCATGCAAGTTGCTCCCTCTCTTTAGCCCACCCAGTTTTCATTCTTGTTGCCGAATTTCCTGCTTGCAGTGCACAAGCTACAATTGCCGACATTTACACCTGTTTATGGGCATTCTGAGAACTAGTTTAAGGTGAGAGGGGAAAGATTTAATAGGAACCCGAGGGGGTGCTTTTTCACACACAGAGTGGTGAGTATATGGAACAAGCTGTCAGAGGAAGTAGTTGAGGCAGGTACTAAAACATTTAACACGTTTGGCCAGGTATACAGAAAGGAAATATTTAGGGTGATATGGGCCAAATACAGGCAAATGGGACTAGTTTAGATGTGGCAACTTGGTTCACGTTGACGAGTTGGGCTAAAAGACCTGTTGTATGACTCTATGGTCCAATTCCATGGTACTTTGTGCTTTATGGTACAGGTCTATTTTTACCCTGCATTCTCATTTGTTGCCTCAATAGCATGTGTTTGGGGATGGGTTTTTAGAAGACTTTATGATTTTGCTTATTTGCTATCTGTTGTCAGAAAACACTAATATGTGTAAACTCTGAACAAGCAAGATTATAACATCAATATCATACATGTTGATACTACTGTTGAGTAAGTCTTTTACTCTGAATTGTTGTAAAATTATCCAATCTGATCAAAACAAAATTTTCACCAAAAATGCATCGTATTAAATGCATCAAAGAGGAAGAAATTCCCAGTTTATAAAGGGATTGTTAATAGAATCATATTGAACACAATGCATTTAAGTACGGCTTTGCCATCTCTGCTGATATAGGGCAAAGCTCAATCAACTGAATTGATGTATTACTCTCTGAAACCCCCACCCTACCGTCGTTCCTCAATTGAGTTGTGTATTCATGTGACCAGTATTCCATCGTAGGCAATTTAAATTGATCATGCATTGCCAAGCTTGGTTTAGGTCACGGGTACAGAGCTCCAGTGAAAGGCTTTGTTTTGCATGCTGTCCAAACAGATCAGATACATCATGGGTTACACAAAAAGCTGGAGAAACTCAGCGGGTGCAGCAGCATCTAAGGAGCGAAGGAGATAGGCGACGTTTTGGGTCGAGACCCTTCTTAGGTCTGAAGAAGGGTCTCGACCCAAAACGTCGCCTATCTCCTTCGCTCCTTAGATGCTGCTGCACCCGCTTAGTTTCTCCAGCTTTTTGTGTAACCCTCGATTCTCCAGCATCTGCAGTTCCTTCTTACTCAGATACATCATGCATCAATACAATCAAATCAAACTCAAGTACATTAGAAAGAGCAATGAGGAAGAAGATACCAAGTACAGAATATTGTTCTCCGCATGAAAGAGCATCAGTCCCATAGACAAACTCCATCGTCCGCAGTGATGTAGGGGTGAATTGCACTGTACCCCAGCTAATGGAAGAACCGTTCAGAAGGGAAGAAGCTGTTCCTGAGCCTGGTGCTGCTGGCAAAGAAAGAAAGGGGATATGCTTGGACCACTTGGCACATGGAAAGAGAAAGAGTTAAGTTTAGGTTTTTTTTATTGCCAAGTGTACCAAGATATTGGTAAAAAGCTTTTGTTTAATACTATATATGAATAGAATCAAGCCAAACATGAGTACAGAAAAGAGTGAAGGGGATAACGGTTTGCAAGTAGAAATGGTTTAAAACTGGAGTTTGGAAGGATGAGCGGGCGGATCTTATAGAAACATATAAAATTATAAAAGGACTGGACAAGCTGGATGCAGGGAAAATGTTCCCAATGTTGGACGAGTCCAGAACCAGGGGCCACAGACTTAGAATAAAGGGGAGGCCATTTAAGACTGAGGTGAGAAAAAAACATTTTCACCCAGAGAGTTGTGAATTTGTGGAATTCCCTGCCACAGAGGGCAGTGGAGGCCAAATCACTGGATGGATTTAAGAGAGAGTTAGATAAAGCTCTAGGGGCTAGTGGAGTCAAGGGATATGGGGAGAAGGCAGGCACGGGTTATTGATAGGGGATCAGCCATGATCACAATGAATGGCGGTGCTGGATCGTAGGGCCGAATGGCCTCCTCCAGCACCTATTCTCTATGTTTCTATCTATGTTTCTAGTACCCACGGAGTTCTTCTAGAGTTCTGTTTTTTACTCATTCTAATCATTTTTTTCAAAACCTTTTAAATCCTTCTGAAAGTTAGGTGGCAAACAGTTTACTAGTTATGGTTTACTACTAGCAATAATTCAAGCAATAAACTATGAGAAAATAAACAGTGCAATGTCGCAAGGCTCCTCAAAACCCGGATCGAAACTTTAATATGCATGTGGCTCGGACATGGAAGATGTGTCTGATTTTTGGACAAGGAGGAAGGGTTTAAGTAGTGTGATTAAGGTGAGAATGAAGGTTTCTGGGGGAGTTTAGGAAGTTGCATCATTGGGAGTTGAAGATGTGGCAATAGTTTGTGCCAATAAGGTAATTGACTATAACTAATGCAGCAAGCTTTTGCCTCTGGTAATAGTTGAGTTAGTGTGGAAAGTGGAGCTCTTTCTTAGAAACTGGATGCTAGAATATATGTCTCCTGGAAGTAAATCCACTCTGTGCTCAATCCGGCAGTTTGTAGGTCAGGCTGAAGGGAATGGATTGGAAACCAAAGATAGTCTTCCGACATGATAATCATTTTTCGTTTTTAAAAAAAGTTTAAAAACGGGCACTTTGGCCCACCGAGTCCATGCCGACCAGCGATCCCCGCACACCAGGAACAATTTGCAATTATACCAAGCCTATTGAGCTGCGGGAGGAAACTGGAGCTTCCCGTGCAGGTCACGGGGTGAATGTACAAACTCCGTACAGATAGCACACGTAGTCAGGATCGTACCCAGATATCTGGTGCTGTAAAAGAGCAACGCTGCCGCAGCACCACTGTGCCGCCCTACTATTCACAGGATTCGGTTGTTAACCTGGAGATTCAAAAGTCCAGTGCATGATCATGTATCTTCATGCTAAGAGTCATAGTCATACACCGTGGAAACCGGCCCTTTGGTCCAACCTGCCCAAGTCCAGCAACATGCCCAACTGCACTAGTCCCACTTGCCTGCTTTTGGCCCATGCCCTTCTAAACCTGTCCTATCCATGTACCTGCCTAAATGCTTCTTAAACATTTTGACACTACCTGCTTAAACTACCCCCTCCTGCAGCTCGTTCCATAAACCCACCACCCTTTGTGTAAAAAAAGGTTAGCCCTGGGGTTCCAATTAAATCTCCCCCCCCCCCCTTAAACCTATGTCGTCTGGTTCTCGATCTCCCAGTCTGTTCTCAACAGACTCTGCGTCTACCGGATATATTCCTCTCAAGGTTTTGTACACCTCCAGAAGATCACCCCGCATCCTCCTGCGCTCCAAGTAATAACGTCCAAGCCTGCTCAACCTCTCCCTCTAGCTCAGGCCCTCGAGTCCTGGCAACATCCTCGTAAATCTTCTCTGCACCCTTTCCAGCTTGACAACAACTTTCCTATATAACATGATTGGAGAGATAAGATGAACATCTCCAACGTTGCCTTTTTAGTTTGTTTTATTACTTTATTTTTCTACTGATCGGCCCAGATGTACGTGAGTCCATGTCATTGCTGTCTTTGTTGCAGGCATTTGTCAAGTATGATTAATCAGTTGATTGCTTCAGTAACCTAAGCAATTCAAGAAAATAAGGGCTGCTTTTGAGAGAGGTGCCAGAGTGTCATATCACTCCTGGCTGGAATGTGTGAGAACAGTTATTTATGTTATGTAGATTTTATGATTACCAGACGACTTGAGGTTTGTGGGAGATGCTATCATTTAATCTACTAAATGCCAACAAAATGCGTGATTGAGTCATTATATCCTATTTGAACATAGTCTATTCAGGAGCTAGTGGTAATCTACCAATCTGCAGCCAGGTAATTTTCCTGACTTCCTCAACATTGTTCCAAAAGATGTGGGGGTGGAAGAGTGAGCTAACAGGAACCAAATATGAAAGGTGGTTAGAAGTGGTGGGGAAAAAGCGCTCCCTGTCTTTTGTAATGGACGTGCGGAGCAGACTGCTAGACAGGGTAGTTGACCTCTGGGTCAGTCTGTGCTCTCAAAGATAGACACAAAATGCTGGAGTTACTCTGAGTCAGGCAGCTTCTCTGGAGAAAAGGAATGGGTGACATTTCAGGTCGAGACTCTTCTTTAGTCAGAGTTGGGGGAAAGGGAAACGAGAGATATAGATGGTGATATAGACTGAGATAGAACAAATGAATGAAAGATATGCAAAAAAAGTAACGATGATCAAGGAAGCAGTCCATTGATGGCTAGGTGAAAACGAGTTCTACCAACAGTGGAACTCAGCAAGACGACAGTGAAACTAGTACAACGACTAGGGAGGGACGGGGAGAGAGTGGGTTACTTGAAGTTAGAGAAATCAATATTCATGCTGCTGGGTTGTAAGATGCCCAAATGAAATATGAGGTTCTAGAACTCCAATTTGCGTTGGGCCTCACTCTTAACAATGGAGAAGGCCCTGGACAGAAAGGTCAGTATGGGAATGGTACGAGGAATTAGGAAGGTCAGTATGGGAATGGTACTAGCCCACAGCAAACAATGGACTGTTTCCTTGATCATCGTTACTTTGTTGCATATCTTTCATTGACAACCGAGAGATCTTCAAAGTGGATGTTGTGGAGGAGGATTGTGTGATCTCACGATATTAATCCAGTCCACATATCTGAGGGGAAGGAATTAATAGGGAATTAAGAGTGAATTGGGGAAGATTTATTTCACAGAGCCTCACACTAAAATGCCCATTCTGGTTCATTGCTTTTTGTACTTTTCCCATTTTCTCTTGGTGTGTGGCTTTGGCATGCGATTGGTTTTTTGTTCAAACATTCAGATGTGCAGCCTACGTGATTGTGCCAAGGGGTTGCAGTGTTAGAGTTGCTGCCTGACAGCACCCAAGTCCCGGGATCGATCCTGACTGTGGATGCTGTCTGTACAGAGTTTCTACGTTCCCCCTGTGACCTGCGTGGGTTTTCTCCGGGTGCTCCGGTTTCCTCCCACACTCTAAAGATGTACAGGTTTGCAGGTTAATTGGCTTTGGTAAAATTGTACAACATCCATCGCATATGGGATGCTTGCTGGGCAGCGCAGACCCAGTGGGCTAAAGGGCCTGTTTCCGTGCTGTATCTATAGAGTCTAAAGTAAAGATAGAAATTCTGATCCTTTATTTGTTCATTAGCTGTTGTAAATAACTCTTCCAGGCGTGTTTTTGACCTGGCAACCATGACTCCAGATGTATTTCAATAGCTGTGGAGTATATTGTAATATCTGGGAGTCCGTTGAAATGTAACTAATGTACTGCTGTAGTAATCCAAGCTAATGTAACCCCACTTTTTAAAAAGGGAGGGAGAGGGAAAACGGGGAATGACAGACCAGTTAGTCTAACATTGGTAGTGGGTAAACTGCTAGAGTCAGTTATTAAAGATTGGATAGCAGCACATTTGGAAAGTGGTGAAATCATTGGACAAAGTCAGCATGGAATTACGAAAGGTAAATCATGTCTGACGAGTCTTGCGGAATTTTTCGAGGATGTAACTATTAGCGTGGATAAGGAAGAACCAGTGGATGTGGTGTATCTGGACTTCCAGAAGGCTTTCGACAAGGTCCCACATAAGAGATTAGTATGCAAACTTAAAACATACGGCATTGGGGGTTCAGTATTGATGTGGATAGAGAACTGGCTGGCAAACAGGAAGCAAAGAGTAGGAGTAAACTGGTCCTTTTCACAATGGCAGGCAGTGACTAGTGGGGTACCGCAAGGCTCAGTGCTGGGACCCCAGCTATTTACAATATATACCAATGATCTGGATGAGGGAATTGAAGGCAATATCTCCGAGTTTGTGGATGACACTAAGCTGGGGGGGGCAGTGTTAGCTGGGAGGAGGATGCTAGAGGACTGCAAGGTGACTTGGATAGGCTGGGTGAGTGGGCAAATGTTTGGCAGATGCAGTATAATGTGGATAAATGTGAGGTTTTCCACTTTGGTGGCAAAAATAGGAAAGCAGACTATTATCTAAATGGTGGCCGATTAGGAAAAGGGGAGATGCAGCGCGACCTGGGTGTCATGGTACACCAGTCATTGAAAGTAGGCATGCAGGTGCAGCAGGCAGTGAAGAAAGCGAATGGTATGTTAGCTTTCATAGCAAAAGGATTTGAGTATAGGAGAAGGGAGGTTCTACTTCAGTTGTACAGGGTCTTGGTGAGACCACACCTGGAGTATTGCGTACAGTTTTGGTCTCCAAATCTGAGGAAGGACATTATTGCCACAGAGGGAGTGCAGACAAGGTTCACCAGACTGATTCCTGGGATGTCAGGACTGTCTTATAAACAAAGACTGCATAGACTCGGTTTATACTCTCTAGAATTTAGGAGATTGAGAGGGGATCTTATAGAAACTTACAAAATTCTTAAGGGGTTGGACAGGCTAGATGCAGGAAGAATGTTCCCGATGTTGGGGAGGTCCAGGACAAGGGGTCACAGCTTAAGGATAAGGGGGAAATCCTTTAGGACCGAGATGAGAAGGACTTTTTTCACACAGAGTGGTGGGTCTCTGGAACTCTCTGCCACAGAGGGTAGTTGAGGCCAGTTCATTGGCTATATTTAAGAGGGAGTTAGATGTGGCCCTTGTGGCTAAGGGGATCAGAGGGTATGGAGAGAAGGCAGGTACGGGATACTGAGTTGGATGATCAGCCATGTTCATATTGAATGGTGGTGCAGGCTCGAAGGGCCGAATGGCCTACTCCTGCACCTAATTTCTATGTTTCTATGTTTTTAGTTTAGTTTATTGTCACGTATACTGAGTACAGTGAAAAGCTATCCAGTTGCGTGCAATCCAGTCAGCACAATGGCGATACTTGATTACAATCAAGCCGTCCACAGTGTGCAGAAAAGAGAGGAATGATTATCATGCGTGATTGCAGATCCACGTCTGCCTGGCTTGGGCACCATCTTGGATCTACATCCAATTAGTAATTAAGAATCTAAATAAATGCTTAAATATGTTGGCAACAAGATTGTCAGCGCATGGGTACGAGGGCTTAAATGGGTCCTAGTTTTGTTGGGTGCAGGCACACTGGCGCAGTGATGGATTCGCTGCCATGCAGGTTTGACCCTGACTGCGGGTGCTAGCTATACAGAGCTTGTACTTTCTCCCTGTGACCTCGTGGGTATTCCCTGAGTGCTCTGGTTTCCTCCCACACTCCAAAGACGTGCAGGTTTGTAGATTAATTGGCTTCTGTAAATTGTCCCTAGTATGTAGGATAGAACTCGTGTACTGGTCGATGTGGACGAGGTGGTGCAAAAGGCCTGTTTCCGCGCTGTATCTTAACTGGTTAACTGACCTCTGTAAATTACCCCCAGTTTGTAGGGAGCTTATGTGGAAGTGGGATTACGTAGAACTAGTATGAACAGGTGATCGATGCCCGACATGGACTCGTTGGGTCAAAGAGCCTGTTGCAATGCTGTATCTCTAAACTAATATAACCTAAGGTATAAAACTCTAGTTAAAGCCCTGTCCCACTGTACGAGTTCATTCAAAGAGTTCTCCCCAGTTTGCCCTGATTCGAACTCGGAGATTTACGGTAATGGCTGCTCGTCGGTACTCGGACCTCTCGTGGACATTTTTCAACACGTTGAAAAATCTTCACGAGTCTTCCCTAGTACCTGCCGTTAGCGATGCGGGCTGCTAAGAGACATCCCCGAGCTCCGACGTACCCGCTACGTTCATTCACCGTGTTTACCGCGAGTTAGTTTTTTTTTAAACTCGGGAAAGCACTTGAATGAACTCGTATAGTGGGACAGGGCCATTACTGATATAAAGGACACCTAGGGTAGCTATTGTCTGGTTCTTGAGCAAGCGGTCTGAGAGCGACTTGGAATGTAGGACAAGGGAACAGAGCACTAGCAACAATTGAACCCAAAGACTCTGTTTAGTTTAGAGAGTCAGTGCGGAAACAGGCCCTTCGGCCCACCGAGTCCCCGCTGACCAGCGCTCCCTGCACACGAACACTATCCAACACACAAGGGTCATTTACCGAAGCCAATTAACCTACAAACCTGCATGTCTTTGGAGTGTGGGAAGAAACCAGAGCACCCAGAGAAAGCCCACATGGTCACAGAGAGAACGTACAAACTTTGTACAGACAGCACCCATAGTCAGCATTAAACCTGTAAGGCAGCAACTCTATCACTGCGCCACTGTGCCTGCACCCAGCAAACCCAGGACCCATTTAAGCCCTCGTACCCATGCCCTTTGGGGTGTTGGAGGAAACTGGAGCACCCGGAGAAAATCTGGTCACGGGGGCAAACGTAAAAGCTCCATGCAGACAAGACTCATGGTCAGGATGGAATCCGGGTCTCTGGCGCTGTGAGGCATAAAGTCGATCGCTGCGCCACCGTGTTCTTGTTGCTCCCGACTTTTTCACATGTAACCAGATTAAGAAGCTATTGTTCAATGTCTGGGGCATGATAAAGCATGATTAATTAGGTAGGCTGCAGAAGAAAAGAGCTCTGGATATTCCATCCTCTCCCTAACAGTAATTCATTTTGTAGCTGTTTGATTTTGTGACGGGGCCACTGATGGTGACAGGCTGCTTTAAAAAAAAAAGAAATTCTTATTAATGTCCCTTCTCATGTGAAGGATTCACAATAACATCAGGGGCTTATTAAAATCAAACCAGCTGCAGTAACTTCTCTGGTATGTAAATAAATTAAAGATTTTGAACTGAGCAGTGCCCACAATTCTTCAAAGAGCACTAATTTATCTTGCATTTTGAAGGCTCAATTCAAGGAGGCTGTCTCTAACAGTTGAATCGAGTTTACATCGTTTTAAGGAGGTTTTGTTATTTTGCTGCAGTGATGAATGAGTCTGGTTGCACTTATCAATACCAGGTTAACCTGATGTTTCCTTGAATTCTCCAACTCATCTTCTCTCCAGTACTGAGTCTGAAGAAGGGTCTCGACCTGAAACGTCGCCTATCTCCTTCGCTCCTTAGATGCTGCTGCACCTGCTGAGTTTCTCCAGCTTTTTGTGTAACCCTTCTCTCCAGTACAATTTGTTCCCCTATCCCCTCTGCTGTGTTTTGAATAAATATTTAATCAATTTGTTAGACTTCAGATCTACAGAAGATATTGTAGTTCCTCACACATCACTTCATAGTGTGGGATGCTGGACTTTGGTTTGCTTTTACCACTTTTCAAAAACGATCGTAATATTCTTTAATTGTTCACCTATGGAATACCAATGGTGCAATTCACTAAACCATTGTTTTAACGGACCTCTTTGTAATGGTTATAGCGGGCGGACCTGCTGGTGGCAACCCTGGCTCGCAACCCCTCCAACTGACTGTAACAACCCCAGCTGCCCACGCCACCACCTGGCCCACACGGCTTCCTCGGCCACTTGCAGTCCGCGCCTGCCACCGCTACCACCGACCCTTACCCGCACTGCGGCCGAGACCATCGACTCCACCGATCCTAGCCTCTCCCCCGATTGCTAGCAGGCCGGGGCCGTCAACTCACTTAGGTTCCAAGCCCAGTTCCTGACCAAGAGTCTGACCCAAAATGTCACCTATCCATGTTGCCCAGGCTGGCCGACCCGCTGAGTTACTGCAGCACTTTATGCCCTTTTGTGTATTCATCAGCAACTGCAGTTGTTTGTTTCTACTACTTAAGGGGCTGTCCCTCTTGGGCGACCTAATTGGCGAGTTTAGAAGAGTTCAGGAGAGTTTGATTGCTGGTCGGCGTGGGCCGAAGGGCCTGTTTCCGTGCTGAAGCCTCGCGTTGTGTGCGCATGCGTGCGCGCGACCACCAATAAATTGTGTGTCCCCCCTCCCCGCATGTTTTGATAGCGATTTCCATGGCTGCTGCATTCTCAGTCCTGTACTGGAGAGTTGTTTGAGGTTTGGAGTTAAAGGATTTGATTTGAACCCCGTTTTCTGACTCTGAAACCGGCTGAATCTGAACAGCAACCCCTTTAAGGATGCGCCCAAATGCTAGATTGTCACTGAAGATAGACTCAAAAAGCTGAAGTAACTCAGCAGGTCAGACAGCATCTTTGGAGAAAAGGAATAGGTGACGTTTCAGGTCAAGACCCTTCTTCAGTACTTTTGTCCTTTTTTCCTCTACCCAAAACGTCACCTATTCCTTTTCTCCAGAGATGCTGGGTTACTCCAGCTTTTTGTGTCTATCTTCAGGTTAAACCAGCATCTGCGGTTCCTTCCTACACATTTAGTCTGCCAGCGTGTTACTGTTTAGTCCGAGTGCGTCATTTCACTGTGCTCACATTGACGTTGGGGTTGATTGATATTGCAGGCAAAAGTTTGTATCAAATTACCTCTCCAGCAGAGTGTGAACAGTGGAGTCGAAAATAAATGTAAAGAAAGATGAGAAAATATAAATACAACTTTGTTTAAAAAAAAAATATTTTATATTTATAAAGAAAAGCAAAAAATACATACCATTTTGATCCCCTGGCAAGGTTAGAATGAGACTATCGACATAATCTTAGCTCAGATTTTAAACACCCTTCCTTGACTGGAAGGAAATGGGATGCTGGAGATATTCCAGATCTTCAAACCATCCAGCATCATATTTCCAATTATTCCTTTCCAGTAAAGTCGCTCTAAACTTCTTCCCATTTCTGACAATCGAGAGCATGTCAATATCCAGAAGGTGGTGGTAAAGGGTATCTTGAAGAACGTTAAGATGGTCAGTTTGTTTAAGAAGGAACTGCAGATGCTGGAACAATGGAAGGTAGACAAAAATGCTGGAGAAACTCAGCGGGGTGAGGCAGTAGCTATGGAGCGAAGGATTGGGTGACGTTTGGGGCCGAGAGCCTTCTTCAGACTGATAGATGGTCAAGTAGCCAGCGCCTGATAGTATCTATCCCAGGATACAGAGGGAGGGACATGGCTCAAGCCTTGACAGAAATGTGTATCCTTCATAGCCATTGGCAAGTCCCAAAATACCTTACCAATGGGTAAAGAGGATACAAATATACAAATAGCCATTGTTGTTCTTGTGTTGAAGAAGGGCAACAGGAATAATGCATGAAATTCTAGTTGGTGAGCTTTCCATCAGTGGTTGGAAAACTACACACAGGTTTATGGGGTTGGGATGAACTCACATTTGGAAAAGCAACGACTTGTTTGGGATCGCCAACATGGCTTTGTGTGGGGCAGGTCCAGCTCTCTCAAATGTGAGTGAGTTTTCTGAGGAAGTGATTGATGAAGGCGGCAGTGGGATCTTAGACAAAACCTTTAGTGAAGTCTTTGACAAGGTATTTCAGGTAGCCTGGTCCAGAAGATTAAGTCGCATGAGATTCATGGTAACTTGGATACAAATTGGCTTGGTCATAGAAGACAGACGAAAGTGGTGATTTTTTTTCTAACTGGAGGTCTGAGACCAGTGGAGTTATGCAAGGACCACTGTTTGGACCCCTTTTGTTTTCGATACGAAATAGCCAATGTCTGGTTCGCAAGGTTGCAGACTGCACAAATGTTGTCAGAGTTGTGAATAGTGAGAAACTTCATTAAAGAAAACAGAGCTGTCAGGATAAAGATCAGCTGGAAATTTGGATGGAGAAATTGGGACCAGTGTGAGTTGATGCATTTTGGGATGTCAAATGCAAGAGGCAGGCATACAGTACCTGTCAGGATCTTCAGATGTGCAGAAGGATCTTGGTGTGCGCCCATAGTTCCCTTGTAAGTGGCAGCACACAGGGTGACCATGAAAGTATATGACATGCTTGCCTTCATTGGTCAGTATATTGAGCATAATAAATAGGGAGTCACATTGCGGCTGTAAAGCCCCTGACCTACTTTCCCGAGTTACTCACAAATTCTCCCGAGTTTTCCCCTTGATTCAAACTCAGAGAATTACAGTTAATGCCAGCCGTAGGTACTCGGGGATATTTTTTTACTCGGGGACATTTTTCAACATGCTGAAAAATCCTCCCGACTTACCTGATGCCCCGAGTATCTATGGATGGCATTACGAGCCGCTACGAAATATCTACGGACTCGCTACGGACATTCCCCGAGTTTGAATCGAGGGAAAAACATGGGAGAATTCGTGAGTAACTCGGGAAGGTAGGACAGGGGCTTTAAAACTTTGTTGGACCAGAGTTGGAGTCTTTAGTACAGCTGTGGTCGGCACACTCCAGGAGGGATGTGGAGCCTTTGGAGAGGGTGCAGAATAGGTTCACCACGATATTGGGTGTTACACAAAAAGCTGGAGAAACTCAGTGGGTGCAGCAGCATCTAAGGAGTGAAGGAGATAGGCGACGTTTCAGGTCGAGACCCTTCTTCCTTTCATCACGATATTGCCTGGCTTGAAGAGTTTTAGTTACGAGGTGAGATTTGTCAAACTTGAATTGTTGTCTCTGGAGTGTCAGTGGCTGATGGGCGACCTGATAAACTTGTGAGGCACAGGCAGGGTAGAAAGTAGGCGCTTTTCCCAGGGTGGAAATGCCAAAGACAGGAGGGCATAACTTTAAGGTGGAATGGGTAAAATGTAAAGAATCTGTGCAAAGCACTTTTTGTTTGCAGGGTGTGGTGGGTATCTGGAACACGCGATCAGGTATGGTGGTAGAACGTAGATACAATAGTTCAAGAGGCATTTAAACAGGCGCATGAACAGCCAAGGACTAGAATGATACGGACCATGTGCGGACAGATGGAATCAATTAGATTGCAGAAATGATGCTCGGAATGGCATGTTTCAGTTCTATGTCAACGCCTAACGGTTTGCTATCAGTCAAGCCAAGTTTATTCATCACATACGCATACGAGATGTGCAGCGAAATGAAAAGTGGCGATGCTTGCGGATTGTGCAAAAAAAACTACAAAACAGAATGGAATAGAATCAGTAATTACATATTTGTGGGAAGAAAAAACACATTTAAAAAAGACACCACACAACAATAAATTGGTACAGTAAGTTAGTCCCTGGTGAGATCGGAGCTTACAGTCCTAATGGCCTCTGGGAAGAAACTCCTTCTCATCCTCTCCGTTTTCACAGCGTGGCAGCGGAGGCGTTTGCCTGACCGTAGCAGCTGGAACAGTCCGTTGCTGGGGTGGAAGGGGTCCCCCATGATCTTGTTGGCTCTGGAGTTGCACCTCCTGATGTATAGTTCCCGCAGAGGGGGCGAGCGAAGTTCCCATAGTGCGTTCGGCCAAATGCACTACCCTCTACAGAGCCTTCTTGTCCTGGGCAGAGCAGTTCCCAAACCAAATTGTGATGTTTCTGGGCAAGATGCTTTCCATAGCCGCTGAGTAGAAGACACTCTGAATTTCCTCAGCTGCCTGAGGTGGTAAAGGCGCTGCCTTGCCTTACGAGTGCTGCAGCGTGTGATGTCCATGTCAGATCCTCTGAGATGTGGACTCCCAGGTATTTAAAGCAGCTCACCCTATCCACAGTATCCCCATTTATCTTCAGTGGTGCGTACGTCCTCGGATGTTGTGCCCTCCCGAAGTCCACGATCAGCTCCTTAGTTTTTTTGACATTCAAGAGGAGGCTGTTGTCCTGACACCAGAGTGCCAGGACAGCCACCTCATCCCGGTAGACCATCTCATCGTTATCGGAGATCAGGCCCACCATCACAGTGTCATCAGCAAACTTGATTATAGAGTTAGAGCTGAACTTAGCCACACAGTCATGTGTGCACAGGGAGTACAGTAGGGGGCTGAGGACGCATCCCTGGGGGCATCCTGTGCTCAGGGTGAGGGACTTCGATGTATTTCCTCCCATCTTGTCTACCTGGGGCTTGGCAGTGAGAAAGACCAGGACCCAGGCACACTGGGGTGTTGAGCTCCAATTTGAACAGCTTCTCAGCAAGTCTGGTGGGACTATCGTGTTGAAGGCTGAACTGTAGTCTATGAACAGCACCCTCACAAAGCCCCCCCTTCTGGCTGTCAAGGTGAGAGAGAGTGGTGTGCAGAACCAGGGAGACCGCATCGTCCGTGGATCTGTTTGGACGGGTATGCGAATTGTAGCGGGTCCGTGTTGCGAGGGAGGAAGGCGCAGATGTGTTTCTTGACCAGCCTGTCAAAGCATTTCATGACTACTGAGGTGAGGGCCACCGGACGGTAGTCTTTCAGACAAGCTGGGGACGCATTAGTGGAGAGGAATGCTGCTCGTGGTGTCAAATCCAAGGTTCATTTTCTCATGGACCCGGAAACAGCTAAAAATATGGGATAAACATACATTGCAGTTGTGCGTAGTGTAGCATTACGCTGGAAAGGAGAAACAAAGTTACATTATATAAAGATTAGATATGTGTCTCTTGAGGCAGCCGTGTCATTTTAATCATGATTGAATCTCTACATCAATCCCTGCAAACCTTGGTTCCCTTTTTTTCCCCAACAATCTGTTTCTCATGATCTCGTTTATATCCATTAGTGGAGTATCCACAGACCTCCTGGGTAGAACATGCAACCAACTGACTGAAGAAATTCTTCCCTCCTTCAGCCATAAAGGGTAAGCCACAAGCTAAGGCAATGTTTCCTGCTTCTGGACTATCCATCAGGGGAAGCAGTCTGATGCCCTGCTTCCCTTCAATAAATGCAACTAAAGTGTGTCCTGTGGGAAAAATAGGATATTGTGTAGAATTTGAGAGCATGAAAGATGCTTCAAAGCCTTGTCATGCCTGTCTCGGCATTATTGTTCAGTTGATGGAGCCCTGCTTGGCTGGGTCTATCTGCCGTGGATTCTCCCAATTTCTCACACCACTACCTCAGACGTCTCTTAAGATCTCTCCATGGCCTAAGAATAAGGAGTAAGACATTTACAACGGAGATGAGGAAACACTTTTTCTCACAGAGAGTGGTGAGTCTGTGGAATTCTCTGCCTCAGAGGGCGGTGGAGGCAGGTTCTCTGGATGTTTTCAAGAGAGAGCTAGATAAGGCTCTTAAAAATAGCGGAGTCAGGGGATATGGGGAGAAGGCAGGAACGGGGTACTGATTGGGGATGATCAGCCATGATCACATTGAATGGCGGTGCTGGCTCAAAGGGCTGAATGGCCTACTCCTGCATGTATTGTCTATAGTCTATTGTTTTCATTGTGAAAAATATACATCTTCTAGATGAGCTGGGACGCATCCTCAGTGATGTGACCTGGGGTCACCGGGTGTTTCGGGTCTCACAACATCAGACACCCTCGCCCAGGCGACCCAGCCGGGGTTGATCAGGCCCCGACTTGCGTCCCAGCAGCAACCGCCCACGGATCAGCCATCTTAATAACTACTCTGCAGGGGTTGGGAGACTCTAGTGCGTGGAGGGACTGGGCTCTGTGGGGTGAGTCCCGGCCGGGCTCCTCCTGCGTCTCACCAGGTTCAAGGCCTGTGCGCTCGCTGCACCTCTTTCTCCTTCTTCGAGCATTTCATTCTCGCCTGATGGGTGTTCAAGCCACGATGTTTCATTAGACCTTTCCGTAGCTTTGTTGGGTGTCTTTCTCACGAAAGACACAGACTGGGGTGCTAACCCAGCCTTTCCCGGGTGCCGTCTTTCCGTGCCGTCAACTGTCTCTCCAGTAGTCACCAAACTATTCTTGGTTGTCATCCAGTCTATTCCTAGGTGCCACTGGCTGAGCCAGACTTCAATGTGAAAAATATACATCTTCTAGATGCGCTGGGACGCATCCTCAGTGATGTGACCTGGGGTCATCGGGTGTTTTGGGTCTCACAACATCAGACACCCTCGCCCAGGCGACCCAGCCGGGGTTGTTGTCTGGGCGATGCCTCTCCAATACGTGGCTGCTCCACTGGCTCTGAGTTGTTAAACTTTTGTGAAGCAACAAATGGTTTTGACAGAGCAGGCACACAAAGGAAATAACTTAGCCATTATATTCATTCATTTCCAAAGCAATTAAATCCATATTTTTCATTTGCAATTTATGGGATTTATCTTTACAATTGAGAGTGACCATTTTTAGTCTTGCCTTGGCAAATAATGCCAAAAGACCACTATTTAGATTCAAGCATGTGCTGAAAGTTAATTGCTGGGTTACTGGCAGAGGTGCGATATGAAACCGTTATAGCCACATGAAATTTGCCATCGGATGAATGATAGGCAAAGTGGAGTCGGCGTGCAGGAGGGAGATCAGCAATATGGTTGGGTGCTCTCAATGTTAGCAAGACTATTGACTTCAGGAAGGTAAATTCGGGGGAGTGTGCAACTGCCCTCATTAAAGGATGGCAGTGGAGAGAGTCAAAAGCTTCATGTTGCTGGGCATACACATCTCTGATCTGTCCAGGGCTCAGCACGATTACACACTCACAGGGGGGAAAAAAAGCTCACCAACACCTCTAATTCCTCAGGCGTTTGAGATGATTCAGCATGTCACTGACTGCTCTAGAGAACCTCTATGAGTCCACAGTGCAGAACATACTGACTGGTTGCATTGCAGCCTGCTTCAGAAATTCGAATGCTCAAGAACACAGGAGGCTTCAGAAAGTGGTGGACATTGCTTGGGAAGAAGGTACAGGAACCTGAGAACCAGGTTCGTGAACAACCTCATCCTGTGAATCGTCGTTGTGGCGGCTATCCCTCGATGTCGAAGATGATGCTCTACATTCTGTTGTTTTTATGGGCTCTCAGGTGGCTTATGAGTCCAATCCTAAAAGTTTTGTGCTGCTCACAGAAGGAAGACGCCAGTGCGTGTGTTTGTATAACATGCACTTGATGTTGCGCTCCAAGGCACACGGTCCTTCACAAATCAATCAACTCATTCCAATGGCAAGGGAACCAAGACGACTGGAGCTGATAGATCTGTTGCAGCCTTCAGCCGCCTTCACAGCCGTTGAGTTCAAGGTAACTTCATCCGCCTGGTCCGCCGTTGAGGTCTTGTACGCTGGATCGTTCACAGTCTGGGCCCACATCCTCGACCTTACCGCTGGTGCTTCCGACGGCATCGCTCTCGGAATCATTGGGACACGCGAGCCTCTTCACCACGACAAGGTAAACAATCCGAAGTGTTCCCGTCAATCAGCAGCTTCTTAAACAACTCACACAACCCTAACCACAACCCAACTTTGACCACCCCAACCCTACTATTATGGGACAATCATGGCCGATCTATCTATCCCTCCGAACCCATTCTACTCCCCATAACCTCTGACACCTGTACTAATCAAGAATCTATCTCTGCCTTAAAAATATCCACTGACTTGGCCTTCCACAGATTCACCACCCTCTGACTAAAGAAATTTCTCCTCCTTTGGAACAGTTCCATACCTCATGGAATTTCATCAGCGTCTGGCAAACGTTTGTGTTCAACGGTTAAAAATTCGCGAAGGTATCAAAGTCTGAATTTCTCCTCATCTCCTTCCTAAAAGAACGTCCTTTAATTATGAGGCTATGACCTCTAGTCCTAAACTCTCCCACTAGTGGAAACATCCTCTCCACATCCACTCAATCCAAGCCTTTCACTTACTGTACGTTTCAATGAAGTCCCCGAGTATAGGCCCAGCACCGATAAACGCTCATCATCGGTTAATCTCATCATTCCTGGAGTCCATTTACACTACGTGCTGCCTCGGCAAGGCCAGCAGCATAATCAAGCTCGTCTCCCTTCTCTCATCAGGCGAGAGGTACAGATGTGTGAAAATGCACACCTCCAGATTTAGGGACAGGCAACTGAACCATCCTATCAACACTAGACAGCGGTCCTGAGCTGCTATCTACCTCACTGGAGACATTTGGACTATGTTTAATCAGACTTTACTAGACTCTATCTTGCCCTAAATGTTATTCCCTTTATCCTGTATCTGTACACTGTGGATGGCTCGATTGTAATCATGTATTGTCTTTCCGTCTACTGATTAGCACGCAACAAATGCTTTTCACTGCACCTCGGCACATGTGAAAATAAAATAAACTAAACTAAAGGGCCTGTTCTGTACTGTGCTATGTGACAAATAACATTCCTAATAAACTCTTAAAGCACTTAAACCTGACTCTGTTGCAGATGGTTAGAGGCTCCAGCAGCACCATGTGTGGAGTAGGTGGTTCTCTTTGCATTTTCACGAGTGTTTGGCCCTCAAGCAATAATACCAAAGAACCAAAGATCAAAAAAATCTGGAGATGTTGGAAACGTGCAGAAGGTCAGGCAGCATCTATGGGAAGAGGCAGTTAACGCTTCAGGTCACAGATTGTTATCAGAACCTGACGCAACCTGAAACATTAACTCTGTTTCTCAATACACAGATGCTATCTGACCTGCTGAGTGTTTCCAGCATTCTCAACTTCCGTACCACCAAGAATATGTCTTGTATTAGTTGCACTAGATGCTGGTGAGGCCGCACTTGGCGTATTCTGTTCCGTTTTGGTCACCCTGCTGTAGGAGTCATTAAGCTGGAAAGAGTGCAGGGAGGGTTTTTAAGGATTGTGTCAGCACTCTTGGACGAGCTGCAAAGAGAGGTTGGACAGGCTAGGACTTCATTCAATAGACAATAGGTGCAGGAGTAGGACATTCGGTCCTTCGAACTAGCACTGCCATTCAACTGATTCATTGGTCTAGGGGTATGATTCTCGCTTAGGATGCAAGAGGTCCCGGGTTCAAATCCCGGAGAACAAAATATTTTTTACTGAATGGATTTAAGAGAGCGTTAGTTAGAGCTTGAGGGGCTAGTGGAATCAAGGGATATGGGGAGAAGGCAGGCACAGGTTATTGATTGTGAACGATCAGCCATGATCCCAATGAATGGCTCGAATGGGCCAAATGACCTCCTCCACCTATTTTCTATGTTTCTATGATCATAGAAACATAGAAATTAGGTGCAGGAGTAGGCCATTCGGCCCTTCGAGCCTGCACCGCCATTCAATATGATCATGGCTGATCATCCAACTCAGTATCCCGTACCTGCCTTCTCTCCATACCCTCTGATCCCCTTAGCCACAAGGGCCACATCTAACTCCCTCTTAAATATAGCCAATGAACTGGCCTCAACTACCCTCTGTGGCAGAGAGTTCCAGAGACCCACCACTCTGTGTGAAAAAATTCCTTCTCATCTCGGTCCTAAAGGATTTCCCCCTTATCCTTAAGCTGTGACCCCTTGTCCTGGACCTCCCCAACATCGGGAACAATCTTCCTGCATCTAGCCTGTCCAACCCCTTAAGAATCTTGTAAGTTTCTATAAGATCCCCTCTCAATCTCCTAAATTCTAGAGAGTATAAACCGAGGCTATGCAGTCTTTGTTCATAAGACAGTCCTGACATCCCAGGAATCAGTCTGGTGAACCTTCGCTGCACTCCCTCTATGGCAATAATGTCCTTCCTCAGATTTGGAGACCAGAACTGTACGCAATACTTAAGGTGTGGCCTCACCAAGACCCTATACAACTGAAGTAGAACCTCCCTGCTCCTATACTCAAATCCTTTTGCTATGAAAGCTAACATACCATTGGCTTTCTTCACTGCCTGCTGTACCTGCATGCCTACTTTCAATGACTGGTGTACCATGACACCCAGGTCGCGCTGCATCTCCCCTTTTCCTAATCGGCCACCATTTAGATAGTAGTTGGTTTTCCTATTTTTGCCACCAAAGTGGATAACCTCACATTTATCCACATTATACTGCATCTGCCAAACATTTGCCCACTCACCCAGCCTATCCAAGTCACCTTGCATTCTCCTAGCATCCTCCTCACAGCTAACACTGCCCCCCAGCTTAGTGTCATCCGCAAACTTGGAGATATTGTCTTCAATTCCCTCATCCAGATCATTTATGTATATTGTAAATAGCTGGGGTCCCAGCACTGAGCCTTGCGGTACCCCACTAGTCACTGCCTGCCATTGTGAAAACGACCCGTTTACTCCTACTCTTTGCTTCCTGTTTGCCAGCCAGTTCTCTATCCACATCAATACTGAACCCCCAATGCCATATGCTTTAAGTTTATATACCAATCGCTTATGTGGGACCTTGTCGAAAGCCTTCTGGAAGTCCAGATACACCACATCCACTGGTTCTCCCCCATCCACTCTACTAGTTACATCCTCGAAAAATTCCACAAGATTAGTCAGACATAATTTACCTTTCGTAAATCCATGCTGACGTTGGCCAATGCTTTCACCACTTTCCAAATGTGCTGCTATCCCATCTTTAATAACTGACTCTAGCAGTTTCCCCACTACCGATGTTAGACTAACTGGTCTGTAATTCCCCGTTTTCTCTCTCCCCCCCTTCTTAAAAAGAGGGGTTACGTTTGCTACCCGCCAATCCTCAGGAACTACTCCTCAAGGCTGATCATCCACAATCAGTAACCCGTTCTTGCCTTCTCTCCATATCCCTTAACTCCACTATCCCTATCTAACACTGTCTTGAAAGCATCCAGAGAACCAGCCCCCACCGCCCTCTGAGGCAGAGAATTCCACAGACTCACAACTCTCTGTGTGAAAAGGTTTTTCCTTATCTACGTTCTAAATTGCTTACTACTTATTCTTAAACTGGGGTTGCTGGTTCTGGACTCCCCCAACATCGGAAACATATTTCCTGTCTCGAGCGTGTCCAAACCCTTAATAATCTTATATGTTTCAATGAGATCCCCTCGCCGCCTCCTAAATTCCAGAGTATACAAGCCCAGACTCTCCAATCTATCAATATATGACAGTCCCGCCATCCCAAGAATTAACCTCGTGAACCTACGCTGCACTCCCTCTATAGCAAGAATTCCTTGGAGCGCAGGAGGCTAAGGGATGATCTTATGGAGGTGTATAAAATCATGAGGGGAATAGATAGTAGGGTGAATGTCCCAGGGTAGGGGAATTAACAAACAAATCAAGACCAGAGGGCATGTTTATGTGTGAGGGGAAAGATTTAATAGGAACTGTATGTGTAACTTTTTCACACAGCTGGCTGTATTTGGAATGAGCTGCCAGAGGAAGTAGTTGAGACAGCCACCAGAACTACATTTAAAAGACATTTGGACAGGTGCATGGGTGGGAAAGGTTTGGAGGGATGTGTGCCTAGCGTAGATGAGGGATCTAAGTTGGCATGGACAAGTTGGGCTGAAGGGACTGTTTTCATGCTGTATGACTCTGACACTACGACTATGACTCTGTCAACTTCACTTTTTTGTTTTGGGAATCAGTGGGGGCGCTGCGAGACGGCTGCCCTGCCAGCAGCGTGTTAGTCATTTCTACTTTTTTTGTTTTTTTAGTATGTCCAAATGTGTGTTTTAATGTCTCTCGGTGTGTCTTGTGTGGGGGGGGTGCGGTGAGGGTGGGGAAAGGTGGAAACCGCTTTCGGTCACCTCCTCCACGGAGAGGCGACTTCTTCCATGTCGCCTCCCTCGCGGCCTAGCACCAAGGATTGGTGCGGCCCTTCCCGGAGTCGGGCCTGGAGCTTCAGCAGCGGCGCAGCTGGGACTATTTACGATCGCTGGCCCGTGGCCTACAACATCTGAAGCCGTGGTCTGCGGAGCTTCTAGCCGCGGGCGTGGCGTCGGGAGCCGAGGATCCCTCGCCTGGGAGCCCCGACCCGCTGGCCCGCGCCCTTCAACATCTTGAAGCCGCGGACTGCGGATTGCGCGGTGGGGAATTACGGACTTACTTACCATCCGGAGCGGGGTTCCTTGCCCGTAATCCCTGGAGAAGAGCTCCAACCGCCGGCCTGCAGCCTACAAGACTTTTGCCTTCCATCACAGTGAGGAGGTGTTTGGTGAACTCACTGTGGTGGATGTTAAATTTGTGTTTATTGTGTGTTTTTGTTATTTTTATTATATGTATGACTGCAGGCACGAAATTTCGTTCGGACCGAAAGGTCTGAATGACAATAAAGGTAGCATTTCATTTCATTTCACATCATCTTGAAGCCGCGGTCACCAGTAGGGAAGCACCGATTCGGGATTTACCTTTCAGACGAGAGGGCGTGTGCATCCGGCCTCCCGCAGCAGCGAATGGGGAGGTTATGGCCCCGACCACGGGGGAACAATGGAGGAGGACTGACTGTACTTTTGTGCCTTCCACCACAGTGAAGAATGCTGAGGTGGATGCGTGTGCTAAATTTTTATTGTGTATTGTGTGTTCTTTTTTGATTGTACCGCTTCTGGCAAGTTCATTTCACTGCACTTTATTGTGTACGTGATGAATACATCTGATTGATTGATTGATTGATAGTTTTAAGGTTTACAAATTTGTTACCACATTTATTTATGTAAGAACCATAAATAGTTGTGTATATAAAGGACTTTTGGCCTCGATACTTAATGGCGCAGCTACTAAAACTGTTGTCTTCCCAGCGCCAGAGACTCAGGTTTGTTCCTGACCTCGAATGCTGTCTGTGTGGAGTTTGCATTTTCTCCCTGAGATCATGTTGGTCTCTTCTGGGTGCTTTTGTGTCCTCCCACATCAGAAAGGTGCGTGAATTTGGCCCCTGGTAACTAGTCAATGAATGCAAAAGTGTGAAATGATAGAAGTAGTGTAGATAGGAGATGGATGGTCGGCATGGATGCGGTGGGCCAAAGGGCCTGTTTCCATGCTGCATCTCCAATACCAAAATGATGTTATTTTAACAGACTCTTGCATTTTGATTTACAAGATATGCTCACTTGGTTTCTTTCTGATCAATTTGTTATTTCTCCAGAAGTTGCAAACAATGGGATTACAATCAGATCCTCAGTGTTATTCTCAGCACGCACTAAGTACACTGTGTTCCAGCTCTCTTTGCCTATTAGTAATGCCACGGCAAGAAGACCTCGCCAAATGCTGAAGCTTTCTGCACTTATTTGGCATCGAACCCAAATTGTGCAGTATTTTGTTTTAGTGTGCACTCAAATATCCTTTTTTTTCTAGTGGTAAGGAGGGTGTCTTCAAAGCTAGGGTTGGTTATATGGGAGACAAAAATGCTGGAGGAACTCAGTGGGTGAGGCAGCAACTATGGAGCGAAGGAATAGGTGACGTTTCGGGTCGAGACCCTTCTTCAGACGGATATATGGTAATCTATATATTGGTTACATGGTAATCTTGTTAGTATTTTAATTACTGGTGACGGTGACCCTTGAAGATTCTCTGAAACCAAACCATATTATGGCTCGAGTTTGCAAATGTAATATTCTTATACAAATGACTTTTGAAAACGAATTGTGGTTGCATCCACTCTTACCCTGTTGAGCCAGATACCAATCTGTAGCCACAATGTGTCAATCCTCAATAATTTTGGTCTCCAAATCTGAGGAAAGACATCCTTGCCATAGAGGGGGTACAGAGAAGATTCACCAGACTGATTCCTGGGATGTCAGGACTTTCATATGAGGAAAGATTTGATAGACTCGGCTTGTACTCGCTGGAATTTAGAAGATTGAGGGGGGATCTTATAGAAACTTACAAAATTCTTAAGGGGTTGGACAAGTTAGATGCTGGAAGATTGTTCCCAATGTTGGGGGAGTCCAGAACAAGGGGTCACAGTCTAAGGATAAGGGGGAATTCGTTTAGGACCGAAATGAGGAAAACATTCTTTACACAGAGAGTCGTGAGTCTCTGGAATTCTCTGCCACAGAAGGTAGTTGAGGCCAGTTCATTGGCTATATTTAAGAGGGCGTTAGATGTGGCACTTGTGGCTAAAGGGATCAGGGGGTATGGAGAGAAGGCAGGTACGGGATACTGAGTTGGATGATCAGCCATGATCACATTGAATGGCGGTGCAGGCTCGAAGGGCCGAATGGCCTACTCCTGCACCTATTTTCTATGTTTCTATGTCTATGTTTCTATTAGCAAGCAGAATACCTTGGGACTTAAGGAATCTTATCAGCCGTGGTTAGCCACCTGTTCCCCTTCGTTTTAGATGAGCCATTTTTCCAACACATTTGAAATTATCCAACTACATTGTCATTTCCAATTATTCCAGTGATGATCGGTTTGGGAATGGCAAGGGAAGTCAAAATGGCGAACAGTAGGGCAACTTGAGTTGCCTAAAAAATGCACAAGAAGGTATTGTACAAGGTCTTTAGGTTCAAATGTATTACATTGGGTCCATTATGGTGCTGTTGGGTGTCGAAGCAGGAGGTGTAGTGATGGGGCGGCACAGTCAATTTGCTATCTTACGGCACCAGGGACCCAAGTTCGATCCTGACTACGGAGTTTGCACATTCTCCCGTGACTCCATGAATTTTCTCTGGCTGCTCCGGATTCCTCCCACACTCCAAGATGTGCAGGTTAGTAGGTTAATTGGCTTCGGGGAGAAAATTGTTCCTAGTGTGTAGGATAGTGTAAGTGTACGGAGTGATTGCTGGTTGGCACCTACTCGGTGGGCCGAAGGGCTTGTTTCCGGGCTGTATCTCTGTAAAGACTTTCCAATGGCTCTAAAATGTGCCGAGATACAGTGAAAAGCTTTGTTTAGCACTACTACCTAAACAGAGTAGATATACCATACATAAATACAATCAAGTCAAACTCAAATATAATAGTTAGAACTAAATGAAAGATACAGTGCAGAATATAGTTCTCTGCATTGCAGAGCATCAATCTCTCTCCTTATTACTCCCTTGTAATCAATTTATTTCAGAATTATTTCTTGCATGCCTTTAAATAGACTGTTCAAGTTTACACATACCAGGAGACAGATCTGCACCTGTAGAAACTTGTCATTGAAAATAGGAAATAAAAGCACTTGGTTTCAGAAACCAAATTGTTCTTAAATTTGGGAATGTGTGTTCTGCACATGCCATATACATGAATCGCCACAAATAAGCAGGAAGGATGCAAAACAGATGTATCCTGCACGATAGGGACCAGCTGAATCCAGTTAATATCGTGCGCTGGATTATAAAATGTTTTATTACGCAGTTGTATTGAGGATAAATGCTTTAATAGCCCCAATATAGCAAAGGGTAATATGATGCAAGTTTGGCACGTGCAGCCAAATTGACATTAACGCACTCATTTAGTTTACAAAGTTATAAACTTGCGTAGAGGGCGAGAAGATAAGGCACTGCTCTGGCAACAGTGATTTGATTTATGGTCTGTTTCCCTTTTGTTTTAAACTGAGCAAGTGACATCTGACTTTGATTGGGAAGTGTGAGGAAATTAATTGTTTGCCAACGAATATCTGAAGTATTCTTCGTGCAGCTGAATAATTTCACTTTTGTGCAAGCAAAGTACATTTCGAGCCAAAATGAAGAAAAAAAGTACATTTTAAAATTGAGGTATTTTTCTTTTTTTAAATAACTGGTTAGGTAGCTTAATCTATTTCTTGAGGTTATCAGTGGCCCTGGAATTATCAGCCAGCACATGCAAGAAGGCATTGAATTTCTAGATAATGACTTACAGATTATTTTGTGAGTCAAAACTGTGGCAAGAAATGTCTTAAATTAATGCATGAATGTCCTCTCACATCAAGGGTAACAGAAAGGGCCAGCAGCAGAAAATAATTTAAAACAGAAAACAAAAGCAGAGCACATTAATAATTTTAAATAGTCCGTGCTAGGATTAAGCACAAGGTTGCAATCTGATCTCTAGGTTAAAGCAGTTATACACTGCACGATCTTGACCTCAATTATGGGACACCCATCTAATCACTGCCAGGTATTCATGCTGTACATCTAAATGGGGGTGCTCACAATCTCTTCATGTTTTAGTTTTAGAGCTATAGCATGGAAACAGAGGAGTCCATACCTACCATCAATTCCCCCCGCGTTCACACTAGTTCCACACAATTTACAGAGGGCCAATTAACCGACCTCACCGCATGTCTTTATGATGTGGGAGGAAACCCACGCGGTCCCAGGGAGAACGTGCAAACTCAATCCATACTGCAGCTGAGGTCCGGATTGAACATAGAAGCATAGAAAAATAAGTGCAGGAGTAGGCCATTCGGCCCTTCAAGCCTGCACCGCCATTCAATGTGATCATGGCTGATCATCCAACTCAGTATCCCGTACCTGCCTTCTCACCATACTCCATGATCCCTTTAGCCACAAGTGCCACATCTAACCTGAGTCTCTGGCGCTAATGGTCAGCGGCAAAGTCTAAAAACATGAAATCGTTGTTGGAACAGTGCAAAGTTTGGCAGTTTTTACTTTGTTCCTGCATCATTTAACAATCACTCAATCAGAGATGCACAATTTTTGGAAGCTTCTTTCTACCAGCGATTATATTTCAACTTGTAGAACTTCCATTGCGAAACTTGACAAGGCCTATCAGCAATTTCATGTTTCAAATAGTATGCAGTGTTCACAGGTTCCAACAGGGATGGAAGATGAATGGGTTGTATTCATTAGTTGCATCTGTTTAGTTTAGTTTATGTTTAGTTTATTATCACATGTACCAAGGTACAGTGAAAAACCTTTGTTGCATGGTAACCAGTCAGCGGTAAGACTATACATGATTACAATCGAGCCATCCACAGTGTGCAGATACATGATAAAGGGAATAACATTTAGTTCAAGATAAAGTCTAGAAATGTCCGATTAAAGATAGTCCGAGTTAACACCGACCGCTCTCTTGTTGGTGATAGGACGGTTCAGTTGCCTGATAACAGCTGGGAAGAAACCGTCCCTGAATGTGGAGGTGTGCATTTTCACACTTCTGTAACACTTGCCTGTTGGGAGAGGGGAGACGAGGGAGTGACTGGGGTGAGACTGGTCCTTGATGATGCTGCTGGCCTTGCCGAGGCAGCGTGAAACATAGAAACATAGAAATTAGGTGCAGGAGTAGGCCATTCGGCCCTTCGAGCCTGCACCGCCATTCAATATGATCATGGCTGATCATCCAACTCAGTATCCCGTACCTGCCTTCTCTCCATACCCTCTGATCCCCTTAGCCACAAGGGCCACATCTAACTCCCTCTTAAATATAGCCAATGAACTGGCCTCAACTACCCTCTGTGGCAGAGAGTTCCAGAGACCCACCACTCTCCGTGTGAAAAAAGTCCTTCTCATCTCGGTCCTAAAGGATTTCCCCCTTATCCTTAAGCTGTGACACCTCGTCCTGGACCTCCCCAACTTCGGGAACAATCTTCCTGCACCTAGCCTGTCCAACCCCTTAAGAATTTTGTAAGTTTCTATAAGATCCAGTGTAGCTGGAGTCAATGGAAAGGAGGTTGGTTTGTGTGACGACTGCAATTTCTTGTGGTCTTGAATGGAGCTGTTCCCAAACTGTGGTGTGATGCATCTCAATAAAATGCTTTCTACATTCTGTCAAAACTATGCCAGCATACAGCACTTTTTTTGTGATTACACATACCGTCAACGTTTTTCAAAAATGTAAACTAATGTGTAGAGCCTTTTACCCCATGTCGGGGAAATCAAAAACTGGAAGGCATAGGTTTAAGGTGAGAGTGGAAAGATTCAATAGCAGCCTGAGGGTAAACGTTTTCACAGAGGAGGGTGTATATGGAAAGAGCTGCCAGTGCGGGTAGCTGATGCAGGTACAGTAACATGTAAAATACACTTAGACAGGTACATGGATTGGTAAAGTTTAGAGGGATATGGGCCAATTGCAGGCAAATGGATTAGCTTAGATGGTGTCGCTTGGTTGGCACAGACGGGTTAGGCGATGGGCCTGTTTCCATGCTGTATGACTCTGCTGACTAGATTCATGTGCAGCAGCCACTGTTACGTGTACCGGCACCCAAAAAATGCACTGCCAAGATTTCATGCATAAATACTGGTGTAATTCAGCAGGTCAGGCAGTATCTTCCAGCGCTTTGTGTTTCATTCAAACTTCCAGCATCTGCTCATTCTTATGTCACTATTTTACTGCCAATGTCTATTTAAATACGTTTCTTTACCACCTCTGTGTGCTGAGCAAAACTATTAATCAATGACTAAGTGAGGCAGGTACTGAGTTGCACATTAAACGTACTACTTTTACATATCTCTCTCAACATTTTAATATCTGAATTTGTTTCCTCATTAAATTGGTATCATGATCATTCATTGTGTTTCCTTCTGCACCAATGGAGTTTGACATTTTTGGAACTCCACGCTCACTGTTAGTTTATGAAAATGGCAACAAACTGGCGCCTCTGCATACTGCTAACGATTTGTACTGTATCTGAGATGCTGCTCTAAGATGCACAGTACAGATTGATTTGTAGGACTGGATGTTATAAAACCCTAGGGATTGTAACATCCAGTCCTACTAATCAATCTGTACTGTATCTGAGATGCTTATCTAAGATGTATCTAAGTGCTCATGCATAGTGATACGTACTGAACTGTATGAAGAAAGACTGGATCGACTCGGCTTGTACTCGCTGGAATTTAGAAGATTGAGGGGGGATCTTATAGAAACTTACAAAATTCTTAAGGGGTTGGACAGGCTAGATGCAGGAAGATTGTTCCCGATGTTGGGGAACTCCAGAACAAGGGGTCACAGTTTAAGGATAAGGGGGAAGTCTTTTAGGAGCGAGATGAGAAAATCATTTTTCACACAAAGAGTGGTGAATCTCTGGAATTCTCTGCCACAGAAAGTAGTTGAGGCCAGTTTGTCGGTTATATTTAAGAGGGAGTTAGATGTGGCCCTTGTGTCTAAAGGGATCAGGGGGTATGGAGAGAAGGCAGGTACAGGATACTGAGTTGGATGATCAGCCATGATGATATTGAATGGTGGTGCAGGCTCAAAGGGCCGAATGGCCTCCTCCTGCACCTATTTTCTATGTATACAAAAATGAATTGTGCTGTACCTCGGAACAGGTGACAAATAAAGTACCTTTGAACCTGTGCAAGGGAAGACTGCACACAGGATACTTTGTGCTGATTTTGCATCAAAAGTACTGCAGTAATAAATATTAAACATTAAAGCCAGAAAGATTTGATTTGCCAGAGAGAAATGGTACTGTGGTGAATAGAGACATAACGTTGAAAGTAAATCCATTGAAATGGCCAATGCGGAGACAAATGAATAGACATTTTTAAATGATACATTGTTTTTATAGTGTGCTGGGGGGGGGGGGGGGGGGGTGGACAATTTCTTACAGTCAGGGAGGTTGTGACCTGGACACAAATTTACAATTTAATGAGGAGAGTGGTTATGTTAAAATGCTTTCTGCAGTGGTTTATTTTCCCGAGTTTGGAATACTTTGCAGCACTTTGAGTTTGAGATGTTTGGCTTGTTAATGGGGTAATTGTCTCAATAGTTTAGTTTAGAGATACAACGCAGAAACAGGCCCTTCAACCCACCGAGTCCACATTGACCAGCAATCCCCGTACACTAGCACTATCCTACACACGAGGAGTAATTTACAGTTTTCACCAAAGGCAATTAACCTACAAACCTCTACGTCTTTGGAGTGCGGGAGGAGACCGGAGCGCCCGGAGTAAACCCACGCGGTCACAGGGAGAGCGTGCAAACTCTGTACAGACAGCACCCATAGTCTGGTGTCTGTAAGGATGCTGTAAGGCAGCAATTCTACCGCTGCGCCATCGTGCCATATCTGAGGTGAATATTTGCGGCTCACCTGCAGTCCGTCTGTTTTTAATTTTATTTTTGTCTTTGTGTCTGTTTTTGGTGATTATTTTGATTTATTAGCCTGTGTGTGTGTGTGTTGGGGGGGGTGGGGGTGGGAGAACCAGGGTTTTAGTCCCTCCCTTTGGGGGGATGCGACTTTTCTTGTCGTGTCCCCCGTCTCCGTCTGTGCTGAGGCCCTAATGGTGGAGCTGGCGGCCTTCCAGCTTCCAGCAGCGGCGGCACGGCTTCGGAGCTTCAGCGGCGACCTGGCTTTCGGGGTTGCGGTGCTCCAGCGACGACCTTGCTGCGGTGCTCCAGCGGTGACCTGGCTTTCGGGGCTGCAGTGCTCAACCGACGGCCTGGCTTTCGGGGCTGCGGTGCTCCAGCGGCGACCTGGCTTTCGGGGCTGCGGTGCTCAACCGACGGCCTGGCTTTCGGGGCTGCGGTGCTCCAGCGGCGACCTGGCTTTCAGGGCTGCGGTGCTCCAGCGATGTTCCAGTGACGACCTGGCTTTGGAGCTGCGGTGCTCCAGCGTTCCGGCGGCGGGCCCTGTGGGGGTGTTCTGGCGTTCCGGCGGCGGCGGCGGCCCGGTTTCGGAGGCTCGGCCGCGGGCCTGGTGGACGGCAGCATCGGAGGCCTGGATATCCTCAGCGCAGAGGGAGAACAAGGAGGGAATAAGACAGAGACTCTAAGACTTTGCCTTCCACCACAGTGAGGAGGTGTTTGGTGAACTCCCTGTGGTGGATGTTAAATTTCTGTTTATTGTGTGGTTTTTGTTACTTTTAATACATGTATGACTGCAGGCATGAAACTTCGTGTCTGAATGACAATAAGGGTAATTCAATTCAATTCAAGGTGAATATAACGTATGCAACCAGAGTGAAAGAATATTCGGCAGTACTTTCTACTTTGGCTGTTCAAAACAGAAGCGACGGAGAAATATATCTTTAAAATGTATCTTCTTCTGGAATTAAACCGATTTACGGACTGGGTGATGGGTGATGGGTGGGGAGAGAAATGAAGCAGGTATATCAACACTTTTTTTTCTTTTTTCTGTTTTTGTCTTTTTATTTCTTTACGTTTTTACTTACTCTTTGACTACACTCATTTGGTAGTTTAGGGGTTCTATTCTTACACATTCACTCTCTCTTTCTTTCTTGCTCTGTCTCTCTTTTTCTACTTCATCTTTGCTAAAATTAAAATGGAAGCTGTACAATAAATGTACTATGTCATATGCCGCGGTTTATACTTTTGTACACTGCTTCTAATGAAAATATGAATTTAAAATGTATCTTCTTCCCTCCATTGGTGCTGCCTGACCGGGTGAGTTCTTCCAGCAGATTGTTTATTGCTGAATACTTGGTACAATAACCCTTTGAGATACAAAATTTGTTTGGGTTGCTTTTTTGTATATTTATTGTGATTTGATGGTATTTCACAATGTGTTGAGAATGGCAGATTTATGCATTTGGTTGAGGCAATTTGGTTGAGGCAATTGATATGCAAAGTTTATTTTGTGAGATGAAAGACGTTGTGCTTTTTATAAAAACTCAAATTAATTTGAACTGAATTGGTTATTTTTAACATTGCAATGCAGAGTGAGAAAAAAAAATCACATTTACTTTACCTTCTACTAAGTGTAAACAAGCTGTCTAAGTTAAGAATCTCTTGCATGAATTCAATTCCAATAACTTGAGTAAGAATTTGGCAGACGGAATTAAGTTGTATCTTTCGTTTAAATCTTGAGGGACTGAAAGGTGTTGTTGACTAAAACCTGGCATCCTTAAATGCAAATCGCAAAGATAAGTTGCAGACACAGCATGTATTTAGGAAGACAATGCAGTTTAGAGCATAGAAACGTATAGGTAGACAAAAGTGCTGGAGAAACTCAGCGGTTGCAGCAGCATCTATGGAGCGATGGAAATGGGCAACGTTTCGACCCGAAACGTTGCCTATTTCCTTCGCTCCATTGATGCTGTTGCACCCGCTGAGTTTCTCTAGCACTTTTGTCTACCTTCGATTTTCCAGCATCTGCAGTTCCTTCTTATATAGAAAAGCATAGTACAGGAACAGGCACGTCAGCCCATCGAGTCTGTGCGGAACATGATACCCGCCTGTACATGATTCCGATCTCTCCATTCCTTGCATGTACATGTGCTCATGCAAAAGTCTCTTAAACGCCACTATCATATCTGCTTCCACCACCAGCCCCTGGCAGCGAGCTCAAGGCACCCAACACCCTCGGTGTTTAAAAAGAAAATTGCCTTGCACATCCCATTAAACTTGCCCCTTTCATCTTAAAGCTGTGCCCTCTAGTCTTTGACATTTCCACCCTGGGGGGAAAAAAGTTCTGACTGTATAACCTATCTGTCCCTCTCATCATTTTATATTCGTCTCTCAGATCTCTCCTCAGCCTTTGATACCCCAGAGCAAACAATTCAAGTTTGTCCAACCTCCCGTTCTAGCTAATATATGTCAGCTTTGTATCTAAGGGAACTTCACCACAAAATGAAAGATGTCTTGCTCCAATTATGTAGATCCCGTGTGAAACTGTGTCTGGAGTATCATGCCATCTTGTTATCATTAGACAGCATCGAGATGGAGGACGATTTGCTTCCGTTTCAGCTTTGCGGATGCTGAGCTGTCCGACTCCAGTGCAAAAGGCACATGCTTTTGCAGATGGCAGGAGAGTTCCATGATGGGGCAAGCAGGTTGGGTGGGTTGTTTGTGAGCTGGTGCACTCATTCTGCCATTTATTCGGGGCTTCCATGTTCACATGATGCTTGACGTTCTCCATTCCACCTCCACATTGGCCGAAGATTCCCAAAAGTTGAAGATTTTGCATTATTTCTCCATCAGAGGCAGATGTCGAATGAGTTTTCATTTCGAGGGATATGGCGAGAAAGCAGGACGGGGTACTGATTTTGAATGACCAGCCATGATCATATTGAATGGCGGTGCTGGCTCGAAGGGCCGAATGGCCTACTCCTGCACCTATTTTCTTTGTTTCAATTTTTATTTGATTGTACCTGCAAGGATTATGCAAAGGTCTCTGTTTAAATAAAGTACTATATTACCCCTCAGTGCTGAGAAAAACCCATCTACGTCTATAATAATGCATCTATATCTGCAATTAAATGTGCAAGGCACGGATAGTAAGTTTGCAGATAAGACTAAAATAGGTGCTATGACAGTTAAGAGGGTTATGAAGAATTGATCAGCTGCTTAAGTGGGACGAGAAATGGCAGATAGAAAGACACGAAGCTGGAGTAACTCATTGGGTCAGGCAGCATAGGCAGGTGATGTCTCAGGTCGGGACTCCGCTTCCCATTCTGTCTAATGGAGTTTAATTCAGATAAAAGTTGCATTTTGGAAAATAAACCAGAGAATGGTAGGGTCATTGGGAGTGGTGTGGAACAGGGAAGAGCATGGAATACATGTTCTTGATATCCTGAAATTGGTGTTATGGGTCACAGGGTGATCAAGAAGACCTTTGCCTTGATCGATAAGGGCATTGAGTGCAGACACAAAATGCTGGAGTAACTCAACAGGTCAGGCAGCATCTTTGGAGAAAAGAAATAGGTGACATTTTGGGTCGAGACCCTTCCTCAAACTGAGAGTCAGAGGAGAGGGAAGCGATAGGTATGAAAAGGTACAGAACAAATCAGAGCTGGCACCAATGACTATGGAAGGGTGGAGCCCACAATGGTCCATTGTTGGCTGCTGAAGAGGTGATAATGAAGTGATACAAACAATGAAACAACATCTTGAGACAATATGTTTAAGAAGGAACTGCAGATGCTGGAAAAATCGAAGGTGGACAAAAATGCTGGAGGAACTCAGCGGGTGAGGCAGCATCTATGGAGCGAAGAAATAGGTGGCATTTTGGGTCGAGACCCTTTTTCAGCCTGGAACACCATAATTATTTGTCTTTAAGACGTGGGTGGAAATCAGAGCACTTGGAGGAAACTCGCATGGTCACAGGGAGAACGTGCAAACTCCATACAAGGTCAGGATTGAATCCGGGTCGCATGTACTGTGAGGCAACAGCTCTATTAGCTGCACCACTGTTCAGCCCTGTGCTGCCCTCCTCCTAGCATCAGGCAAGAAGTACAGAGGTCTTCAGATTCGGGGATAGTTTCTTCCCAGCTGTCATCGGGCAATTTAATCATCCTATCATCAACTGGAGAGCTGTCCTGACCTCCCATCAACCTCATTGGAAACCCTCAGACTATCTTTAATCGGACTTTACTAGATTTTGCCTTGCACTAAACGTTAAACATTATAATGTTAAAGAAGGAACTGCAGATGCTGGAAAATCGAAGGTAGACAAAAATGCTGGAGAAACTCAGCGGGTGAGGCAGCATCTATGGAGCGAAGGAAATAGGCGATGTTTCAGACGAAGGGTCTCAACTCGAAAGGTCGCCTATTTCCTTCGCTCCACAGATGCTGCCTCACCCGCTGAGTTTCTCCAGCATTTTTGTCTAACCCCGTTAAACATTATAAACCTTGGGACACGTGACAATAAACTAAACTATTGCAGACACAAAATGCTGGAGTAATTCAGCGGGACAGGCAGCATCTCTGGAGAGCTGCCTGTCAAGACACTTCTTCAAACTAAAGGATTGACCTCATTAAACGGTGCAAGAAGTGACCTCCATTTTGTGTTGTTCTTCTAAATTGTTCATTCTTTAAATGTGGCTGGCACTACTAAATTCGATATTTATTACTTATTCCTAAGCAGTATAACTTGAGATGCTGGGCTATTTCAGTGGGAAGTTAGGACAGAGGGAAGTTTAACATATGAGCTGGATTGTGTATAGACCAGACTGAGTAAAAAGGCACAAGGAGACACAATAAACTGCAGATGGTGGAGCAATGTTTTCTTCACCGAAGGGCATCGTAAACCAGTTGGTTTTCTCCGTGAAACTTTTCCAAATCATTTCTCTGATGTAAGCAACAACCACTTATTTTTATGCTGCTTGTTTCTTTCTATTTGTCATGATGATGGATGGCTGGTGTTGGGCAATGGAATTATTTTTTACCCTCAGTGCCAATATGCACTGCTTTTTAAACTCTAAACCCGGCCAGATGTTGAGAAAGTTTGTTCCTTTCGTTGAATTGTTGCCATTTTGATTTACCTCACGAAATATTAAAAAATCTGCTTCAAATGAGGAGGAGATGGTAGAGACTGCACAGGGCCGCAGCAGGTGGAGCTTCTGCCTTGCAGCAACGGAGATCCGAGTTCATGACTGACCTTGGTTGCTGTCTGCGTGAAGTTTGCACTTTTTTCCCATGACTGCGTAGTGCATAGACAATAGGTGCTGGCCCTACGAGCCAGCACTGCCATTCAATGTGATCATGGCTGATCATCCACAATCAGTACCCCGTTCCTGCCTTCTCTCCATACCCCTTGATTCCGCTAGCCCTTAGAGTATCTAACTCTATTTTGAATGCATCCAGTGAATCGGCCTCCACTGCATTCTGAGGCAGAGAATTCCACAAATTCACAACTCTCTATGTGAAAAAGTGTTTCCTCATCTCAGTTCTAAATGGCCTACCCCTTATTCTTAAACTGTGACCCCTGGTCTGGACTCCCCCAACATCGGGAACATGTTTCCTGCATCTAGCGTGTCCAATCCCTTACTAACTTTACATGTTTCTATAAGATTTCCTCTCATCCTTCTAAATTCCAGTGAATACAAGCCCAGTCGCTCCATTCTTTCATCATATGACAGTCCCGCCATCCCGGGAATTAATCTTGTGACGCTGCACTCCGTCAATAGCAAGAATGTCCTTCCTCAAATTAGGAGACCAAACCTGCACACAATACTCCGGGTGTGGTCTCACCAGGGTGCTGTATAACTGCAGAAAGATCTCTTTGCCCCTATGCTCAACTCCCCTTGTTATGAAGGCCTCCGGGTGCTCCGGTTTCCTTCTGCATTTCAAAGATATGTGGGTTTTTGGTTCATTGGCCATCTGTAAATCCGCCCCTGGTGTGTAGGCAGTAGATCCACCAGTGGGAGACTAGAGGTCATAACCTCTGAATTAAAATACCTTATTTTAGGAAGATGAGAAGGAATTTCTTTAGTCAAAGGGTGGTGTATCTGTGGAAGGCTTTGCTACAGGAGGCTGTTGAGGCCAAATCAATAGATATTTTCAAGGCAGAGCTACCGTATTTCCCAGCAATGAAGACGCTATTTTTCACCCTAAAATAAGGCCCGAAAATTTACCTGCATCTTGGAGGCCGAAGGTTAGATTGTTAGCCAAGAAAGGTAGACTTGGCTATCCCTCTGTACAGCAACATCAAGAACGATGTTGCTGTACTGAGGGATAGCCAAGTCTATCCCTCATTGCTGGCAGCTGATTTAAAAGTATAGCGCTGCTGGGGGGGGGGGAAGTTCCTTTCACAGCGTGTGGGGAGTCTGGCCCGGGTCAGCACGAAGTAGCAAACTTGGCTGAGCCGTCAGGGGTCAAGTTGCGGGGAGGGCGGTAGCGTTGGGGAAGTAGGGGGTCAGGGATCATGCCAGCAACTCACTCTGTAGCTCGGGTGGCTGCGAGCGGCCGCCTGGATCGGACAGCGGAACCGGCAGCCACCTTAGCGTCTTCTGCCAGCCAGCCACGTTGTCCTTCGCAACAAGTGCAACCGGTGGAGATGGTGGTTGGGGGTAGCTACTTGGGGGTGCATCTTCGACGCAGGTGCGTCTTCATTGCCGGGAAATACGGTAGATAGATTCTTGATTAGTATGGGTGTCAGGGGTTATGGGAGAAGGCAGCAGATTGGGAGGGGGAGATAGATCAGCCATGATTGAATGGCGGAGGAGACTTGATTGGCTGAACGGCCTAATCCTGCTCATCACATATGATCCTATGACATAAAAATGGGAAAACATGGAACTAGTGGGTCGGGTTGGAGTGGACTTGGTGGGCTGAAGGGCCTGTGTTCCCACTGCATCTTTTCAATTCCATTCAATAAGAGCAATGTACCACAAAAGCTGTTCTTCATTTGAAGTTCATTTCATCTATCTGAAAAAATGTAAAAATGACAATGATTCATTGTTATTTTCTGATAATAAATAACAGGCACAGCAGCAATATAGTGGAGGAGCAGGGTGATGTGACTAAGGATCCATAAAATATCAAACCATAATTTTTGTAAACACTGTTGCCCCAAAGGAACATTTGTTTCCTATTAAAGGCCATGAGGTTCTATCCATTTCTTTTTTAATTTAAAGGAGGAAAGTGTAGTAAAGAAACTCCCCAAGTTGTAACTTGCTGGTGTTTATAGTCTTCAAGACACTTTTATTGCAGCCTGGAGGATTACCTTGCATGGTATAATGGTGCAGTGCCAGTGAGCTACCAACACATACACCTACCTAATGCCTTGATTTCAGCTAATCCTCATGGAAGGATCCTCTGCTGCCTGCTGACCTGTCGAATCATGTATTGCAATGACGGATCCGAGTGTATTGTGGGTCAGTGCTACATTGATTTATTAATGATGGAGTTTACGGAATTGGACTCTGCTTTAAGCGAAGGGTCAAGCAGCACAGTAGCACAGCAGGGCATCGCAGCGGTAGAGTTGCTGCCTTATGGCACCAGAGACCCGGGTTCAATCCTGACCATAGGTGGGATCTGTGTGGAGTTTGTACGTTCTCCCTGTGGCCGCGGGGCTTTCCTCCTCGTGCTCCAGTTTCCTCCCACACCCCAAAGACGCGCGGGGTTTGTTGGTTAATTGGCCTCTGTGAATTGTCTCTAGTGTGTGGGATAGAACTAAAGTATGGGTGATTGTTGTCAGCCTGGACTCGGTGAGGTTTCCACGCTGTATCTCTAACCGAAACGAAAGATGCGCGAGGCGAGTTAACGCAGTGGTGTGTGCGTGGAATGAGCCAGCAGAGGTGGTGGTGGAGGCAGATATGATGGTAGCATTTTGCAGCCTTTTTGGATAGACATGTGGATATGCAAGAAATAGGGGTAGGGATTACGTGCAGGCCGATGAGATTAGTTTGAAGGGCCTGTCCCACGATGCGAGTTTACCCAAGAGCTCTCCCGACTTTAAAAAAAAAATCAAACTCATGGTACCTCATCACGAGTTTTGTTTACTCTTGGAAAATTTTCACACTGTTGAAAAAACTTCACGAGTTTCCGCATTTCCCCGAGTACCTGCCGTTAGCGTTACGAGCCGCTACGAGACAATCACGAGCTCCGACGTACCCGCTACGTACATTCTACATACTTACCACGAGTTTGATTTTTTTTTTAAACTCGGGAGAGCTCTTGGGTGAACTCGCATCGTGGGACAGGCCCTTAACTTGGCATCAAGTTCGGGACAGACATTGTGGGTCGAAGGGACTGCTCCTGTGTTTTACTGTTCTCTGTTCATCGCAGCAAGTACTAGCTTTCTAACCTCAGAGAATCCATCATCAGGCCAGTTAGAAGGCAGGTTGATGAAATGGACTGAGGATCATTTAGTAAGACATAGACAAAGCTTACAAATGCACACAGATACAGATGCTAACATTTGGAGGCGCATGAAGATGCAGGTGCTGAATCCTGAACAAAACGCAGTGTGGGAATAATTCAGCAGGTCAGGCAGCACTGTGGAGGGAATGGACAGACAACATTTCGGGTTGGGGCCCTTCAACTGTTCGCTGCTACCAGTTACCCGTGCCATCACGATGATGAGAGGCCATCTCACTGGTGATGACAATTCTAGAACATTCCTGCGAGAAGTTTGGAGGAATGAAGAGAGAAGGATTGATTGAGATTTCTAAATCAGGGATTCTTTAATAATTTGGCTGCTTCATAATGGAAAGGGATTGTGGTACGATGTAACATGGTGGCAGTCAGTAGGAACAATGAGCATCCAATGATTAGTGTGAGTATTCTGTGGCACGGTGGCGCAGCGGTAGAATTGCTGCCTTACAGAGACCCGGGTTCGATCCCGACTACGGATTGCTGTCTGTACGGAGTTTGTACGTTCTCCCCATGACCGCGTGGGTTTTCTCCAAAATCTTTGGTTTCTTCCCGCACTCCAAAGACGTACAGGTTGGTTGGTTAATTGGTTCAGTATAAATGTAAATTGTTCCTTTTTTGTTTCGGCTACTGTTAATGTGCGGGGATCGCTGGTCGGTGCGGACTCATTGGGCCGAGGGGCCTGTTTCTGCGCTGTATCTCTAAAACTTAAAAAACTAAACCTTTTCTGAAAAGGTTTTGAACCGTTGACCTTAGAGAGGTTGGGAAAAGGTATGGAGTTGTTTTGGTGTATCGTGATTCTAAAATGCAATGTATAAATAAGGAAAAATAAATTAGTAGTTAGACTTCCCATCATACATCCATATCTTGATTGTATGAAAGTAAGCCACATTCCAGCGAATGATCCGAGCAAAATGTCCTCGAACCAGTTCATGCTATGAAATGTTCTGGATTGTGAATCTCTTAATCTGACAGTTTAACTTGGGTTGTAAATCCATAGCTCCCTGAGAGTGATGACACAAGTTGACGGAGTGGTAAAGAAGGCATATGCATGCTTGCCGTCATTGGTCCAGCCAGAAAGTGCAAGCGTCAGGAAGTCATGAAGCAATTTATAGGACTTTGGTCAGACTGCATTTAGAGTATTGCATGCAGTTCTAGTCACCCCATTACAGGAAGAATGTGGAGGCTTTGGAGAGGGTGTAGAGGTGGTTTAGCAGAATGCGGCTGTATTAGAGTAGAGGGTATTCTCTACAAGAAGTTGGACATAGTTGGATTGTTTTCTCGGGAACTCCAGAGGTTGAGGGGAGACCGGGTGGATGTATATGATGTTGTGAGAGGCATTTATCGGGTCGATAGTCAGAAACGTTGTCCCAGGATGGAAATATCAACTGCTAGATGGAGTAACGGTGAGGTGAGAAGAGCAAAGTTTAAAGGAGTTGTGTGGAGCAAACCTTTTACATAGAGGGTGGTGGGTGTCTGGAACGCGTTGCCAGGGGTGGCAGTGCAGGCAGATACATTGGTATCATTTAAGAGACATTTGGATAGGCACTTTAGATATTTGGACAGGGAAGTGCCTGTAAACTAAACTGAAAAACGAAACACTAGGCTAGTAACTCCCCCATTGTCGGCAACATGAAGGAGCTGGCTATTGACGAGTACTCCATCAATGGTGCCGAAGTGGAGATAATGGCTTTCACTGTTTGCAGGGTCTTGACCCAAAATGGGGACGGTCCACCTCCCGCCACAAATGCCGCCTGGCCTGCCAAGTTCCTCCAGCACTTTGTCTTTTGCTCATGGATAAGTGTGTTTGATGGGAAGACCGTGTGCCTGCAGATCCAATAGACAATAGGTGCAGGAGTAGGCCATTTGGCCCTTCGAGCCAGCACCGCCATTCAATGTGATCATGGCTGATCATCCACAATCAGTACCCTGTTCCTGCCTTCTCCCCATACCCCCTGACTCCGCTATCTTTAAGAGCCCTATCTAACTCTCTCTTGAAAGCATCCAGAGACCTGCACCGCCCTCTGAGGCAGAGAATTCCATAGACTCACAACTCTCTGGGTGAAAAAGTGTTTCCTTGTCTCTGTTCTAAATGGCTTACTCCTTATTCTTAAACTCTGGCCCCTGGTTCTGGACTCCCCCAACATCAGGAACATGTTTCCTGCCTCTAGCGTGTTCAAGCCCTTAACAATCTTATATGTTTCAATGAGATCCCCTCTCATCCTTCTAAACTCCAGAGTGTACAAGCCCAGCCGCTCCATTCTCTCAGCACATGACATGCTGATCATCCTTGCTGATCAGCTGCAGGACTGCCTCGGCTTGGAGAGCACGTTGGAAGAATCAGCCCACCCCCGTCACCAAGTTTGGACCGCTCGCCTGTCATCACGAGATCCTGCCCAATGTTTTCAGCCGTTGATCTGTGCCACTATTGTGAGCCTCAGCAGTCTCCTTTTGCACTGTTTATTTAGAGACTCAAAACAAATCCTTTGTGGCAAACCTTAATGCATAAAAAATGGGAAGATCCAAAAATCCTCTCAAGGAGATATTTTGTTTTCTTAAGTGGTAGGCTCATTGGGTCCAATATCCGTTTCCTGCTACTAAACAGGTCGTGAAACTGTATTGCTCAACTTTATATTATTTTGTGCTAAAAAACATTCATTGTTACAGCAAATCCCTCCTTACAGCTTAAAACCACAGTGCATGCTAATAATTAAACATGCCAGGTGATGAATTAGCCAAGTTCAAACCAAGGCCAGACTTTGTACACAATGCCCCTTTAACATTGGGGCCATCCTAAAGCAAACACTCTCTCTCCCTGAAAGGCCAAGCTTCAAGTTGTTCGACATGGGAAAGTTTATTTTATTGTGGTGAGGGATGAAAAACAAAATTATTAGTGAATTCCTTTTGTTAAGGGAGCCGGCACGGAATTCATTTTTATCGCGATGATGTAAGGCCGAGTGGCTTTCACCGCACACTGAGTTGCAGCACTGAGGTGGGAACAAGCTCTTTAAACTGAGCCAATTCCTTCCACGTTGCAAACTTGCTTAGAGAAAGATACTTCCCACCTTGCCACCGTCTCATTCCTTTCCCCAGTCTAGCCATGTGGCACCCTGACACAAAAGCTGACGTGATAAACTTTATCAAATATAAAATCTTTCTGTGAACGGGGAAAAAACAAAAGAAAAGCAATTCTGTACAGTGAAAAGCTTTTGTTGCATGCTAACGAGTCAGCAGAAAGACAATACATGATTACAGTCGAACCATGCACAGTGTACAGGTACATGATAAAGGGAATAATGTGATTAATGTTTAGTGCAAGATAAAGCCCAATCAAAGATAGTTCGACGATCTTCAATGAAGGTAGATAGTAGCTCAGGACTGGTATCTAATTGTTGGTAGGGTAATTAGGCATGCTGTTCATGCATTAAGAGGGATATCAGTTACCACCTATTTGTTTATTTAATTGCCACACTTCTCCAATGGATTCTGTAATACTTCCTTTGGGAAACCGATTCCTCGGGATTGGTGTACAAAATCATGAGATGAATAGATTTGGTAATCGCACAGTCTTGGCTAGAGTTGGGGAATCGAGAACATAGGACATAGGTTTAAGGTGAGGGGGGGGGTAACTGAGATAGTTACTATCGCAACGTTTAAGATACATTTAAACAGGTATTGAATAGGATAGGTTTAGTGGGATATATGAGCCAAAGGCAGATGGTACTTGTGTAAATAGGACATGTTGGTCGGTGTTGGCAAGTTGGCTGAAGGGCCTGTTTCCACGCTGTATCACTCTAATTGAAAGAAGGATTAAAGTGGTGTTGAGGAATTTCTTTTAATACATGAGGGCTGAGAAACTTTGCCTGAAAGAATGGAGTTCTGAGATGGACCCTTTACTTTCTCTGTTCTACCAGGACTCCAGCTAAGACCTGCAAAGTGGAATGAGTCAAGTATAGTTTATTATCATATGCACAAGTATGGTGAGGTGCAGGTACAATGAAAACCTTTCTTGCAGCAGCATCATAGGCATATAGACTCAATTTCTAAAGAAAGACAATAGACACTAGGTGCAGGAGTAGGCCATTTGACCCATCAAGCCAGCGCCGCCATTCAATGTGATCGTGGCTGATCGTCCCCAATCAGTACCCCGTTCCTGCCTTCTCCCCATATCCCCTGACTCTGCTATATTCAAGCCCGATCTAGCTCTCTCTTGAAAGTATCCAGAGAACCGGCCTCCACCTCCCTCTGAGGCAGAGAATTCCACACTCACAACTCTCTGTGAGAAAAAGTGTTTCCTCGTCTCCGTTCTAAATGGCTTACCCCTTATTCTTAAACTGTGGCCCCTGGTTCAGGACTCCCCGAACATCGGGAACATGTTTCCTGCCTCTAGCGTGTCCAAACACTTAACAATCTTATATGATTCAATAAAATCCCCTCTCATCCTTCTAAACTCTAGAGTATACATGCCCATCTGCTCCATTCTCTCTGCATATGACAGTCCCGCCATCCCGGGAATTAACCTTGTAAACCTACGCTGCACTCCCTCAATAGCAAGAATGTCCTTCCTCATATTAAGGGACCAAAAGTGCACACAATACTCCAGGTGTGGTCTCACTAGGGCCCTGTACAAGACTGTGCAAAAAAATGAGATTTTAGTGCAAAAATATAACTAGAAAACAAGTCCATTGTAGTGCAAGAAGTGGACAGTTGTGTTTCGTTGTTGAGGTAGGATCAGAGTTGTGCGGGTCGGTTCGAGACTCGATGGTTGCAGGAACGTAACTGTTCCTGAGCCTTGGGGTGTGGGACCTCGGTTGTGTACCTCCTGCCTAATGGCAGCAGCAACAACAGATGATCGATGCTGCCTTCTTGAGGCAGCACCTGGTGTAGGTGCTTTTGATGGTGGGAGGGCTGTGTCCATGATGGACCGAGCTGAGCCCACCCCTCTCTGCAGCCACTTGTGTTCCTGAACATTGGAATTGCTGCACCAGGCCACAATGCAATGAAACGGGATACTTTCCACAAAACATCTGTGGCGGTTTTTAAGTATTAAGTATAGAATTAATTTAAGAGTATTCTAAGACATGCAGAATCTCTTTAAACATCTAAAAATGAAGAAGTACTGGTGATTCCATCTCCATGCTGTGTCCAGGACAGGTCACCTGAGATGTTAATGCCCAGAGCTACTAACTCACCATTTTAAGAATTGGTGTCATCAAATTTTAGGTGACATGGACAGAATGATTAAATAACGTTTTCCTCGGTAGAAATTCCCACTTTTGTTGCATTTGGACGTCTTCAATGTGAAAGGCATGTATTTTTTAACTTCCTGCTGAGTACAAAAAATTCATATCCTCTATTTATTTTTGGACACCATATCCAAAATATCCAAAAAATATCTGTTAGAATTTTAACTCCCCATTGCTTTTGGTCAGATATAGTGAAAGTAGCTGCCTGGTTAGTGAGATCTTACAAGGTTAATTCCCGGGATGGCGGGACTGTCATATGCAGAGAGAATGGAGCAGCTGGGCTTGTACACTCTGGAGTTTAGAAGGATGAGCGGGGTTCTCATTGAAACATATAAGATTGTTAAGGGCTTGGACACACTAGAGGCAGGAAACATGTTTCCGGTGTTGGGGGAGTCGATTTGCACTCGATTCCTTCAACTTCACTCAATTAAATGGGTTGGCCAGCATCTGTGGAGGCAAAGGATTGGCCATTTCAGTTTGAGACCTTGAATCATGGTTGAGAGTGTGCTGAAGGAAGATTGCCAGGATAAGCAGCTGAGAAGGAGGGGTGGGGCATGAGCTGGTCTCCAAATCTGAGGAAAGACATCCTTGCCATAGAGGGGGTACAGAGAAGATTCACCAGACTGATTCCTGGGATGTCAGGACTTTCATATGAGGAAAGATTGGATAGACTCGGCTTGTACTCGCTGGAATTTAGAAGATTGAGGGGGGATCTTATAGAAACTTACAAAATTCTTAAGGGGTTGAACAAGCTAGATGCTGGAAGATTGTTCCCGATGTTGGGGGAGTCCAGAACAAGGGGTCACAGTCTAAGGATAAGGGGGAATTCCTTCAGGACCGAGATGAGGAAAACATTCTTTACACAAAGAGTGGTGAGTCTCTGGAATTCTCTGCCACAGAAGGTAGTTGAGGCCAGTTCATTGGCTATATTTAAGAGGGAGTTAGATGTGGCACTTGTGGCTAAAGGAATCAGGGGGTATGGAGAGAAGGCAGGTACGGGATACTGAGTTGGATGATCAGCCATGATCCCATTGAATGGCGGTGCAGGCTCGAAGGGCCGAATGGCCTACTCCTGCACCTATTTTCTATGTTTCTATGGTACATGACAGGTGGAACCAGTTTAGGGGCCAGGTTGGTGGAGGGTGCATGGCAGTGTTGAGACTGAGGGTGATGGATGCAAAACTATTTTTTGGGTGGGGGGGGGGGGGGGCGTGAAGGAGGGAGGGTAGGGGAGGAGAGAGTGGGGGGGGAGAGGAATAGAACTAGTCTGAAGAAGGGTCTCAACCTGAAACGTCATCCATTCCTTCTCTGCAGAGATGCTGCCTGGCTCGCTGAGTTGCTGGAGGGTTTTGTGTCTTTCTTTGGTGTTTAACCAGCATCTGCAGTCCCTTCAAACAAACATCAAACAAACTCTGAACTATAACAGCCCATTGCACTTTATCTGTTTATTTATTGTGTATATATATGGCCCATGGTATGTAGCCACACTGATCTGTTCTGTATTATGCCTACAATATTCTGTTGTGCTGCAGCAAGCAAGAATTTAATTGTCCTATCTGGGACACATGACAATAAACTCACTTGACTTGACTTCCTACACAATAGTGTTGGGCAGATGGAACTGGCAGGGTGGGTAAGGGGCAATGTAAATGTTGAGATTGAGGGAGAGGGGGTTGAATTTGGGAAAATGGAACGGTGGGGAGGTATAGAGCAGAGCTGGACTAGAATTCGATGAGGGGGGTGATGGACAAAGGGAACCGGAAAGTTTAAACAAGGAAGAGACCCAGGCAGGTGAGTGTGTGGGAGATGGTCGATGGAACGGGTGGGGAAGGGTGATGAGTCTTGGTGGCGAGGGGTGCGGGATGGGGAAAACGAACAAGCAGAAGATGCAGAGTTGATCTTACAGTTCATTTGGACTTACCGTGGCAGCGGGGAAGGCTGTGAGGCCAGAGAGGTTGGTGTGCGACTGGTTCGGGGATTGAAATGTGCTGCAGTTATGTACTAAATATGGATTGTAATGTCCAATTGAGCTGCTGGGGTATTTTTGAACAACTATAAGAAGTCTGACAAACTTTTGAACGAGGAGCCCAATCATCAAGTCATACAGCATGGAAAGAGGCCCTTCCGCCCTACTTGCCCTCACCGGCCAATTAGTCCCACCTGCCTGCGTTTGGCCCATGTCCCTCTAAACCTGTTCCATCCATGTACCTGCCTTATTGTATTTTAAACATAGAAACATAGACATAGAAAATAGGTGCAGGAGTAGGCCATTCGGCCCTTCGAGCCTGCACCGCCATTCAATATGATCATGGCTGATCATCCAACTCAGTATCCCGTACCTGCCTTCTCTCCATACCCCCTGATCCCTTTAGCCATCAGGGCCACATCTAACTCCCTCTTAAATATACCTGATGAACTGGCCTCAACTACCTTCTGTGGCATAGAATTCCATAGATTCACCACTTTCTGTGTGAAAAATGATTTTCTCATCTTGGTCCTAAAAGACTTCCCCCTTATCCTTAAACTGTGACCCCTTGTTCTGGACTTCCCCAACATCGGGAACAATCTTCCTGCATCTAGCCTGTCCAACCCCTTAAGAATTTTGTAAGTTTCTATAAGATCCCCTCTCAATCTTCTAAATTCCAGCTAGTACAAGCCGAGTCTATCCAGTCTTTGTTCATATGAAAGTCCTGCCATCCCAGGAATCAGTCTGGTGAACCTTCTCTGCACCCCCTCTATGGCAAGAATGTCTTTCCTCAGATTATGAGACCAAAACTGTACGCAATACTCCAGGTGTGGCCTCACCAAGACCCTGTACCACTGCAGTAGAACCTCCCTGCTCTTGTACTCAAATCCTTTTGCTATGAATGTCAGCATACCATTCGCTTTCATCACTGCCTGCTGCACCTGCATGCCTGCTTTCAATGACTGGTGTACCATGACACCCAGGTCTCGTTGCATCTCCCCTTTTCGTTGTGATAGTCCGTACTTCAACTACCTCGTCCGGCAGCTCGTTCCATACACCCACCACCCTCTCTGTGAAAAGGTTACCACTCGGATTCCTATTAAATCTTTCTCCCTTCACTTTGAACCTATGTCCTCTGGTTCTCGATGGGCGAGACTCCACCTCTACCTAAGATAGACACAAAAAACTGGAGTAACTCAGCAGGACAAGCAGCATCTCTGGAGAGAAGGAATGGATGACGTTTCGGGGGAGACCCTTCTTCAGACTACCTGATCTATTTCTCTATAAATCTGTGATGTGCCAGCATGTGAAACGAATGAAGCAGAAGAGTCCACTGGTTTGGCACACATTTGTTTTCAGTTTGTTGAAATTTTATCCCAGTCATTTTGTACTTGCCATTCCACTGTGTAAGTGTGTGTGTGCGCGTGTCCGTCCGTGTGTGTGTGTGTGTGTCTGGTCATTATCCTTAAACAGTTTTCCGGCATTTGTGCTGAAGCGGCAGAACAAAGCATTCCTTCTCGGGAACCCTTTCAATGGCCCCATTTTCACCAAGGTCCAGCGGGGAGCTTCAATTGTTCGGGGGGAGGAAGAGAACTTGGTTGGTCTGAAAGTGTAACTGGAGCACCTCTTAGATTTAAGTGGGTTACACAAAAAGCTGGAGAAACTCAGCGGGTGCAGCAGCATCTAAGGAGTGAAGGAGATAGGCGACGTTTCGGGTCGAGACCCTTCTTCAGACTCTTAGATTTAAGTGTTCATTTAAGCGATTTCAGAGTCTTGTTTAAGGACAGGCCAGGGAACTGCAGGCTGGTGAGCCTCACGTCATAGGTGCCAAATTTGTGGGCGGGGATTGGTAAGGAGAGGGTCTGCCAGCATTTGGATAGGCGCACAGTGTCTGTGCCGAACCTGATGCCAAGATAAATTCATCTTATCATCCGCATATGATCCAGATCTTTCATTCCTTGCATATCCATGTGCCTTCTTCTTCCGTGTGGCGTGCACAGCCTAAGGGTGTTGGACAACTTGTTCTATTTGATCCTTGTGCACGTCGAGTTGATTGCATTAGTCGAAACAGGGCGGACCACGTGAAGGCTGCAATCTTCCACCCCATCCACGTGCCTGTCCAAAAGCCTCTTAAATACCACTATCGTATCTGCCTCCCTTAGCACCCACCATCCTCTATTAAAAAAATATTCTAGGCACCCACCATCCTCTATAAAAAAAACTTGCCCACAACATCTCCTTTAAGCTCTCCCCCTTGAATTAGCTTTTTTTATTTTTACGTGTACCGCGGTACAGTGAAAAAATCTTTCCTGCAAAGCTATGCCCCCTAGTCTTTCACATTTCCACCATCGGGAAAAATGTTCTGACTGTTTACCCTACCTATGTGACTCATAATGTTACACACTTCGCTCAGGTCTCCCCTCCCCTCAACAGGAATGTTCCATAGAAAACAATCCAAGTCTGTCCAGTCTTCTCTTGTAGCTACTACGCTCTAATCTAGGCAGCATTCTGGTAAACCTCTCCTCCAAAGCCTCTCATCCTTTCTATAATGGGGCGACCAGAACTGCAGGCAGTACTTCAAATGCAGTCAAGCAAAATCTTTTATTCGTGTACCACTGATTCTTAATAGTATCGCACTAGTAGTGACCTTTTATCCATGCATGTGTGGACAGGAGATTAATCGTCTGATAAAGCACACAGGGCAATACAGCTACATTTTTTAAGTGCATGCATACTCCACTGAGAGTTACTCTCACTGAGGGACAAGAAATAAGCTTATTCTACAAATAATTGGAAGGGTAATTGTTTCCTTGTAGAATGCATCTCTTGGTCTCCCTTTGAGAGTTACTTTCTACATCCAAACTGCAAACTGTTCTTTCCTTTAGAAAGTGTAAAACAGTGAACATTATACACACATTATATCTCCCTCTCTGATGAATGTCCAACCCAGGCGAGGATGTGCATGCTAGGCACAGAAGCAGATCGACACTCATATTACAATCGCTCCACACTTTAAAATCTCTATTCCTGCAGCGACATTTATTCCCTTATCCCGCTGTAAATGAGTCGATCGTAATCATGTATTGTCTTTCTGCTGACTGAATTAGAGAAAGAAAAATGCCATGAAAAAGGTATTTTGAAATGCTTTACAAAAAAGCTGGATAAACTCAGCGGGTGAAGCAGCATCTATGGAGCGAAGGAATAAGGTGACGTTTCGGGTCGAGACCCTTCTTCAGACTGATGTGGGGGTCCGGGGGGGGGGGAAGAAGAAAGGAAGAGGCGGAGACAGTGGGCTGTGGGAGAGCTGGGAAAGGGAGGGGAAAGAATGAGAAAGCAGGGACTACCTGAAATTGGAGAAGTCAATGTTCATATTGAGGGGGTGTAAACTACCCGAGCAAAATATGAGGTGCTGCTCCTCCAATTTACGGTGGGCCTCACTCTGGCCATGGAGGAGGCCCAGGACAGAAAGGTCGGATTCGGAATGGGAGGGCGAGTTGAAGTGCTGAACCACCGGCAGATCAGGGTTATTGCGAACTGAGTGGAGATGTTGGGCGAAGCGATCGCCAAGCCTGCGCTTGGTCTCACCGATGTAGAGCAGCTGACACCTAGAGCAGTGGATGCAATAGATGAGGTTGGAGGGGGTGCAGGTGAACCTCTACACCACCTGGAAAGACCTGCAAAGCTTTACTGTGCTTGATGCCACTGTGGAGTATTCTGAAACCAATCTTACAGTCCTGGTCACCCAGATGCCTGTAAAATCTAGGTTCTCTTGTGTTTGCTTTCACAGGTTCCCCCTGTATCCAAGAGGTGGTGAGAAGTTTCAGTTTGAATATGGCGTTTATCTACTAAACAAAAATATCGCACAGGTAGGTGTGATGGGGAGAAGGCAGGAGGAGTAAGTGAAACATATAAGTTTGTGCTCTGTGGGTGGTGAAATGCTTGCATGTAATGGGGGGGAGGGGGGAGCACTGGAAGTGTTTTCAATCAACAGCGTTTTGGATAAGCTTCAAACTTTGCATCAGTACACAAATATTTGGTTGCTGCATTCTCATCATTGTGTGGATCTGAAGTAAATGTGTTCAGGTTCAAGACCTCCAGGTTCAAGAACAGCCTCTTCCCGACAGCTATCAGGCACTTGAACACTGTACTACACTAACACAACCCTACCTCATAAACTATGATCTATTATGGACTCTATCTTGGGTTCACCGCATGCGTTGATTTAGCGCTGTTATAGAAACATAGAAAACAGGTGCAGGAGGAGGCCATTCTGCCCTTCAAGCCAGCACCGCCATTCATTGTGATCACGGCTGATCGTCCCCAATCAATAACCCGTGCCTGCCTTCTCCCCATATCCCTTCATTCCACCAGCCCCGAGAGCACTATCTAACGCTCTCTTAAATCCATCCAGTGACTTGGCCTCCACTGCCCTCAGTGGAAGGGAATTCCACAAATTCACAACTCTCTGGGTGATAACGTTTTTTTTCACCTCAGTCCTGTATGGCTTCCCCTTTATTCTAAGACTGTGGCCCCTGGTTCTGGACTCGCCCAACATTGGGAACATTTTCCCTGAATCTAGCTTGTCCACTCCTTTTATAATTTTATGTTTTATATAATTTTATGATCGGGTTGGCTAATTTACTGATTATTAGAGTAATGCAGTGTGGAAACAGCCCCGTCTGCCCAACTTGCCCGCACCAACCACCATGTCCCATCTACACTAGTCCCACCTGCCTGTGTTTGGCCATATCCCTCTAAACCAGGGGTGGGCAACCGTGCTCTGCATAGGGGCCGGGACGCATGTCACATGTATCCCGCCCCTTCGAGGAGGCCACCCGCAGCCCTGGCCCCTAGTTACGAGCGCTCACCAACATGGCGCACCCTACGGATCATTGCCTTGGCTCTGTCCTGAAGGCGGTGGCTCGAATACTCACACTCACTCATCCCCGGCCTATTGACAACCCCGATGCCGACAGTGAAGCCCAGACACAGAAGGTGCGTGGTTGTGCCGGCGGCTTTGCGCAGGGTGCGGTACAGCCATCTGCAGGCCTCCTTGCATCACCGCACCCGAGCGCCTCGGGCCTGGGAGGTACCGGAGGTGAAGGAAGTCTGAGGGCCGGATGAGTACGGTGGAAAAAAAAACGCCTGCTGGCCGGATGATTTTGGGCTACGGGCCGCATTCAGCCCAGGGGGCCGTAGGTTGCTGACCCCTGCTCTAAACCTATCCTATCCATGTACCTGTCTAAATGTTTCTTCAACTTTGCGATAGTCCCGTCTCAACTACTTCCTCTGGCAACTTGTTCCATTTTCCCACCACCCTTTGTTTTAAAAAAATCACTCCTCATGTTCCTATAAAATCTCTTCCCCCCCCCCCCCCCCCCCACCTGAAACCAATGCCCTCTTGCACTCGATTCCCCTGCTCTTGACAAAAGACTCTGCGTTTACCTGATCTGTTCTCTCAATGATTTAATATATTATTGATTATTGTACATTTATTTGTCGTATTGTGTTCGTGGGCCAGGAAAGCGGCAACAAGTTTAGAATATAATTGTTCCCTTGCTGCTACTTCTGGCAATTACAGCTTTCCTTCCACAGTGATTAATTTCTGAGCAAAGTATCAATTTACTTCTGGAAGCAAAGCAAAAGTAGTCGATTTTTCGGTCTCTCAATCCTGATATGCTGATAAGCTAAATCAAAGCTCCCCTTTATCCCTACTCCGTCTACTTGCCTTACTTCTGCAGCCCTTAATAACCATCCCTAACAGAAAAAGAGAACATTTCTTCTACAGAGACTGTTCAAACTTGGCTCTTTGTGGAGTTGTTGGCACCCAGTGGAATTAAATGCTATTTTGTATCCTTGTTATGAAAAAATAACATGCATCTCCCGCAGCCTACTGTCTCCGCCTCTTCCTTTCTCCATCCCCCCCCCACCACCCCCACATCAGTCTGAAGAAGGGTCTCAACCTGAAAGTTCAGACTTTGTTCTGACGATAAAGTATTATCGTATCGTATGCATAGCTGCTGCCTCACCCGCTGAGTTTCTCCAGCATTTGTATCTACCTTGCATTAGTAAAGCATTTTTGCATCCTTTTCATGAAGTTCCAAAGTACTCTTCATGATATGAAGACACAACGAACTGCAGATGCTGAAATCTTGAACAAAACAGAAAGTGACTCGGCAGGACAGGCAACGATCGGATAGGTGATGTGTCGGGTCAGGACCTTTCTTCACATTGATTCTGATTAATTTGAAGAAGACCCCCGTCCAGAACCAGGGGCCACTGTTCCAGAACCAGGGGCTACAGTTTAAGAATAAGGAGTCGGCCATTTAGAACGGAGACGAGGAAACACTTTTTCTCACAGAGAGTGGTGAGTCTGTGGAATTCTCTGCGGTGGAGGCAGGTTCTCTGGATGCTTTCAAGAGAGAGCTAGATAGGGCTCTTAAAGATAGCGGAGTCATGGGATATGGGGAGAAGGCAGGAACGGGGTACTGATTGGGGATGATCAGCCATGATCACATTGAACGGCGGTGCTGGCTCGAAGGGCCAAATGGCCTACTCCTGCACCTATTGTCTATTGAAACATTGCCTATCCATTCCCTCCGTGGATGCTGCCAGGTTGCTATGTCTACACTTGATGCCTTAGAAAAGCAGCCAACATAATTAAAGGCTTGTCCCACCCTGGTCATTCCTTCTTCCTTTTCCCCTTTCCAGCTGATGGTACAGAAGCTTGTAAGCGCGCACCACCAGACTCAGGAACAGCTTCTTCCTCTCTGTTATCAGGCTTCTGAATGGTCCATCCATAAGCTAGGGTACTGTGCGATTCACCTTTTCCCCCATTGTGGACATTGAACGTTGTGGATGGAACTGACGCACGACAATGCTGAGATCTGTATCCCGTACTCTGTACCTTCCTCTTTACTCTACCTATTGTAGTTGAGCTTGGCTTGATTGTATTCATGATGGTACTGTATATTTCACCACTAACTTCCATCCGGCACTCAAATTCACCCGGACCATGTCCAACATCTCCCTACCGTTTCTAGACCTCATTATCTCCATCGCAGGTGATAGACTCCTGACCGACATCTACAACAAACCCACTGACTCCCATGGCTATCTGGACTACACTTCTTCCCACCCTGCTTCCTGTAAGGTCTCCATCCCCTACTCCCAATTCCTCCATCTACGCCGCATCTGCACCCAGGATGTGTTCCACACCAGGGCATCGGAGATGTCCTCATTCTTTTGGGAATGGGAGTTCTCCTCTTTGACTAAAGATGAGGCTCTCACCAGCGTCTCTTCTATATCCCGTAGCTCCACTCTCACTCCCCATCCCCCCTGCTCGTAACAAGGACAGAGTCCTCCTTGTCCTCGCCTTCCACCCCACCAGCCGTCACATACAACTGATAACCCTCCGACATTTTTGCCACCTCCAACGGGATCCCACCACTGGCCACATCGTCCCATCTCCTCCCCTTTTGGCTTTCCGCAGAGACCGCTCCCTCCGTAACTCCCTGGTGAATGCGTCCCTTCCCACCCAAACTACCCCCTCCCCTGGTATTTTCCCTTGCAACCGCAGGAAATGCTACACTTGTCGCTTTAACTCCCCCCCCCCCCCCCCCCTTGACTCCATCCAAGGACCCAAGCAGTCTTTCCAGGTGAGGTAGAGGTTCATCTGCACCTCCTCCAACCTCATCTATTGCATCTGCTGCTCTACATCAGTGAGACCAAGCGTAGGCTTAGCGATCGCTTCGCCCAACACCTCCGCTCGGTACCAACCTGATTTCCCGGTGGCTCCCCCTCTCATTCCCAATCCAATCTTTCTGTCCAAGGCCTTGTCCATGGCCAGAGTGAGGCCCACCGTAAATAGGAGGAGCAGCACCTCATATTTCCCTTGGTAGTTTACACCTCAGCGGTATGAACATTGACTTCTCCGATTTCAGGTAGTCCTTGCCTTCTCCCTCCTTCCCCTCCCCTTTCCAGCTCTCCCACAGCCCACTGTCTCCGCCTCTTCCTTTCTTCTTCCCGCCCCTTCCACCTCCACATCAGTCTGAAGAAGGGGCTCGACCCGAAACGTCACCTATTCCTTCGCTCCATAGATGCTGCCTCACCCGCTGAGTTTCTCCAGCATTTGTCTACCTTCGATTTTTCCAGTATCTGCAGTTCTTTCTTAAACGGACCGTATATCTGATCTGTTTAGATAGCATGCAGAACATAGCTTGTCACTGTACCTCGGTACAGGTGACAATAATAAACCAAAACCTTAAATCTAAAGCACTTTGTTTTGTTCACAAAATGAAGTACTCCTGAAGTCATTAAAGGCAAGTCATCCCATTCTTCCACTATATCAGCATCCGTGCCTAATGTTGAGCCCATGATAGTCCAGCACTGAGGAGAGATAATTGTAAGGATAATGGGTTTCCTTGTTGAATGTATATCTTGTTCTCCCTTTAATGGGAGATCTATTCTGTATCCAAATGGTGAGGTTTTTTTTCTTTTGGAAAGTGTAAAACAGTGAGCTGTACATATTTGATAATAACGTTTAATATACCTCTCGTACCTCAATGTAAACCTGCGGTTCCATGCAGTACCACAGTTAATCAGAGACAGAAAACTGGCCATTGAGCTACTCCACAGATGTTGATTATTCTAGATAGACTTGTACAGGCTTTTTTTTAAAACCTTAGCTGCAGCAGCTTACTGTTTTTTATTAGCTGTGAATGCATATCCTTGACAATTGTGAGCTCCAGTGTCCTGAGGCCAATTTGGCTCAGTTTCCTATTCTCCATCAAGACAGTACTTTGTCTTTATGTGAGAGGCAGTCGTTGTGCTCAGGTCCATATCAACAGGCAAGATGAAAAGAAAATACTCTGTACTCATTATATAGACTCCATTAATAAAAGATAGACACAAAATGCTGGAGTATTTGTCAGCAGGTCAGGCAGAAAATCGATAGGTGACATTTTGGGTCAGGATTCTTCTTCAGACTGATGGTGGTTTGGGGGGGGGGGGGTTGCTGGAAGCAAGAAATTACCAAGCTAAACCAGGGCTGGCACCAGATGACCTCAAGCAGAGAGGTTCCCTGAAGAAGGGTCTTAACACGGAACGTTCCCTCTCTCCAGAGATGCTGCCTGTCCAGCTGAGTTAAGCCCCTGTCCCACTTACATGTTCCTTGGCACGCGACCTTCAGTCTAAAAGAACGGTCTTGACCCGAAACGTCACCCATTCCTTCTCTCCAGAGATGCTGCCGGTCCCTCTGAGTTACTCCAGCATTTTGTGTCTATCTTGTGGAATGGGGGCGGATCCGGAGCACCAGGCCGAGCTCGGTGATCGTTTGCCTGCTTCTGCTGCTGTTGAAGGTGAGACATTGCGTCGCGCCAGGGTCTTGGGCCTGTCCCACTTTGGCCGTCAGTTACTACAGGCTGTTGGCGCGCAAAGATATCGTTCACCACAAAAATTTTGGAGGCCCGCCCGATGTCGCGCACAACTACATATCCCTCAGTGGGACCGGCCCCGCGAGTCCACAAGATGCCCGTGCACCTCAACGCGATGACGAGGTCGCGTAGTTTGCGTGCCAAGGACACGTAAGTGGGACAGGGCCTTACTCCAGCTTTTTGTGTCCCCACATGGGCAACTGATAGTAGGTAGATACAAATGAGGGCGGCGATTGGCACATCGGAGGACAAAGACCAGAGATGAAAAGGATGCAAAAGGCCATGAGATAACGAGGGCAGAGGCATTATAGTGAGAACGAAGGAAGTCATTTGGATGAAAGGGGACCGAGGGATGAGAAGAGGGGATGGGATAGGGGGAGAAAAAAAAGGAGTGGGTTTTGGTTCGTTAGCTAAAGTTGGAGAATTTAATGTTCAGCTGACTGGGTTGTCAGGTACCCATGGGTAATATGAAGTGCTATTCCTCCAACTTGCGTGTCAGTCCACTTTCCCTTTTACTTCCTTTTTGTTCAGAAACTTCATTGAAGGGCCATCCTTAAGCTGGTCTTTTCCCTGTCCCAGACTCGTCGGCTTAGAACAACTTGCCTCCATCCACACTTGTCATCCCCCACAACTAAAACCTGGTGCACTTTTGATGGGATTGCCAATGAATCAAGTAACTGGACATGCAGTGTGGATTGGACTTGACACTGCTCTACTGGACATAGCCACACCAGTTGACACCTTGGCTTCAATAGCCATGATCAATTTTAATATTTTTACTTTGGAATAAAAATTGAAGTAGCGGATATAGCAATATGTGGAAGACTTCTGCTTGCATAGATAAAAGTAAAACTATGTGCCTCTCTTGGGATACTTTGACAGATAACTGCGCGCAGCTGAATATATGTGCTGGCAAGTACATGTTGACTATGTCAATGCTCTGATGAAGTGCTTGCGCTCGGCTGAGAATGATTATAAGCCGATCTTTCTTCGCACTCCAACGTACACTCAGCAGAAGTAGCATGTGTGCAACTTTTGGCCAGCTAAGCCAAAGTGCAGACTGTATTCCTCCTGTCCTAGGAGTATTTGATGTCAACTATTGCCAATTGAAAGTGCGAATGTTAACGTAATACCTATCCCCACTCCAGAACATGAATGCTTTGCCGTGTACAATTTTTTAAAAGATGCAGCACAGTGGCGCAGCGGTAGACTTGCTGCCTGACAGCACCAGACACCTGGGTTCGATCCTGACTTTGGGTGCTGCCTGTGTCTGTGTGTGTGTGTGGAATTTGCACATTCCTTCTGTGGCGGCGTAGGTTCCCTCCGAGTGCTTTGGTTTCCTCCCACATCGCAAACACGTACAGGTTTGTAGGTTAATTGACTTCTATAAATTGTCGCTCGTGTGTGGGGAGTGGATGAGAAGGGGGGGGGGTAACATGGAACTAGTGGGTAATTGATGGTCGGTGCGGACTTGGTGGGCCGAAGGGCCTGCTTGCGCACTGTATCTGTAAACTAAACTATGTAAAATTATGTCAGATTTGCCTTATCATTGAATCTAAAATTATCAACTTTAATAATGAGCACTAATAAAATATTTCATGAAGAGTGGAAAATGGAGAGTATGATTGCTGCTGGGGGTCGATTTCGACTCTTTAGCATTCAAGAGAATTTTAAAGATCCTTCAGGTTTTTTTTTAACCTCTGTGGTCCTGCTTCCCAGATTATTGCAAACATCTATCACTGTGAGGTAATTCTACCGGCTTGTTTCAGATTTGCTACTCACTAGTTTAAATTTATGTACTCTGCACCTATTTGCCTGACTGACGTCCAAATAATATTCACAGAGATGTAAAAAATCTGCAGATGCTGGAATCGTGAGCATAAAACAAGGAGCTAGAGGAAAAGTGGGTCAGGAAACGGACAGATGGGTTTTCAGATCAGGACTTCTCCCCCCCCAAAACCCTGCCACTCGTAGATCAGTCCCTCCGGCTTAATAATTCACTCTCTTCTCTCCCTATCGGACACCCCGTTGTCTTCTTTTCACCTCTAGCCTTTGTCACTATCTCTACTCATCTGCCAATCAACCTCCCCATCACCTGTAACCACTTGCCAAGCATTGCCCTGTCCCGATATCTGTTCCAGCTCTCTCTCCCTGCCCCATATCTATCAGTCTAAAGAAAGGCCCCAAACCGAAACATGGTCTGTCCACAAATGCTGCCTGAGCCGCTGAATACCCCAGAACCTTGTTTTTAGACATGGAACATAGAAGAGTACAGTACAGAAAAAGGCCCTTCGGCCCACAGTGGCTGCACCGAACATGAAGCTAAGATAAGCATGAAACCAAGATGATCTGCCTGCACAAGTTCCATATTCCTCCATTCCCTGCCTATCTAAAACCATTTTAAACACCACTATTATATCTACCTCCAACACCACCCATGGCAATGTATTCCCTGCATCCAGCACTTCCTGCATTTTTAAAAGTATTTACCCTGTCCATCTCCCTTAAACTTAAATAATATTCCGTTTTATTCTCCAATAAATATTTTTCAAGTTAGTGTGACTCCCCACATATGTATACTTTTTGGCTATGTTTGGTTGCCCTTTGTAGCTCATTCCGATAATTCAGTTTTGTTTATAGATACAGCGCAGAAACAGGCCCCCTGAGTCCGTGCCCACCATCCTACACACGCTATGGACAATTCACAATTATACCAAGCCAATTAACCTACAAATCTGTACATCTATAGAGTGTGGGAGGAAACCAGAGCGCCTGGAGGAAACCTATGCAGGTTACAGGGAGAACGTACAAACTCTGTACATACAGGGTACACAAAAGGCTGGAGAAACTCAGCGGGTGCAGCAGCATCTAAGGAGCGAAGGAGATAGGCGACGTTTCGGGTTGAGACCCTTCTTCAGACTGGGTACACAAAAGGCTGGAGAAACTCAGCGGGTGCAGCAGCATCTAAGGAGCGAAGGAGATAGGCGACGTTTTGGGTCGAGACCCTTCTTCAGACGTCCAGTAAAAAACCACATACCTTGACTCCATCCTATCCCCCTTTGTTAAATCCCTCCCCACCTATGTTCAAGACACCTCAGACACTCTCCGTCGGCTCCGCGCATTCCATTCTCCAGGCCCCCATCCTCTCATCTTCACCATGGACGTCCAGTAAAAAAGTTCTCCTCCTCTGTACATACAGCACCCGTAGTCAGGATCGAACCCGGGTCTCTGGCACTGTAAGGCCGTAACTCTACCGCTACACCACCCGGCCACGCTGATAGTTTTTTGGGAACATTCTTCCTCCCTGTGCTGTGAAATCAGGAGGACTGAACGGAAAGAGTGTGGCCGGTTCCTTCGGTCACTACAAAGGGAAACTAGTTTGTCTCCCATGAACAGGGAGCACTTTAGCTTTGGGATTAACACCTCCTCCACCCCCCATTGATCTGTTGCTGAAAATTGGTTGTGTACTTCCGCAAAACAAATTGCAGCTGTAAACCCATTTATCACCAGGCATAATCCTCAATATTAGAATTTTGCAATTCAATTAGATTACCAGTTGTTCTCTCCCCTGCAATTAGAGCCAATCCAGATGTGGCGACATTCCTGTTTAACCTCTGTCATTTGTAATGGAATTCCTGTCCCAGAGAGTGGAATGGAGCAGTCGTCTTTTAAGTGGTTGCAAAGCATTTGTAGATTGCTTTCATCCTGGTGTTAGTTATGAAAGTGAATACTTTTTGTTTTGTTTGACATGATGAGACTCTTCTGTACTATTACCAGCAACCATTAAGTGGAAGGGTCACGGTGCCTTTGTGAAAGATCAGCGATCACTCCTTATACTGTAGAATGAGAGTTGTGGCAGCAGTTTACATCCTGTTCCAGAGCATTTACGGGGGCGCAGAGTGGCTGCGGGTGCTGTCAGTAACAAGAGTTTGTCACCACGTGGGTTTTCTCTGGGTACTCTGGTTTCCTCCCACTTTCCAAAGGCATGCAGGCTTGTCGGTTCATTGGCATCTAAAAATTGTCCTCGGTATGTAGCCTAGAAAATGGTGTACAGGTGATCGTGGTTGGTGTCGACTCGGTTGGCCGAAAGGCTTGTTTCCACGCTGTTTCTCTATACTGTAACAAAGTATGTCGAGCAAAAAACAAGCTGATTCGCCCAACAAGACTCAATATATTAATGAGGGATATTCATGCTCCATTTGAACAGCCACCCTCACTTGTAGTCAATCGTACATGATTGTCACGTGTACGTAAGTACAGTGAAATTCTTTCTTTTGCGTGAACTTCAGTGACAATCCTACTACACATTAGGCATAATCATAGTAAGTATAATGGGCTTGTCCCACGTAGGCGACTTTTTAGGTGACTGCAGGAGACTATGCGGTGGCCACGTGGTCGCCACATGGTCGCCGGGGAGTCGCCCTCATGGTCGTGAGGAGCTCCCACATTCTGGGAACTAGTCGCTGCCTCATTATGGTCGCCGAGAATTTTTCAACATGCTGAAAAATTAGCGGCAACTATGAAGCCGCCATGGAGAGTAGCGGGAATTCCTGCGCCATGGGTGAGTCGCAAAGAGATCCTGGTGGGTTGCCAGGAGGTCGAAGGTTCTCGTAGGGTGTAGCTGGTGCTGACCAGTGAATTTCATTGGCTCATTGGGGGAAAAAAAATTTAAGCAGTAGTTTTCAGAACCAAGGATAACCGACCGGTAATGTTAAACTCTGCCGAACTTCACAGCCGTGTATCTCCAGCTTCTTAAAAGTTGTCTGGCTTCTTAAAAGTTGTCTTCACTCCTTCTCCCCCCTCCTCACCCTCTTTTACAAGACTTACCGTACACTGTGCTTTAGCCATCTTAATTACAGGGCCAACCTTCCTGTTCATGGCGGTGTGTGTCTGTATCACCTTGGCTTTGCACCGTGTGAATTTCAGACAGCGCTCCCCCCGCTTGCCCTGTCCCCCGCCGTTGTGATGTGTGTGTGTGTGTGTCTTCCACTCTGACAGTTGCTGGTTTTTCAGGCGACTGCCGGCAACTGTACAGTCGCCTGAAAAATTGCCTAAGTGGATCAGGCCCATTAGAGTGTGAGATCATTGACCACACTAAATCAGAACACCGAGTCACTACGATTTAGGCACCACCCTGTACTCTTCAAATCCGAAAATTGTTTTAAAAACAAATCATTGTCTTAACTTGGCCGTGAAGGCCCATTCTGTAACGCTACAAGTTTAACTTTCAATTCCTTTCCCCTTCCAGTTTATCTGCTTTTCCTTAAATACATCTGTGCTATTCACCTTAACGACTTCCTTTGGTGGCGAGTTCCACAATCACACCAGTCTGGGCAGAGAACTTTTCAAAATTGATGTAAAATTTACAATTCGCGAGTCTTTTTAAAGAGTGTAATTCCATCTCGACCCCTTTCTGCCTTGGTTTTGACCTGTTCAGAAGCAGTTCTTTGAAATCAATCATCTGTTCTCGCATTGTAGGATGTTATGTTTTTATACGTCTTCTGTTTCAGCCTGTAAAGTACCATTGGGAGTGTTTTTAAATTTGGGTTGCAGCTACACTGGCCCTGGTTCAAAGCCCAGGAAGCGTGGACTGTCTCCCGGAATTGATCTTGGCCACTTGACTTCAGAACAGTTGAGTGTCAAGTCACCTTCTAAACGGCACGCTACAGCTTTGGTTACTTGTCCATGTGCATATCTGGTACGAACTGATAGCCTTAGCCCAAAGATCTGCCATCACCTTGGGCACATTGTTGTATTAACGTCTATAGGTCTTTTCACCCTTCATCGTTCACAGTGGCTATGCAGGGGAAATACAGGAGGTTTCACTGTAATCCAGCATTGAATTGGTGGTGGTCTCAAACCCCTCTTTCATCACACGCCAAACACACATTTCCTCCTTCGTGCCATTCAGCGTAGGCTAGATTGTATTGGGGATAGGACTGGAAAACTGTTGGCTCTTTTTCCCATTTCCCTCCTTTGCAGATCAGGTGGACACATGAATCAAAAGAGTGGCGCGGTTGGTAAAGCTGCTGCCTCTCAGCGCAAGATCCAAGGATGCTGTCTGTGTGGAGTTTGCTCGTTCTCCGTGTAACCGCGTAGGTTTTCTCCGGTTTCCTCCCATATCCCAAAGGCGTGCGGATTTGTCGGTCTCTGTAAATCTTGCACTTTGGTCTCTATCAAACTTGGACTTTATCTTGCACTAAATACTATTCACATTATTCCCTTTAACATGTATCTATCTGTACACTGTGGATGGCTCGCTTGTAATCACGCAATGTCTTTCCGTTGACTGGTTAGCACGCAACTATAGCTTTTCACTGTGCCTCGGTACACGTGACAATAATCTAAATTCAAACTCAAATTGCCCCCAGTGTGTTGGGAGTGGATGAACACTAGGGTGACCGATGGCCGGCGTGTACATGGTGGGCCAAAGGGCCTCTTTCCATGCTGTATCTTTGAAACTCGAAATCTCTGAGAAGATGGTAGCGTCCAACAGCAATAAACAATCATTTGACTCTTTGTGTCTTTGGCAGCTGAACTGCTTCTTCCCAATTCTCAGTCTATTGGCCTTAACTGTTGTTTAACAATGTAGATTTAAAATGTGAAAAGAGTTTGAGGAAGAGTGTTCCATACTCACACAACTTGGGCAGGGAAAGCAAATTCCTCAACACTTCTCTTCATCCCCGCCAGTTAAATCTAACCTTTATTTGTTACATGGAGTGGGCGGGCGCGACTCACGTTGCAGCGGCCCCTACAGCCTGTCTGTCTTTTTTTTTTTTTTTTGTCTAGTTAAATGTAGTTGTTCGTGTTTTTTTTTGTATTGTTTGTAACTGTGTATATGTGGGGGGTGGGGGGGGGGAAGAGGGGGAAACTTTTAAATCTCTTCCCTGCACGGGAGACCCGACTTTTTCCCTGTCGGGTCTCCGTTGTTGTTGGGGCCTAGCACCGTGGAGCGGCCTCCGACCGAGACGACCTGGGTGCTCCATTCACGGAGCTGCGGACTCACCGTCATGGGGCTGGCTGGCCTCGGAGCGTGGGGAGCGGTGGTGGCTCGCCGCTGCGGCCCGACTCTGGAGCTTCAGCTCCAGCTGCAGACCGGTGGACTATCGGGAGCTCGCGGGTCCGGGTGGGAGACCGCTCTCCGGAGCTCCCGCAACACAACATCTCCAGCTCGTGTCACGGGGTTGGAGCGACCTGGAGCGGGGCCATACATCGCCCGGCGCGGCTTTAATGGCCGCGGGACATTCCAGCGCCCGCCGGGGGCTCCAACTGTGACCTTTGGGCCTAGAGCGGGGCCGTACATCGCCCGGCGTTACCTCAAAGGCCGTGGAACTTAACACCGCCCGCCTGCAGCTTCGACCTCGGGAGAGAGATGGTGCGGGGGAGAGAGAAGACTTTGCCTTCCATCACAGTGAGGATGAGATTCACTGTGATGGATGTTCGTGTGAATTGATTTGTCTGTGTATTTTTTTTATGATTTATGTATGGCATGTAGAAACGGAGTTTCGTTCGAGCCTCTCTGAGGTTCGAATGACAAATAATCAAATCAAATCAAATCAAATCAAAATTTATTGGCCCACTCCGTCCGAGATAGTTGGCTTTTGCTGTGTCTCCACAAGTTTGCAAACGGATCACGCACAGGCAGAGGAGATCGGTTTAACTCGGCATCATGTTTGGCCCGGCCATTGTGAGGCAAAGGGCCAGTTCCTCTGCTGTCCAATTCCGTTTTATGCCCGCACCAGGCTTGCGACGCATCTTTGGGTTGTGAGGGGAAATTTGAACCAACAGGTGGAAGTCACGCAGTCGTTGGGGCAAAGGGGTCGGCTCCACACAGCATCCAAGGTCAGGAACGATCCAGGTCCATGGAACTGACAAGCTGCACCACCATCCTGCCTGTATGGTCCATTGCAGACTGCACATGTAGGCACACATCATCAATGTATCTGACAAGAAGCAAGGAAGCTGATACTGAATTCTTAGGTGGCTTGTTGCCTTGAGCCTCACCACCCATTGACTATTACCCACTAATTTTGAATCCAATTTGCCTTTCCTTTAGTTCCACAGGCATTTTCGTATCAATTTGTCTTGTGGACCTGGCAAAATTGATACGCACTGCACCAATTGTCGTATTTTCATCAGCCCCTTCCAGTTTAGTTTAGAAATACAGTGCGAATACAGGCCTTTCGGCCCACTGAGTCCGCACCAACCAGTGATCACCTCACGTACTAGCGTTACCCTACACACTAGGGACAATTTATACCCAAACCAAACGTTCCTACAAACCTATACGTCTTTTGATTGTGGGAGGAAACCGGAGCGCCCGGAGAAAACACACGCAGGTCATGGGAAAAACGTACCAACTCTGTACAGACAGCACCAGCAGTCAGGATCAAACCCGGGTCCCTGGCGCTGTGAGGCAGCTACTCTACCGCTGCGCCACCGTGCTCTAAATGTTGCCGCCTCTAAAGTTCAATCAAAGAAAATTCCTCCTTTGGTCAAACCGAACATAGTAAGCTTAATCCTTTAATAACATAGCAGTGATAATTATCAGATGAAGTGCCACCAACTGTGGTGGGCGCTTTTTATGCTTGCAGACCCTGTTTTTGTACAAAAGAAGCTTCAAATCTGGCTGTGCATTTACTTGCTCAATTAAAACAACAAAAGATGATGAAACCTCTTGGTTTGAAAATATATTTGCTCACTGTCTGCATTCGTGGCTTGTATTTAAACTAAGGTTAGTTCTCAAAGTATTTTGCGGGTTGCAAACACCAACCTGCTTGTTGGTATTTATGTGGTTATTTTAAGTTAGATTTTAATTTCCCACATGGCGCAGTCTAGACCTGATAAAAAGGTGCTATTAATTCTGTCGGTCTGCCTGACATTATTTACCTTGGGTATTTTTCAAGCGCCACAATCAAAAAATGAAAACCACAGCACCACTTGAGATTGCTTATACAGTCCAATTGTTTTCCCTTTGCGCTCGTTTTCCTGCTCTGTCCCCCACCGCAGCTCACACTTGAAATGAAACAACCAATTAAGGCGGGTGAATTAAGCATCTGCAGGTACAACAGCGTGAAAGAATTAGTGGGGGGAGAAAAGGACACAGAGTGCTGGAGTAACGCAGTGGGTCAGGCAGCTTCTCTGGAGAACGTGCCTAAGTGGCGTTTTGTGTTGAGATCCTTCTTCAGACTGAAGAATTAGTGATGTTGGTTTTCCTTTATTTGTGTGAAAACTCCTTTGAAACTCCCAGTATTGTTTATGTCAGAGGTGTGTCAGAGTTTGAGAGAGCTGTGCTAGGGGAGGCACAGTGATGCAGTTTCTCCCGATAGCGCCAGAGACCCTGGTTCGATCCTGACTATGGATGCTGTCTGTATGTATGGAGTATGTGTGTTCTCCCTGTGAATGCGTGGGTTTCCTCCCACATTCCAAAAGCATACATATTTCTGTAAATTCTCCCAAGTGTGCAGGATAGAATCGGGTGATTGCTGGTCAGCGTGGACTTGGTGGGCCAAAGGGCCTGTTTCCACACTGTATCTCTAAATGAAGCCGGTAGAGTTGCTCCTTCACAGCGCCCGGGTTCGGTCCTGACCTCTGGTGTCATCTGTGTGGAGTTTGCCCATTCTCCGCGTGGCTGCACGGATTTCTTCCAGGTGCTCTGGTTTTCTCCCAAAGATGTACAGGTTTGTAAGGTAATTGGCCTCTGTAACATTGCCACTGGTTTGAAAGGAGTGGATGAGAAAGTGGAATCACATCAAACTAATGCAAACAGGTGATTAATGGTCAAGTGCTGTCTGTACAGAGTTCATACGGAGTTTGCCACCTGCCCATGAGTGCTGTCTGTAAGGAGTTTGGTTGTTTCCCTGTGACTGTGGGTTTTCTCTGGGTGCTCCACTTTCCTCCCACACTCCAAAGACGTGAGTTAATTGGCTTTGGGTTTCTTAATTGTCCCTAGTGTGTAGAATAGTGTTAATGTACAGGGTGATTGCAGGTCGATGCGGACTTGGCGTGCCGAAGGGCAAGTTTCCTCGCTGTATCTCTAAGTCTTAATCTTCCTAGAACCTTCAGCATTCCAGAGAAAACAATTCCAAACAAACTCCAAGCTAGCTAAAGAGTAAAGATTAGATGACGAGTAAAGGCTCCTCACTTTTTACAAAATAATAAGACTTACTTTTGCCATGTGAAGACATCAGTAGTTGTATCATCAATGAAGATAAGTGAGCCAGTATCTTCAGCAGCCATACATGCCCAGGCCATAACACCCCCACCGCTGTGCTTCACAGATGAGGTGGTATGCTTTGGATCAACTTAAGGCATTTTTGAGCTATTGGCTTCACTAAAATGGTGGATCTTTGAGGTAAGTGAGGTGGCACCTTTATCACCTGGATGCCATGGTTAACCTCTGGAGCTGTTTTTCATCAAGGATGAGCAGCTTTACACTGTAGAACTCAGTGGATGCTTGTATAACTTTTAAAGCACAGCAAGGAAAAAGAAACCAAAATAGAATTGATCGTAGACACAGCATGAAAACGGGTATTTCAGTCCACCAAGTCCAGCTATCGGTCACTCGTTCACACTATTTCTGTGTTAACCCACTTTCGCCTCCACTCCCTACATAACAGAGGTAACTTTACAGAAACCAATTCACCTACAAACCCGCACATCTTTGCGATGTGGGAAAAAATCGGAGCACCTGGAGCAAACTCACGGGGAGAGCGTGCAAACTCCACATACAGACAGCACCCAAGGTTTGGATCGAACCCAGGTTTCTGGCGCTGTGCCGTAGCGGCTCCAATAGCTGCTTATCCCACTTTGAAATTATATATAGTTCCTTTCACAACCACAGAGCATCCTAGTGTGTGCAACTACATCAGCAAAACACATGAAAGCATCATTATTATTAGAACTCGGAACACGCAGGTACTATCACAACATTTATGAAACATTAAGACAGGTACATGGATGTGACAGGTTTACAGTGATATGGGCCAAATGCAGGCAGGGGGGACTAGTGTAGACGGGACATGTTGGTCAGTGTGGGCAAGTTGAACTGAAGGGTCTGTTTCAACGCTGTATGACTAAATTTGCAGCAAAACTGCTCTTGCCATAACTCTGAAATAAGTTAATCTTTGTCTCATCTGTCCACAAGATCTTTTTCCAGAACTGTGGTTGCTCTTTTAAGTACTTCTTGGCAAACTGTAACCCGGCCATCCTATTTTTGTGACTAATCAGTGGCAAGATCAAACTATGGAGGAGAGAAGGAACTCCCCAAGATCCAAAGCATACCGCCTCATCTGTGAAACACGGTGGTAAGGGTGTTATGGCCTGGGCATGTATGGCTGCTGAAAGTACTGGCTCACTTATCTTCATTGATGATACAACTGCTGATGGTAGTAGCATAATGAATTCTGAAGTGTACAGACACATCCTATCTGCTCAAGTTCAAACAAATGCCTCAAAACTCATTGGCCAGCGGTTCATTCTACAGCAAGACAATGATCCCAAACATACGGCTAAAGCAACAAAGCTAAAAAATGGTCAATTCTGGAGTGGCCAAGTCGATCATCCGATCTGAACCCAATTGAGCATGCCTTTTATATGCTGAAGGGGACTAGCCCCCAAAACAAGCATGAGCTAAAGATGGCTGCAATACAGGCCTGGCAGAGCATCACCAGAGAAGACACCCAGCAACTGGGTGGCAGACTTCAAGCAGTCATTGCATACAAAGGATATGCAACAAAATAATAAACATGACTTCTTTCATTTACATGACATTGCTGTGTCCCAAACATTATTGTGCCCTGAAATGGGAGGACTATGTATAAACTCAGCTGTAATTTCTATATGATGAAACCAAAATGTATAAAAATGATCTTTATTAAAATCAGACAATGTGCACATAAACCACATGTGATTTTTTTTTCTATTACAAATCTCAGATTGTGGAGTACAGAGGCAAATGAATAAATGATGGGTCTTTGTCCCAAACATTATGGAGGGCACTGTACTTTATGTCTATCTCAGTGGTAAAACGAAGCCTCCATTCTCCGATGCAGCCAAAATCAATGTCCCTAGGTCTTTGTGCTCATGTCTCTCAAGAGGTCTTGAACCAACAACCTTCTGACCAGCAAGTGAGCTACCACTGAGCTGGAGCTGACACGTACAATGCATGTTCTGAAATTCTAAATTTATAGCCTGAACTCTTCCAGCTCGAAGAGCTGGTGTTTCAATCAGTGCACGGCTAGATTTATTATCAGTATTTCCTTCGAACTCACAATGTAGCTGCATTCATGTGTCCTGGAGAGTGGAAAACAATTACTGAGCTACTGTGCCAATAAAACGCATGCCTTCATCCAAATTGTTATTGAAAGACATGGGTATTTTATTGACTTGTGTTTAAGAAGGAACTGCAGATGCTGGAAAATCGAAGGTACACAAAAATGCTGGAAAAACTCAGCGGGTGCAGCAGCATCTATGGAGCGAAGGAAATAGGCAACGTTTTGGGCTGAAACCCTTCTTCAGACGTATTTTAATGACGTTTACAATGGCACAATGATGATTTCAGACATGGGGCGGCACAGTGCCACAGAGTTGCTGCCTTACAGCACCAGAGACCCTGGCTCGATCCTGACTACGGGTGCTGTCTGGTACACAGTTTGTACGTTCTCCCCCTGACCACGTAGGTTTTCTCCGGGTGCTCCAGTTTCCTCCCACACTCCAATGCCGTACAGATGTGGAGGTTAATTGACTCCTGAGTGTATAGGATGGTGCTAGTCTAAGGGGTGATCGCTGGTCGGCGTGGACTTGGTGGCCAGAAGGGCCTGTTTCGACGCTGTATCCAAAGTATTCAGAACTCTTTGTCTCATGACCTGTAGACTGTAGTTTAAAATAAACTTATTGTCTTGGATAAATCTCCGGTCCATTTCCATAAATTGCCCATTCCTTTGACAGCTGGTAAACAGGGGCTCCCTTTTCCTTCTTGAGCAGACTTAATATATCCCGTAAAATACCTAGTGCTAGAGGAACTCAGCACTCGGGCAGCATCTGTGGAGGGAATGGACGGGCAAAGTGTCGGTAAGAAGGGTCCCGACCTGAAACATCTCCTATCCATTCTCTCTACAGACGCTGCCTGAACCGTTGATGCCCTCCAGTACATTTGCTCAAGATTCTAGCATCTGCAATTCCTTGTGTCTCCATTTTAAAATATCCCACAGGATAAACAAGCAGATTTCCTGGCCTTTAGTTTAGAGACACAGTGTGAAAATAGGCCCTTCGGCCCACCAAGTCCACAGCGACACAGCCTGGTTAGCATCCTCAACCCCCAAGTCCATTCAGTTGCATAGACTTGACTCTCAAGGCTTCCCAAACTAATCTCGACAGATACACTTTTAGCTTTTCACTTGTTTGGGCCAAGTCATTGTATAATTGGAATCTGTTGTGCTCTCGATACTTTCCATGTACACTAGTCCCTCCTGCCTCGTTTGGACCATATCCCTCTAAACCTATCCATATATCCAGATTATTTATTTCTATTATGGTCGTCTTCAAATAATGCCATGCTGTTTTAATAAACTGCAAGAAATTGTAGAGATTTGTAGATGTAGCCTAGTCCATTACAGAGACCAGATACCCAGCCGTTGGCACCTCACGCTGCCTCGGAAAAGCAGCCAACATAATCAAAGATTTGTCCCACCCCAGCCATTCTTCCTTCCTGCTTCCTTCTGGCAGAAGATACAGAAGCTTGAAAGCGCACACCATCAGACTCGGGAACAGCTCCTTCCCCTCTGTTATCAGGCTTCTGAATGGTCCTTCCATAAGCTAGGGTACTGTCCGATTCACCTCCACCTGTTTGCGGAAATTGGACTTTATTTCTGGAACTGAAACGCTACATTTGCTGAGAACTACAGTACCCTCCATAATGTTTGGGACAAAGACCCATCATTTATTTATTTGCCTCTATACTCCAAAATTTGAGATTTGTAATAGGAAAAAAAAATCACATGTGGTTAAAATGCACATTGTCAGATTTTAATAAAGGCCATTTTTATACATTTTGGTTTCACCATGTAGAAATTACAGCAGTGTTTATACATAGTCCCCCCATTTCAGGGCACCATAATGTTTGGGACACGTGGCTTCGCAGGTGTTTGTGATTGCTCTGGTGTGTTTAATTGCCTCCTTAATGCAGGTATAAGGGAGCTCTCAGCACCTAGTCTTTCCTCCAGTCTTCCCATCACCTTTTATTGCTTTTATTGCTGTTTATCAACATGAGGCCTAAAGTTGTGCCAATGAAAGTCAAGGAAGCCATTAAGAGACTGAGAAACAAGAATACAATTGTTAGGGACATCAGCCAAACCTTCGGCTTAGCAAAATCAACTGTTTGGAACATCATTAAAAAGAAAGAGAGCACTGGTGAGCTTACTAATCGCAAAGGGACTGGCAGGCTGAGGAAGACTTCTGCTGTTGATGACAGAAGAATTCTCTCTATCATAAAGGGATATCATCATCTCTATCATCATATCATAGGAAAGGGAAAATAGATTATGAAAGAAAACTGGCACGGAACATAAAAACGGACTACAAGAGTTTTTATAGATATGTGAAGAGAAAAAGGTTAGTTAAAACAAATGTAGGTCCCTTGCAGTCAGAAACTGGTGAATTGATCATGGGGAACAAGGACATGGCAGACCAATTGAATAACCACTTTGGTTCTGTCTTCACAAAGGAAGACATAAATAATCTGCCGGAAATAGCAGGGGACCGGGGGTCAAATGAGATGGAGGAACTGAGTGAAATCCAGGTTAGCCGGGAAGTGGTGTTAGGTAAATTGAATGGATTAAAGGCCGATAAATCCCCAGGGCCAGATAGGCTGCATCCCAGAGAACTTAAGGAGGTAGCCCCAGAAATAGTGGATGCATTAGTGATAATTTTTCAAAACTCTTTAGATTCTGGAGTAGTTCCTGAGGATCGGAGGATAGCTAATGTAACCCCACTTTTTAAAAAGGGAGGGAGAGAGAAAATGGGGAATTACAGGCCAATTAGTCTCACATCGGTTGTGGGGAAAATACTAGAGTCAGTTATTAAAGATGGGATAGCAGCGCATTTGGAAAGTGGTGAAATCATTGGACAAAGTCAGCATGGATTTACGAAAGGTAAATCATGTCTGACGAATCTTATAGAATTCTTTGAGGATGTAACTAGTAGAGTGGATAAGGGAGAACCTGTGGATGTGTTAAATCTGGACTTTCAGAAGGCTTTCGACAAGGTCCCACAAGAGAGATTAGTATACAAACTTAAAGCACACGGTATTGGGGGTTCAGTATTGATGTGGATAGAGAACTGGCTGGCAGACAGGAAGCAAGGAGTAGGAGTAAACGGGTCATTTTCAGAATGGCAGGCAGTGACTAGTGGGGTACCGCAAGGGACCCCAGCTATTTACAATATATATTAATGATCTGGATGAGGGAATTGAATGCAACATCTCCAAGTTTGCGGATGACACAAAGCTGGGGGGCAGTGTTAGCTGTGAGGAGGATGCTAGGAGGCTGCAAGGTGACTTGGATAGGTTGGGTGAGTGGGCAAATGCATGGCAGATGCAGTATAATGTGGATAAATGTAAGGTTATGGCGGCAAAAACAGGAGGGTAGATTATTATCTGAATGGTGGCCGATTAGGACAAGGGGAGATGCAACGAGACCTGGGTTTCATGGTACACCAGTCATTGAAGGTAGGCATGCAGGTGCAGCAGGCAGTGAAGAAAGCGAATGGTATGTTGGCATTCATAGCAAAATGATTTGAGTAAAGAGCAGGGAGGTTCTACTGCAGTTGTACAGGGTCTTGGTGAGGCCACACCTGGAGCATTGCGTACAGTTTTGGTCTCCTAATCTGAGGAAAGACATTCTTGCCATAGAGGGAGTACAGAGAAGGTTCACCAGACTGATTCCTGGGATGGCAGGACTTCCATATGAAGAAAGACTGGATAGACTCAGCTTGTACTCGCTGGAATGTAGGAGATTGAGGGGGGATCTTATAGAGGCTTACAAAATTCTTAAGGGGTTGGACAGGCTAGATGCAGAAAGATTGTTCCCGATGTTGGGGAACTCCAGAACAAGGGGTCACAGTTTAAGGATAAGGGGGAAGTCTTTTAGGACCGAGATGAGAAGATCTTTTTTCACACAGAGAGTGGTGAGTCTGTGGAATTCTCTGCCACAGAAGGTAGTTGAGGCCAGTTCATTGGCTATATTTAAGAGGGAGCTAGATGTGGCCCTTGTGGCTAAAGGGATCAGGGGGTATGGAGAGAAGGCAGGTACAGGATACTGAGTTGGATGATCAGCCATGATCATATTGAATGGCGGTGCAGGCTCGAAGGGCCGAATGGCCTACTCCTGCACCTATTTTCTATGATTCTATGATAAAGATAAATTCCCAAACACCTGTCTGACAGATCAGAAAGCCAGGACTCAGGCGTGGATTTGTTAATGACCACTGTCCGCAGACGATTTCATAAACAGAAATACAGAGGCTACATTGCAAGATGCAAACCACTGGTTAGCCGCAAAATAGGATGGCCAGGTTACAGTTTGCCAAGAGGTATTTAAAAGAGCAACTACAGTTCTGGAAAGAGATCTTGTGGACAGATGAGATGAAGATTACCGAAGGTATCAAAGTGGTGGCAAGAGCAAAGTATGGAGGAGAGAAGGAACTGCCCAAGATCTAAAGCATACCACCTCACCTGTGAAACACGGTGGTGAGGGTGTTATGGCCTGGGCATGTATGGCTGCTGAAGGTACTGGCTCACTTATCTTTATTGATGATACAACTGCTGATGGTAGTAGCATAATGAATTCTGAAGTGTATAGACACATCCTCTCTGCTCAAATTCAAACAAATGCCTCAAAACTCATTGGCCGGCGGTTCATTCTACAGCAAAACATTGATTCCAAACATACTGCTAAAGCAACAAAGGAGTTTTTCAAAGCTAAAAAATGGTCAATTCTTGAGTGGCCAAGTCAATCACCCGATCTGAACCCAATTGAGCATGCCTTTTATATGCTGAAGAGAAAACTGAAGGGGACTAGCCCCCAAAACAAGCATAAGCTAAAGATGGCTGCAATACAGGCCTGGCAGAGCATCACCAGAGAAGACACCCAGCAACTGGTGATGTCCATGAATCGCAGACTTCAAGCAGTCATTGCATGCAAAGGATATGCAACAAAATACTAAACATGACTACTTTCATTTACATGATATTGTTGTGTCCCAAACATTATGGTGCCCTGACATGGGGGGACTATGTATAAACACAGCTGTAATTTCTACATGGTGAAACCAAAATGTATAAAAATGGCCTTTATTAAAATCTGACAATGTGCACTTTAACCACCTGTGATTTTTTCTATTACAAATCTCAAATTGTGGAGTACAGAGGCAAATAAATAAATGATGGGTCTTTGTCCCAAACATTATGGAGGGCACTGTATAAGCACTGTGCATCTCTCCATTTGCTCTACCCATTGTACTTGAGTTTGGCTTGATTGTGTTCATGTGCAGTATTATCTGATCTTTTTGGATAGTGTGCAAAACAAATCCTCAGTATTTGTGATAATAATAAAACGAAACCTTTTTAGGTTTTCCCACTGAGATTAGTTGCTAATTTAAAGTCACCTCCTACATCCATCCTTCCACCTCTATATCTACCTCAATGGAGACCTTGGACTATCTTTGATCGGACTTTACTGACTTTATCTTGCACTAAATGTTATTCACGTTGTTCCCTTAATAATGTATCTACATAATGTGAATGTAAATGGCTCAATTGTAGCCATGTATTGTTTTTCCGCTGACTGGTTAGCACGCAACAAAGCTTTTCACTGTACCTCGGTACACATAGAAACATAGAAAATCGGTGCAGGAGGAGGTCATTTGGCCCTTCGAGCCGGCACCGCCATTCATTGTGATCCTGGCTGATGACACGTGACAATAAACAAAACTCAGATTAGCTGGTTTGCCCAGCCAACTCTGCCAGCGTCATCTCGCAGAGAGCTCTTGGCTTTTCATCAAGGGTTATCCATTGCTGCTTTCCCCCCTTTTGCTGCACCTTGCTTGTTAACCTCAGACACCACCTGTGAAGATAGCTGGTACATAATCATTTGCTTGTTTTTCATCTTGCTGACAAAGATTGCGATGATTTTCAAAAAAACTGTACATATTATAAGTGTTTCGATGATGTGTTTCTCTTACTGTTTAAAATTGATCCCAGACAGCTGGCTGGGGGCCAGTAACAGCATGTAGTCTTTGAAGTATTATCCAGCTAGAGATGCATTTTTATTTATAACTTGTGTTTTGAGGTAATTTGACACCACAGACCAGGCTGCAGCAGGTGCTATCACTGTGCTGAGATCCCCATTTCACGTATTGGCTGAACTGCAGGAGTAATCTCTGCAGCTTGCTTCACTCAACGACGTTTTAAAATTATCTTTCATTGAGGGCACATGATAAGGCTTTCCTCTGTCGCCGGGTGAACGTGTTTGTGGCACTTAATTGTGGTTTGCCTAATGCGCAGAGTTCAATTGATCTCAGCTGTGTGCACAGCTTGAAAACCCCCCCACCCCTCGCACGCCACCTTTTGTTCTCCACCATGGGCCTTGCTCACCACCCAGTTAATCATAGAGTCACACAGCATGCAAATGGGCCCTTCAGTCCATATGCTATGAGAATGCAGGGTGACTTGGACAGGTTGGGGGAGTGGGCAGATGCATGGCAGATGAGGTTCAATGCGGATAAATGTGAGGTTATCCACTTTGTTAGCAAAAACAGGAAGGCAGATTACTATCTAAATGGCGTCAAGTTGGGATAAGGGGAAGTACAACGGGATCTGGGGGTCCTTGCACATCAGTCTATGAAAGTAAGCATGCAGGTACAGCAGGCAGTGAAGAAAGCCAATGGCATGTTGGCCTTTATAACAAGAGGAATCGAATATAGGAGCAAAGAGGTCCTTCTGCAGTTGTACAGGGCCCTAGTGAGACCACACCTGGAGTATGGTGTGCTGTTTTGGTCCCCTAATTTGAGGTAAGACATTCTTGCTATTGAGGGAGTGCAGCATAGGTTTACAAGGTTAATTCCCGGGATGGCGGGACTGTCATATGCTGAGAGAATGGAGCAGCTGGGCTTCTGCACTCTGGAGTTTAGAAGGATGAGAGGGGATCTTATTGAAACATATAAGATTGTTAAGGGCTTGGACACGCTAGAGGCAGGAAACATGTTCCCGATGTTGAGGGAGTCCAGAACCAGGGGCCACAGTTTAAGAATAAGGAGTAAGCCATTTAGAATGGAGACGAGGAAACACTTTTTCTCACCGAGAGTGGTGAGTCTGTGGAATTCTCTGCCTCAGAGAGCGGTGGAGGCCGGTTCTCTGGATGCTTTCAAGAGAGAGCTAGATAGGGATCTTAAAGATAGCGGAGTCAGGGGATATGGGGAGAAGGCAGGAACGGGGTACTGATTGGGGATCTTCAGTCATGATCACATTGAATGACGGTGCTGGCTTGAAGGGCCAAATGGCCTCCTCCTGCACCTATTGCAGGAGGAGGCCAGGAGTACAGAGAAGATTCATCAGACTGATTCCTGGGATGGCAGGACTTCCATATGAAGAAAGACTGGATAGACTCGGCTTGTACTCGTTGGAATTTAGAAGATTGAGGGGGGATCTCATAGAGACTTACAAAATTCTTAAGGGGTTGGACAGGCAAGATGCAGGAAGATTGTTCCCGATGTTGGGGAAGTCCAGGACAAGGGGTCACTGTTTAAGGTTAAGGGGGAAGTCTTTTAGGACCAAGATGAGAAAATCATTTTTCACACAGAGAGTGGTGAATCTGTAGAATTCTCTGCCACAGAAGGTAGTTGAGGCCAGTTCATTGGCTATATTCAAGAGGGAGTTGGATGTGGCTCTTTTGGCTAATGGGATCAGGGGGTATGGAGAGAAGGCAGGTACAGGATAGTGAGTTGGATGATCAGCCATGATATTGAATGGCGGTGCAGGCTCGAAGGGCAGAATGGCCTACTCCTGCACCTATTTCCTATGTTTCTATTGTCTGTTGTCTATATATCATCCCCGCCGACCAAGATGCCCCATCTGTGCTAGTCCCATTTGACCCATATCCTTAAGACTTCCAAAAATTCAGCACGGAAACAGGCACAAACATTTTGAAATTTGCTTTCCAAACATCTATCCTTTAAATTCCCATCTCTTGAAAAGACTAGGCTTGCATTCACTGGAGTTTAAAAGGATGAGGGGGATCTTTTAGAAACATATAAAATTATAAAACGACTGGACAAGCTAGATGCAGGAAAAATGTTCCCAATGTTGGACGAATCCAGAACCAGGGGCCACAGTTTTAGAATAAAGGGGAGGCCATTTAAGACTGAGGTGAGAAAAAAACTTTTTCGCCCAGAGAGTTGTGAATTTGAGGAATTCCCTGCCACAGAGGGCAGTGGAGGCCAAATCACTGGATGGATTTAAGAGAGATAGAGCTTTAGGGGCTAGTGGAGTCAAGGGATATGGGGAGAAGGCAGGCACGGGTTATTGATTGGGGACGATCAGCCATGATCACAATGAATGGCGGTGTTGGCTCGAATGGCTTCCTCCTGCACCTATTTTCTATGTTTCTATGCCTTAAAATCCACCAAGCATCTGCTCAGCAGAATCAAGGAACTGTGTCTAGTTCCGTGCTGTATTACTCTGACTCTAGTCAGCCCGAGTAACATCTACTTTGGTTGTCTTTAAGTACAATCATGCGTCATTGAAGCATTTGGGACATTCTTTCATGTTAAAGGCCGCATTTGGAGAATTGTGTTCCGTTGCAGTCGTTTTGCTGCAGGAAGGATGTCATGAAGCTGGAGAGAGTGCAGAGAAGATTTACGAGAATGTTGTCAGGACTCGAGGACAAGGAGAGGCTGTGCAAGCTTGGACTTGAATCCTTGGAGGGCAGGAGGCTGAGGGGTGATATGGAGAGATATATAAAAACAATTGATATGGTGCATGCACCGAGTCTTTTGCCCAGTCAGGGCAATTAACAACCAAGGACAGAGGTTTAAAGTGAGAGGGGAAAGATAGGAACGTCAGCCATGATCATATTGAATGGCGGTGCAGGCTCGAAGGGCCGAATGGCCTACTCCTGCACCTATTTTCTATGTTTCTATGAGTGCACTCAGGAGATGGTGGAATATTGGACGAGCTGCAAGAGGAGGTAGTTGAGGCAGGTACAATCACATTTAAAAGCAGTGGATGCCTGGGAACATGTGGTAGTGGGAGGTAGATAGATATCGGCTTTTAAGACGCTTCTTAGATAAGCACATGGATATGCAGGGAATGGACGGATATGGATCACACGCGGGCAGAGGAGATTAGTTTAATGTGTAGCAAGGAACTGCAGATGGCTAATTTACATCGACACAAAATGCTGGAGTCATTCAGCGGGTCAGGCAGCATCTTTGGAGAAAAGGAATAGGTGACGTTTCGGGTCGAAGCCCTTCTTCAGAGTGAGAGTCGGGAAACTGGACATGAAAAGATTCGGAACAAATCAGAGCCAAAGAAAGATGGAGCCCACAATGGTCCGTTGTTGGCTGGGGAGGAGGTGCAGGACGACTAGGGTGGGGGAGGGACGGAGAAAGGAAATGCAAGGGTAACTTCAAATTAGAGTTTAACGGGGCATCGTGTTTGGCATTGTCATTGTGGGCCAAAGGGCCTTTTCCTGCTCTGTACTTTCTGGTGATCTTTAAATGAATGCAAAACGTTTTTGCAAATATCAATGGTTTTGTACATGCCAGTACACGGGTCACAACTATGTATTGGGACGATTAAATATTCTGTAATTGAGGCTAATTGCTATAATGGTTTTTGTAAAGTAGGCGGGTAATTACTCTGCGAACCAGTGGTTGACAGTTTAGTGTTTGTGCAAATCTGGGTTATGTATGGTGTGGAGTCACGTGAGATGTTTGAGCTATGTAAAATTATGTGAACATCGATATTGCATGATTGAATATTAATGTGGCAAGTGGATGATGTTTTAAAAAAAATCCCTTCCATAAATCATATAGTAATGGCAGAAACTGTTTATCAATAAGGCACATCATTAACTCCTCGATTTCTTCTGTACAATCCCAAGCGAGTTGTTCAAGCTTAGCAGAAATCGACATTTTGCCGAGAGCTGGTGCTTTGAACTTAGTGAATTGAAAAAAAAAACGTTCTGGAAGTTCCACTTGTACACAGTTTAACTTTTTTGTGGGAAAGGTTTTATGTAACTCGGATATCTCTCTTTTTTTCCCCCCCTCTCTGCTGCATGCTGTTGATGTCAGGAATTCCCAATAGTTCAGGAACGCTGACAGTGAAAGCCCAAGGCTTCCTTAATTGCAGAAAGGAACCACTAAGATTTTGTAAAGAGAATTATTATTGGAGTTGAACAGCGCAAAACTGTTCCTTGGGATTTCCTTGGGAAGCTTTACTTGCAATTAAAGCTGCATGTGTCCGTCAGTGAGGCATGATCACTTTTTAAGAGCATTCCTCGACATGCCCACCTGTTGTTTTATGTAACGCCTCTTGTCACATAATACGTTTCCATCTTTCAGAGTTGTGAGCCTTGGGGTCTGCATATTCTCGGCAAGATGTCAAATAAATTCGACCCAAGGAGGAACGTCAGAGCGAAAGCTGTGTGCAATGTTCTGGTGCACACATTCCCTTTGTTGGGTTCTTGACATGAAAGTGTCGGGAATAGCTGAGGATATGTGGACGGGAGTTTTTATAATGAGGACTGATTCCCAGTCATCCAGGCATTGCCATGAGTAATAGCAGCAATAACCTGTTTGTGGTTTAAAGGAGGAAGGAGTATTTCAACTGCACGTATTCTTTCTTTTCCCTCCCCTCCCCTCCCCACCAAAGGGAGGTATTTTTAAATCTCCTAACTCTGGCGGTACTGGGTCTGTTTGGTTTGTCAGCACCTTGGCAACACACCATCTCACACATGTTCCCTCTCATCGCACGCCCACTCCACTGATCCTGCACACAGGAGCACGAGCGAGGGAGAGCACTGCCGATCCTGCAGCCTATTTGATAGATTGGGGGTTGAGAACTCCAGGGTTTGGTTCGATTTTGCTCTTCGCTGTCACCCATGCAGTTTGCAGAGTTGATCACCGGATCGTGAAGTGGAGCAAAATCTTATTCTTTCATTGTACAAAGTTCCAGAAATCTACTGGAGATTTAAGATTTAGGAGTAAGCCATTTAGAAAGGAGACGAGGAAACACTTTTTCTCACAGAGAGTTGTGAGTCTGTGGAATTCTCTGCCTCAGAGGGCGGTGGAGGCCGGTTCTCTGGATGCTTTCAAGAGAGAGCTAGATAGGGCTCTTAAAAATAGCGGAGTCAGGGGATATGGGGAGAAGGCAGGAACGGGGTACTGATTGGGGATGATCAGCCATGATCACATTGAATGGCGGTCGGTGCTGGCTCGAAGGGCCGAATGGCCTACTCCTGCACCTATTGTCTATTGTCTCTGCCACTGATTGTACTCAGAAAATCAAGAGGAGAAACAAAGAGCATAGAACAGTACAGCACAAGAACGTAGCCCTTGTCCCTCAATGTCTGTGCTGAACACGATGCCAAGACCATCCATTAACTACCTGTATATAATCCATATCCCTCTATTTCCTGTATATCCGTGTGCCTATGCATAAGGCTCTTAAATGCCTCTATCTTATCTGGCTCAACCACCACTGCTGGCAGCATGTTACAGGCACTCACCACCCTCTCTGTGCAGGGAGTATTGTCTTTTATCTCTGTCCTTCTCACCGAAAAACTATGTCCTCTAGTATTTGAATCATCCATCCTGGGAAAAGAGTTCTGACTGTCCACCACTGTGCCTCTCATAATTTAATATACTTCTATCGAGTCTCCCCGCAATCCCCGACTTTCCAGAAACAAATGATCCATTTGTCCAACCTAATCCAGGCATCATTCTGGTGAACCCCTGCTGCACCCTTTCCTAAGTCTCCGCATCCTTCCTGTAATCCTTCCTCCACCAGAACTCGACGCAATATTCCAAATGCTGCCTGGCCAAAGCCCATCTTGGTTTCCTGACTCTTGTACTGGGTGTCCTGACCAACGAAGGCAAGCATACACCATGGGGAAGAAGACACCCTATCTATTTCCCCTCATATTACGCACATCTCTAAGATCGCCACGCAGAAGTGTGTGGGACTTGGTCGGCTAATGGAAATTACCCCTCGTGTGCAGATGAGTGGTAGAATCTGGGAATGTGGACAGAATAAAATGGGATTACTGTAAACTCTGGGGCTCGGGACTGGGCTCCCATGCTGTCGGACTTTATGACTGCGAATGCATTAAGCAGTTATTCCACTGGATCCAGTCCAGCAAAGGGAACGTTGACATGAAAGCATCTATCGGAAAGAAAGCCGACTTCATTGATCCTTACAAATCCTGCATTTGAAAGTAAGAATTTTACTGAAGACGCAGCTGGCTTGGACTCTGGTTTATGTTTGATGAGTAGCTTTTTCAAGTTTAATTGAGTTTATCGTCACGTGTACCGATGTACAGTGAAAAGCTTTTGTGTGCTGACCAGCCAGCGGAATGACGTTACATGATTACACTCGAGCCGTCCCCAGTGTGCATGTACGTAGTGAAGGGAATCGTGTTTTGATACATGGACAAGTTTTCTTCATTTACCATTTTAGACTTTAAACGTTAGTGAGACAGTGCGGAAGCAGGTCCTCCAACCCACCAAGAACGTGCCGACCGGTGATCCCTGTAGACCAGCACTATCCTACACACTAGGGACAAATTTACAGTTTTACTGAAGCCAATCAACCTTCAAACCTGCATGTCTTTGGAGTGTGGGAGGAAACCGGATCACCCGAAAGAACCCCACGCTGTCGCGGGGAGACCAGTAGAAACCCATACAGAGTGCACCCGTAGTCAGGATCGGGCGCGGGTCTCTGGCGCTGTGAGGCCACAACTCTTGAATGAAACAACAGCAAACTCAAATCTTTTTTATGGATGAGAGGAGAAAATTCTACGAATGATGTTAATCTGCCAAGCAATCAGCAGCATCACATCTGCGTGTAGAGTGACCTTCCTGGATGGCAGGAGATTTGTAAATAAAATTGATTTGGCTCTTTCCGAGCATGTGGAAAGTTTTTTTTTTCTAAATGCGAATAATCAGTTTGGATCCGTCAAATTGCAAATCTTGTACTTTTGCTGTTAATTATATAGTGTTCGGTTTACTTGAACAAGAATGAGTTGACAAACCAAGTTGTTGACACAGTCTGCAATTGTGCGCGGCCTCTTTGGCACCTGCCAGATGGTGCTGGCCATTTACATAGACTCTGTCATTATTATCAAGACTTTTAAATCCTGTTGCTCTTTCATCTTAAACCAAACATCATTCACTTGGCTGTAAAGTGTCTCTGCTTATGTACTTAGTGAATAGTGCTTCTTGATTCAAGTTTGATTTCATGACAGTGGAGAAAGATCCGTGTGCATATTTGTTGAATGAGCAATGTTTCTGTGTTCCATTCTGCAATTACACAAGTTGCTCGTTGCAGAGCCGGCAGTTTAGTTTAGTTTAGTTTAGAGATACAGCGCGGAAACAGGCCCTTCGGCCCACAAGCGATCCCCCGGCACATTAACACTACCCAACACACACTAGGGGGGGTTGGAAGATTGCAACCTTTACGTGGCCCGCCCTGTTTCGACTAATGCAATCAACTCGACGTGCACAAACGGAAGATCAAATAGAACAAGTTGTCCAACAACTTTAGGCTGTGCACGCCACACAAAAGAAGAAGACGAACACACACTAGGTACAATTTGCACCAAGCCATTTAACCTACAAACCTGTACGTCTTTATAGTGTGGGAGGAAACCGAAGATCTCAGGGAGAACGTACAAACTCCGTACCATAGTCGGGATCAAACCTGGGTCTCTGGCGCTTTATGCGCTGTAAGGCAGCGACTCTACCGCTGCGCCACTGTGCCGCCCATACCCTTGGTTCATACGGTTTAGTATTTGCAAGGCCTTGAAATCCGTCAGATTATTCAATCTTTTCTCATTTATACCTAACCTTCAGCAAGCTTTCGACTGAAGTGGAGCGAACCTTAAAGACCAATGCAAAACTATTCAACGTATAGTTGGTAACATATATATTGGCATAGTGCCGCAGTGCTGGAGCTTATCCATATGCCGATCCAAAAGTGTCTTTCACACCAACATCCTATCTGCCTCCATCACCACACCCGGCAGCACGTTCAAGGCACTTGCCACCCCTGCTTAAAAAAAAACTTGCCTTTGCATGTTTTGATCAAGGAAGGCATGCTGTACTGATGTAAAAATCCTGGGAGTATTTTATCAAGTGGGCAGAACTAGTCAAGTCTGTTCTTTTTCTCCAGAGATGCTGCCTGTCCCTCTGAGTTACTCCAGCTTTTTGTGTCTATCTTTGGTGTAAACCAGCATCTGCAGTTCCTTCTTGCACCGTAATGACCAAAGATTCCCCAACTTGTAATGGTAACTCTGTTTCTCTTTCCACAGATGTGGCCTGATGTGTTGGTCGTCTCCATGTTTTTCTATTTTATTTCAGATTTCTAACCTCTGCAGTTTTTTTTTGTGTTTTTTTTCCCATTCTATGCACTGACATCCTCCCTTGCATTTCACACTCAGTTGCAATAAGCAAGACAGTCACCAGCACATTCATTTATTTGCTATTTTCTCATACTTAATCTGTGGGAAATGCTTGATCTATTTGCTTCCGAGACCATGGATAGAGTTCAAAAATATTCATCCTGCCTGTGGAATTTTAGGACGTTTTTAAGGGGTGTGATTTCTGTGCAAATGTGCTCTATAAAAACCAAGATATCTTATTTCAGGAAAACATCTGTAATACTGCAGTCCGTGCATGCTTTGAGTGACACGCCAGAGAGGGAATAAAATGTAAAATGGACTGATATCTTCATTGCACTCTTGGACAAACAATTGAATATAAAGGTATATAAGAATATAAGTATAAAAAGAATATAAAGGAATATAAAGTTGTACAGCGTCTTGGTGAGGCCGCACCTCGAGTATTGCGTACAGTTTTGGTCTCCTAATCTGAGGAAAGACATTCTTGCCATAGCGGGAGTACAGAGAAGGTTCACCAGACTGATTCCTGGGATGGCAGGACTTTCATATGAGGAAAGACTGGATAGACTCGGCTTGTACTCGCTGGAATTTAGGAGATTGAGGGGGCATCTTATAGAGGCTTACAAAATTCTTAAGGGGTTGGACAGGCTAGATGCAGGAAGATTGTTCCCGATGTTGGGGAACTCCAGGACAAGGGGTCACAGTTTAAGGATAAGGGGGAAGTCTTTTAGGACCGAGATGAGAAGATCTTTTTTCACACAGAGAGTGGTGAATCTGTGGAATTCTCTGCCACAGAAGGTAGTTGAGGCCAGTTCATTGGCTATATTTAAGAGGGAGCTAGATGTGACCCTTGTGGCTAAAGGGATCAGGGGGTATAGAGAGAAGGCAGGTACAGGATACTGAGTTGGATGATCAGCCATGATCATATTGAATGGCGGTGCAGGCTCGAAGGGCCGAATGGCCTACTCCTGCACTTATTTTCTATGATTCTATGAATGAAAAGGCCAATAATTATATTTTAAAAAAATAACAATGTCTGAATGTTTTGTACATATCAAAGTTAAAAGAATGAGCAGTACAAACTTGGATACACTGGCAATAAAGCTACCCTATTGTACAGCTTCAAGACTTTGTAGCCTTCAAGCAAACGTCAAAGCGGGCAGCACGATGGCGCAGCGGTAGAGTTGCTGCCTTATGGCGCCAGAGACCCAGTTTCGTTCCTTACTACAGGTGCTGTCTGTATGGAGTTTGCACGTTTTCTCCGTGACGATCCGGGCTTTCCCCCAGATGCTCCGGTCTCCTACCACACTCCAAAGACGTGCAGGGTTGTAGATTAATTGGCTTCAGTAAGAGATTGTAAATTGGCCCCAGCGCGTAGGATAGTGCTAGTATTCTGGGACCGCCGGTAGGCACAGACCCGTTGGTCTGCTCTGTATCTCTGAACTAAACAAAAGAGTACGTGAGGACTGGCTTGTACCATGTTCCTTTATTTCCTTTTATGTGCGCAGCCTACTTATATTTGTTAATCTTCTTCTCAGAAGAAATGGCCAAATTATCCATTTTAATTTTATTTCCGATACTGCTACCCTTATGTGACATTGGAGCAATATTATATTTGCTGTTTAAAAAAATTAGAATGATGAACGTGCTGGAAAGTAAGACCATCGTACTATCCCACGCGTGATCTTTTTGCATTGCACATTGAAGGAATCTCTGAGTTGAGCCAAGTTTATAGTCATATGTTCAAGTGCGGTGAGGTACAGGTTCAAAGGTTTAGAGATCCAGCATGGAAAGTAGTCATGGTCATACAGCAGGGAAACAGGCCCTTCGGCCCAACTTGCCCATGCCGACCAAGATGCCCCATCTACATGAGTCACACCTGCCCGCGTTTGACCCATATCCCTCTAAACCTGTCCTATAATTGTACCTGTCCAAATGTCTTTTAAATCTTGTAATTATCTACCGCAACTTGTCTCAACTACTTCATCTGACAGCTCGTCCAACGCACGCACCACCCTCCTCTCCACAAGTCCACGCCAACCATCAATCACTTGATCAGATTAGTTCTATGTTATCCCACTTTATCACCCACTGGTTACACACCAAGGGCAATGTTTTAATTATAGGCCAATTGACTTACAACCAGCGCATCTGGGATAAGGTCGTAAGTCATACAAGCAGAATTAGGCCATTCAGCCCATTAAGTCTACTCCGCCATTTAATCATGGCCGATCTATCTCTCCCTCCTTACCCCATTCTCCTGACCCTCGTACTAATCAAGAATCTATCTGAAGAAGGGTCTCGACCCGGAACATCGCCTATCTCCTTCGTTCCCGCTGAGTTTCTCCAGCCTTTTGTGTACCCAAGAATCTATCTATCTCTTCCTTAAAAATATCCATTGACTTGGCCTCCACAGCCTTCTGTGACAAAGAATTCCACAGATTCACCACCCTCTGACTAAAGAAATTCTTCCTCATCATGTTCCAAAAGGAACGTCCTTTCATTCTGAGGCTATGACCTCTAGTCCTAGACTTTCCCACTAGTGGAAACATCCTCTCCACATCCACTCTATCCAAGCCTTTCACTATTCTGGACGTTTCAATGAAGTTCCCTCTCATCCTTCTAAACTCCAACGAGTACAGGCCCAATGCCGACAAACGCTCATCATATCTTAACCCATGGATGTGGGAGGAAACAGCCCCGATCGCAGGGAGAGCATGCAAACTCCACACAGACGGCATCCAAGGTCAAGTTTGATCCTTTTGTCTCTGGCAGTTTGAGGCAACAGATCTCCCAGTTGTGCCCCACACAGTTTTGCTGCAAAATCTCGCAGGAGCATCACAGGTACATAGACTCAGACAACACGCAAATCATATATTATGTAGAAAGGCAACGGCATTCAACCCTTCTGGTTACTGGAGCAACCTTGCCAGCATCACCAATTGCAAAAATTTGCAGCATGGCTAATCTGTAACTCAACTCCTTTCTCTTGTCCATAACCCATTTCTTTTAGTAACCTTACTGGAAAAAAACATCTATTAGAGTGCCGGAGTAACTCAGCGGATCAGGCAGCATCCCTGAAGAATGTGTATGGGTCAGGGCCATGCCTGAAATGTCACCTTTCCATGTTCTCCAGAGATGTTGCCCGACCGGCTGAGTTTCCTCAGCACCTTGTGTGTTGTTGTAGCTAGACACGTGGATATGTGCAGGCAGAAGAGATGTGTTTCATGTGGCACTGTGTTCAGCACAGATATTGTGGACCGAAGGACCTGTTGCTGTGCTGTATTGTTCAATGTTCTAACATTTCCATGTGGCCGTGACTCGGGCAGGATGCTGATCTCATCTTTTGCGGAGCTTCAGGGATGCCATGGAACTGAACCCTGATGGCATCTGCCCAAACCCTGGCTCCTTGTTTCTGCTTTTCACATTTCCCTGGTGTTGCCTCAACCAAACCTATCAGCCATGATCACATTGAATTTTAACATTTAACATCGATTTTAACATTTAAAAGTAAAGTGGATAGGTATATGGACGGGAAGGGAATGGAGGGGTATGGTTTGAGTGCACGTAGATGGGACTAGGGGAAAATAATGGTCGGCATGGACTGGAAGGGCCGAGAGGGCCTGTTTCCGTGCTGTAATTGTTATATGTTATATATTATATATGAATGGCGTTGCTGGCTCGAAGGACCAAATGGCCTACTCCTGCACCTATTGTCTATTGAGACTACGTTGGACAGATGTTTCTTAAATTGATGGTTCCTCCAAATGTTTTTCCTTCCATGAATTTGGCACATTTTATCTGTTTTTCCAAACAGTAAAAAAAGCATACTTAAAGAAAACTATTTAACATTGCCAACGATTTTAAAATCTACCATCTCGGTCCTTCCCAATCAATGACATAAATGAGTAAATTAATCAAATGGGTTTGAAGCCCGCTTGTGTTAAGCTTTACACTTAGTTTAACATTCGAGTTTTGAAAGGCAAAGTTTTCAGTATTCCCTCCTTGTGGACCCTCCTATAAGTCCCTGTGGTTCCTTACAACCATTTAATAGGACTGCTTCCGTGTCGCACATATTCGGGACTGATCCCCTCATCCTGTGTCTGTGAATCTAGACTCCAAAATTACAGTCATTAACTCATTGCAAGATACCTTTTGGAAACGTTTCCTTCGGCCCATCGAGTTGACACCGGCCGTCTCACCTGTTCTATGTTATCCCACTTTGTTATCCACTCCCTACATACGCGGGGGGATAATTTGCAGAGGCCAAGTAATGAAAGGCCTGGATAGAGTGGATGTGGAGAGGATGTTTCCACTGGTGGGAGAGTCGAGGACCAGAGGCCACAGCCTCAGAATGAAAGACGTACCTTTAGAAAGGAGATGAGGAGGAATTTCTTTAGTCAGAGGGTGGTGAATCTATAATTAATTGGCACTCACGGCCGTGGAGGCTGTCCATGGATATTTGTACTGCAGAAATGGAAGATTCTTGATTAGCATGGTGTCTGGGGTTAAGGGGGAAGGCAGGAGAATGGGGTTGAGAGGGAGAGATAGATCAGCCATGATTGAATGGCGGAGTAGACCTGATGGGCCAAATGGCCTAATTTCAAGTTCAAGAGACATTTGTTGTCACTTGCACCAATTGGTGCAGTGAGATTTGAATTACTATACGAATAAAAATAACACAATACACGATAGAGTTTAACGTTAACATCCCCACACAGTAGAATCAACGTTTCCCATTGAGGGAAGGCAATAAAGTTCAGTCCCCTTCCTCTTTGGCCACCCGTGGTCGGGGCCTTCAGGCCCTATCGCCGGGATGATCGGAGCTCCGGTGTCGGAAAGGAGAACATTCTCAGCGGCTCGGAGTTTCCGAATCGGCCACTTCCTACCGGAGACCGCGGCTCCGGAAGTCCACAGGCCGAGCTGGGCGGAGATTCAACGTTGGCGACCCCCGACGAGAGGTCCCGGGACTCCACGATGTTAAAGTCAGCGGCGCCCGCAGCTGGAAGCTCCGCAAACCACAGCCCCGCGCGCGGTGTTAAACAGCAGTCGCAACACTCCGGCGCTCCACACGGCGATCCCCGGTGAAGCATCGCCCGCTCCGCGATGGAATCCAGTACAGCACTGCTGCTGAAGTTCTGGCCGGTCTCCGGCAGGAAAGGCAGCGCCAATCCAGATGGTAAGCCGTGAGGTAATAATTGAGCTTGCATACCTGGGGAAGACATACCTCGTTTCAGTTCTAGGTGACGGGCAATTTATCCTGAGCCTAAAGGGGCAGTGGCTCAAGACGATATAGCCAATGAAAACCTTTTTGTATCTTGTGGACACAAGGAACTGCAGATGCTGGTTTAAAAAAGGAGACAAAGTGTTGAAATAACTCGACAGCGTCTCTTGAGAACATGAATAGGTGACATGTAATTTTGGCATCCTAATTTGAGGAAGGACATTCTTGCTATTGAGGGAGTGCAGTGTAGGTTTACAAGGTTAATTCCCAGGATGGCGGGACTGTCATATGCTGAGAGAATGGAGCAGCTGGGCTTGTACACTCTGGAGTTTAGAAGGATGAGGGGGGATCTTATTGAAACATATAAGATTATTAAGAGTTTGGACACGCTTGAGGCAGGAAACATGTTCCCGATGTTGGGGGAGTCCAGAACCAGGGGCCGGAGTTTAAGAATATGGGGTAAGCCATTAGGAACTGAGATGAGGAAACATTTTTTCCCACCGAGAGTTTTGAGTCTGTGGAATTTTCTGCCGCAGAGGGCGGTGGAGGCCAGTTCACTGGATGCTTTCAAGAGAGAGCTAGATAGGGCTCTTAAAGATAGCGGAGTCAGGGGATATGGGGAGAAGGCAGGAACGGGGCACTGATTGGGGATGATCAGCCATGATCACATTGAATGGCGGTGCTGGCTTGAAGGGCCGAATGGCCTACTCCTGCACCTATTGTTTATTGTCTCTTGTCTCTTGTCTATTTCACTTATCCATGTTCTCCAGAGATGCTGTCTGACCCACTGAGTTAGTCCAGCACTTTGTGCCTTTTAGTTTCTTTTTCTTCAAGCCCTCATTTACATTTTCCTTTTGGTTGAATTTAGTACTGTAGAGGTGAAGACATGGGATCTTCATGGCCTTCTCAGTTTGGTGGTTTTGGACAAATTTGAGAGAATCTAAGGGAAGATAACGGTGTAACATGCCTTTCCAATTTAGCCCTCTCCTTGTGAGAGAACTGGAACATAATTGTTCCATCCACTATACTCTAATCTTAGTCCATCTGTACTCTTGAATGAATGAATAAGCTTATTGGCCAAGTATGTTCACATACAAGGAATTTGCCTTGGTGCTCCGCTTGCAAATAACAACTGGACACACAGTAACAATTAAGAATGACACATAAAACATTAAACATTAATAATAAAACATTGTAGTTTAAACATGTGAATGAAATAAAATACCAGCGCAAACGGAGTAAAAAAAGACTTTTGGTTATTGAGTAGAGCTACTACTCGTGGAAAAAAGCTGTTTTTATGTCTGGCTGTGGCGGCTTTGACAGTCCGGACTTGACTTCCAGGGGGAAGTGCTTCAAAGAGGTTGTGGCCAGAGTGCGAGGGGTCAGATATGATCTTACCCGCTCGCTTCCTGGCCCTTGCAGTGTACAGTTTGTCAATGGGGCGGAGGTTGCAGCCAACAACCTTTTGAACGGACGATTCGCTGCAGCCTCCGGGTGTCGTGCTTGGTGGCTGAGCTAAACCATGGTAGAGAAGGTGAGGACCGACTCTACAATGGCCGTATAGAATTGGACCATCTTTGCCTGTGGCAGATTGCGTTTCCTCAGCTGCAACAAGGACCTGGCACAAAACCAGACACGGATCAAATCAGCAATACGGTTTGATCCACAAGTACATCCTCTGTTGGGCCGTTTTATGGTCTTCACTGTACCTCATCAGTACAAGTGATAGCAAACTGAACTTAACTGGAGTGCACATTGATAGGAGTGAGAGAGGATAAAATAGATGAGAAGTTGTCTTTGTAGGTGGCATTCAGAAAGTCTGAATTTGTAAAGAATGGTTAAGATTAGGAGCCTGCCCAACTTGGATCGTGTGTATAAAAATAGACACATGTTTGTTGGTTTTATCTGAATGTGCCTTACATATTGCTCTTTATATACCACAGATGTCACCATTCAGCGCCAGGACCTGAATAAAGCTTTTAATCCACACAGTTGTTTGTTCTATCTTGTTTTGAATGGCATCCAGCACTCCACCCCTCGTCTTGTGTGGGAGAAATGTTATAACCATTGCTCACTTCTCATCTCTTTGTTGCAAGGGAATGCAATCACTGCTAATTGTCCTCTGTTTAGGTATTCAATACTCTTTGTCGCCTTGTCTGGTGATTTGAAAAAAAAAGAAAGATTCTTTGCACACTGGGTTCTGTAAAACAAAGTCCTTCTTAGTAATTTAAAATAATGTCTCCACAGTTTTCCCTTTTATGAGACGAGTCACTCCCCCGACAAGAGGAATTAAATCCAACTTCCTTCCCATTCAGCCCAAAAGTAAATCTTGAAAACCTTAAGCCACTCTTTGAAATGCTGTGAAATACTATCGTAATCTCGGAGGTTTTGAATTATGATTTCTTTTCTCAATTGTGGAATGGATGCCTTGATGCTATTTATGCTTGAAGACAAAACGCCAGTATTGAATGAACTGTATCATCCCTGTCCATTGGAAATATTACTTTCCACAGCCTTTTGTTTGCCTTCCCATTGCTGTTTTTGAAGCAGCTTACGTTGGTGAGCTGATATATGCGTTCCCATCACAGAACCCTTCCGCAGTGCTACAAATCTCAGCTGTAAAATTACCTCATCACTATGCACTGTTAACTTTACAAAGTTTCTACCTTGAGAGAATCCAAACAAAGATCGGTTCACTGAAAGGACAACGAGAGATCCCGAACTGTAGCATTGAATAGTTTGTGTTTTATAAATCAGTCATGAGCCATTACATAGAGATTATAAAATCCTACATGATGTACAATATATAATCTTGTATATAATGTGTGTATGTTGATGTATATAATATGAAACATGAGGTTCCTGCGGATGTTCCAATTTCCTCCCACATCCCAAAGACGTGCGGGCTTGTAAATTAGACACAAAATACTGGAGTAGCTCAGCGGGACAGGCAGTATCTCTGGATAGAAGGAATGGGTGACGTTTCGGGTCGAGACCCTTCCTCTGACGCTGCCTGTCCAGCTGAGTTAGTCCCGTACTTTGTGTCTTATCACAATGTAAACCAGCATTTGCAGTACTATCACTGTTTGCTTTGTTGTTACCTTCTAGCTAACAATGATCTATTCTGCATTTTCATAGAAGCATAGAAACATAGACAATAGGTGCAGGAGCAGGCCATTTGGCTCTTCGAGCCAGCACCGCCATTCAATGTGATCATGGCTGATCATCCACAACCAGTAACCTGTGCCTGCCTTCTCCCCTTATCCCTTGATTCTGCTAGCTCCTGGAGCTCTATTTAACTCTCTTTTAAATTCATCCAGTAAATTGGCCTCCACTGCCTTCTGTGGCAGAGAATTCCACAAATTCACAACTCTCTGGGTGAAAAAGTTTTTTCTCACCTCAGTTTTAAGTAGCCTTCCCTTTATTCTTAGAATGTGGCCCCTGGTTCTGGACTCCCCCTACATTGGGACCATTTTTCCTGCATCTAGCTTGTCCAGTCCTTTTATAATTCTATACGTTTCTGTAAGATCCCTTCTCATCCTTCTAAATTCTAGTGAATACGAGCCCAGTCTTTCCAATCTTTCCTAATATGACAGTCCCGCCATCCTGGGGATTAACCTCGTGAACCTATGCTGCACTGCCTCAATAGCAAGGATGTCCTTCCTCAAATTAGGAGACCAAAACTGCGCACAATACTCCAGGTGTGGTCTCACTGGGGCCCTGTACAACTGCAGAAGGACCTCTTTACTCCTATACTCAAATTCCTCTCGTTATGAAGGCCAACATGCCATTCGCTTTCTTCACTGCCTGCTGTACCTGCATGTTTACTTTCAGCGACTGGTGTACAAGGACACCCAGGTCTCGTTGCACTTCCCTTTTTCCTAATCTGACACCATTAAGATAATAATCTGCCTTTTTGTTCTTGCCGCCAAAGTGGATAACCTCACATTTATCTACATTATACTGCATCTGCCATCTATCTGCCTACTCACTCAACCTGTCCAAGTCACCCTGCAACCTCCTAGCATCCTCTTTGCAGTTCAGACTGCCACCCAGATTTATGTCATCTGCAGATTTGCTCCTGTTAGTTTTAATTCCATCATCTAAATCATTAATATATATTGTAAATAGCTGCAGTCCCAGCACCGAGACTTGCGGCACTCCACTCGCCACTTCCTTCCACTCCAACTCTTTGTTTCGTGTCTGCCAACCAATTCTCTATCCATGTCAATACCCTATCCCTAATATCATGTGCTCTAATTGTGCCCACTAATCTCCTGTGTGGGACCTTATCAAAGGTTTTCTGAAAGTCCTGATACACCACATCCACTGGCTCTACTTCATCCATTTTACTTGTCATATCCTCAAAAAATTCCAGAAGATTAATCAAGCAGGATTTCCTCCTCATAAATCCATGCTAACTTGGACTAATCCTTTTACTGCTATCCAAATGCGCCGTTATTAATTGACTCCAGCATCTTCCCCACCACCAAAGTTAGGCTAACTGGTCCATAATTCCCCCTTTTCTCTCTCGCTCCTTTCTTGAAAAGTGGGATAACATTGGCTATCCTCCAATCCACAGGGACTGATCCTGAATCTATAGAACATTGGAAAATGATCATCAATGCGTCCACGATTTCTAGAGCCACCTCCTTGAGTATCCTAGGATGCAGACCATCAGGCCCTGGGGATTTATCAGCCTTCAGTCCCATCAGTCTATTCAATACTATTTCTCGCCTAATGCAAATTTCTTTCAATTCCTCTGTCTCCCGAGATCCCCTGTCCTCTAGTACATCTGGGAGATTGTTTGTGTCTTCCTTAGTGAAGACAGAACCAAAGTACCTATTCAACTCTTCTGCTATTTCCTTGTTCCCCATAATAATTTCACCTGTTTCTGCCTTCAAGGGACCCACATTTGTCTTTACTAATCTTTTTCTCTTAACATACCTAAAGAAGCTTTTACTATCCTTTGTTATATTCTTGGCCAGCTTACCCTCATACTTCATCTTTTCACCCCATATTGCCTTTTTTGTTACCTTCTGTTGTCCTTTGAAAGTTTTCTAATCATCTGGCTTCCCGCTACTCTTTGCTGTGTTATACATCTTTTCTTTTAGTTTTATTCCATCTCTAACTTGTCAGCCACAGTTGCCTCTTACTCCCCTTTAGAATCTTTCTTCCTCTTTAGAATGAAATCTTCTGGATAATGCCCAGAAATTCCTGCCCTTGCTGTTCCATCGCCATTCCTTCTAGAATCTTTTCCTTGGCCAGCTCCTCTCTCATGCCTTCATAGTCCCAGGAAACACTGACACTTCTGATTTAACCGTCTCCCTCTCAAATTGCAGATTAAAATGTATCATATTATGGTCACAACCTCCTAGCGGTTCCTTTACCTTGAGTTCCCTTATTAAATCTGGTTCATTAGACAACACTAAATCCAGAATTGCCTTCTCTCCGGTAGGCTCCAGTACAAGCTGCTCTAAGAATCCATCTCGGAGGCACTCTACAAACTCCCTTTCTTGGGGTCCTGAACCAACCTGATTTTCCCAGTCTACCTGCATATTGAAATCTCCCATATCCACAGTGGCATTACCTTTGTTACATGCCAGTTTTAACTCCTGCTGCAACTTGCACCCTATATCCAGGCTACTGTTTGGGGGCCTGTAGATAACTCCCATTAGTGTCTTCTTACCTTTACAATTCCACAATTTTATCCACAGCGACTCTACATCATCAATCCCTGTCACCCCTCGCAAGGGACTGAATTTCATCCCTCACCAACAGAGTTACCCCACCTCCACTGCCCACCTGCCTGTCCTTTCTATAGGATGTATAATCCTGACTATTCAGTTCCCAGTCCTGATCCTCCTGCTGCAATGCCCTTGCCCTCATCCCCTTTTCACACCTTATGCTTCCTTATCTCTGTATGTCCCTCTCCCCTGACTCCGTCTGATGAAGGACCCGAAACGTCACCCGTTCCTTCTATCCAGAGATGCTGCCTATCCCGCTGAGGTACTCCAGCATTTCGTGTGTATCTTTGATGTAAACCAGCGTCTGCAGTTCCTCTTCCTGCAACATTTTGTCTGCAGCTCCTTCCTACACACGGGTTTGTAGGTTAACTGGCCTTTGTAAAATTGCCCCTAGTGTGCAAGGAGTGGACGAGGAAATGGGATAACATTGAACTTGTGTGAACAGGTCGGCTTGGAATGAGTGGGCCAAAGGGTCTGTTTCCATGCTGTATCTCTAAAACGAATTAATTCTTGGCAATGAAAATTAGAACACAAAAAATATCTATGTAGATTATACTTTGCATTTAATTGCAAGTTATCTAATTTACACTTGTCTTGTTGATGCTGTATGACTGATGGGATTCTGAGCACTCCCTTTTAACGTGCTAATAGACTTGAAAAGGTCTCACAGTGCTCACCTTGCTGTACGATAAGATCACGACTGGTTTTAGCAACTTAAGGAGCAATCAGCAACTGTTTAAACACATTTTGAATGGAGAAGCATCTTGAAATCAGATACAAATGGCAAAAATGAAAGAACGTCTGCGACTGGTGACTCGGTCAAAGATATTGATGTTAAAGCTGGAGCGAGGAGATGAGAGGTGGATGAATTTAGTGATGAAACTTAGCTTGTTAGCGGGAGATAGGGCAGCCAATATGTACAGCTGTTATGAAAGATAATCGAGTTCGAAAAATGCAGACATCTGAGCATTGTTCAGCTGGTGGAAATATGAAGATGTGCATGGAATTTGATTTGATTTGATTTTATTGCTTGTCATTCGAACCTCAGAGAGGCTCGAACGAAACTCCGTTTCTACAACCAGAACAATTCATAAAAAACACACAAACAATTCAATTGACACAAACATCCATCACAGTGAATCTCCTCCTCACTGTGATGGAAGGCAAAGTCTTCTCTCTCCTGTTGCAGAGATGGATAGTTTAGTTTATTGTCCCGTGTACTGAGGTGCAGTGAAAAGTTTTTGTTGCGTGCTAACCAGTCAGCGGAAAGACAATAGGTGACTACAATCGAGCCGTCCACAGTGTACAGCGATCAAGGGAATAACGTTTAGTGCAAGATAAAGCCAGTAAAGTCTTCTTCTTGCGTGTATGGCGTGCTTGATCTATTTGATCTTACTTGATTGTGCACGCCGGGTTGATTGCATTCGTCGAAACAGGGCGGACCACGCAATCTCCCACCCCGCCAGCAAAGACCAATCAAAGATAGTCCGAGGGTCTCCAATGAGGTAGGACTGCTGGCTAGTTGTGGTAGGACGATAACAGGATATGCAGAGAATTGAGGAAAAACAAGTTGTCGTAGCAGAATTTGGCATAACAAGTCTACTCCGCCATTCAATCATGGTTATTCGATCTGTCTCTCAACTCAATTCTCCTGCCTTCGCCCCATATTCCCTGACACCCACACCAATCAAGAATTTGTCTATCTCCGCCTTAAAAATACCCATTGACTTGGCCTCCACAGTCACCTGTGGCACAAACAATTGAGGGACATGGATCACGTGTCGACAGCTGAAACTCACTTCTCTGATGTTAGGCACAGACATTATGGGCCGTAGGGCCTGTTCCTGTGCTCTACAGTTCTGTGACGCAGAGGAGGGAAAAGGTCATGGAGAGATTTCAGTGCCAGTGTGAAACCTTTAACATTGGTGTGCAAGGTACCATTGTAAGTTAGCAAATAATGGCACGTTAGTAGGAGAACTGTAGACACAAGGAACTGCCGATGTTGGTTTACAAAGTAGACGCGGAGTGCTGGAGTAACTCCGAGTCGGGCAGCCTCTCTGGAGAACAATGGTCGGGACCCTTCTTCAGTCTGATTGGAGTTGAGGGAGGGAGGGTGAAAAGAAAATTGGAAGAGAGCATGGCAAGGGAAACAGGTGAGCGTTTTGTTTTCTTGGCAGATGGTTGGGCAAAAGCCAGAGATAAAATAACAAAAGATAGTCAGATAGGAGATAAGGTGTGAAATGTGAAACCAGATGAGGGGATATAGGTGGAAGGGGATGGGAGGAGAGGGGAAAGGGAGATATGGGTGGGGCACATGGAAGAAAGAGGGGGAAAAAAGAGGGAGATGTCCGCTAGTTACCTAAAATTGGACAATTCAGTGTTAATCTAAAATTAGAAAATTAAATTACTTACTGAGGTAATCTCTCACGTCGTGTGTTTCTTAAATTGACAACTACGAGAAAAAGAGATGAGGACGAATTTGTTAAGTCAGAGGGTGGTGAATCTGTGGAATTCCTTGCCACAGACGGCAGTGGAGGCCAAGTCATTGAAGGAGGTCTGAAGAAGCGTCTCAACCCGAAACATCACCTATTGCTTTTTTCTCCCCAGAGAGTTACTCCAGCACTTTGTGTTTATCGACATTGTATATTTTTAAGGCAGAGATTGACAGATTCTTGACTGCCAAAGGTGTCGAGGGTTATGGTGAGAAGGCAGGAGAATGGGTTGAGAGGAAAGATAGATTGGTCACGATTGAATGGCGGAGTAGACTCGATGGGCTGAATAGCCTAATTCTGCTCCACGACTTATGAAGAACTGGCTTCCTGTGTATTGTACAGGGCTGCCAACTGTCACACTTTGAGTGTGAGACTCACGCATGTGAAGAAACTCTCACGCCCTCACGCTCATCAGAAATTTCTCACGCTCTGCGGTGAGAAATTCTGTGATCAGCGAAAAGTTCAAAACTCAGATAAACTGCATGGTTCGCGGGTGTTGGAGAGCCGGGTGCTGAGGGAGGGATTGAAGCAGGGAGAGAGGGGGGAGGGAGATGGGGGAGACAGATGGAGATAGAGGAGAAGAGAGGAGAGCTAGAGAGGGGGAGAGAGGAGAGGGATGGGGAGAGAGTGAGAGGGGGTGAGAGGGAGAGACAGAGGGAGAGAAGAGGGAGGGAGGGGGGAGAGAGAGGGGGGGATAGAGAAGCAGGGCTGCCAACTCCCATGCACTGAGTGTGAGAATCACACATTTCGACAAATTCTCACGCTGATCACAAATTTCCAACGCTCTGTCGTGAGAAATTCTGTGATCAACGAAAATTTCAAAACTCATATCAACTGCATGGGCCATGGGAGTTGGAAGCAGAAGCAGCAACGGGGACAGATGCAGACGGGGAGCGGGGCTAGCGAGTGTTTGCCGGGCTGGCGAGTCGCTCACTGCAGATCCGGCCATGGAGCAGCCTAATTGCAAGGCGTCGGAAGCGTTGTGCCGCTGCCGTGAGAGTCTCTGTGCAAAATTCTCCAGGTGACCGGCATGGATCAGGCTGCGGCTCGGTGCATCCTGGAGGACAACCAGTGGCTGCTGGAAGCAAGCACCAAGCACTGGGTAGAAACGGTGGAAGATAGTGGACTTCAAATGGGGGTGGTTGGAGAAAGCATCCTGCTTGCCTGCTAGATTTTCACTTACTGTAACTGCAGGAAAAATGTTCCCGATGTTGGGGGATTCAGAACCAGGGGTCACAGTTTAAGAATATAGGGGGGGGGGGGGGGGGGGGCAGTTTGGACTGAGATGAGGACAAACTTTCTTCACACAGAGTTGTGGAATTCTCTGCCACAGAAGGCAGTGCAGGCCAATTCACTGGATGTTTTCAAGAGAGTTACATTTAGCTGAAAAAATCAAGGGATATGGGGAAAAAACAGGAAAGAGGTACTGATTCTAGATGAATAGCCATGATAATATTGGATAGCAGTGCTGGCTCAAAGGGCCGATGGCCTATTCCTGCACCTATTCTCTACGTTTCTATGCTTGAGTATATGGCAATAAAACTCGATCACTTGATTTTGAAGCATTCATACATGGTGGAGGTATAATGTGGTCATAGAGTGATACAGTGTGAAAACAGGCCCTTCAGTGCAACTTGCCCACGCCCACCAACATGTCCCAGCTACGCTACCTGCTTTTGGTCCATACCTCCAAACCTGTCCTATCCGGGTATCAGTCTAACTGTTTCTTAAATGTTGGGATGGTCCCTGCCTCAACTACCTCCTCTGGCAGCTTGTTCCAAACACCCACCACCCTTTGTGTGGATAAAGTTACCTCTTAAAAATACTTCATACAAAAAACATTGAAATCATACTTCTACAATGCACTAAAACATGATTTTGATACATCAAATTTCAAAAAGTTCCTACCCTGGGAGGGGACATACCCTTCTACCACACCCTCTTCCTACTCGGTTGCTCCACTCCCTCACTGGGTACCCCCAAGGCCAGTGATCAGTGATCGCTCAGCCTCCCCACTTTCAAAAACGCTCAGCGGCCCCTGGTTCAGATGGAGAACACTGCCAGATGTGAGCGGGGAACTGAGGCCAGTTGTCCATGATGTTTGGATCCCAATGCTCAGCGCTTCATGTTTCGGAGTTGGCTAATGTTATTGATTTGTAATTAGCCGGATGACCAGGTCAATTTGTTACGAAAATGAAAGAAATGGTATCAGAATACTTAAAAAGCTGAGTGAGTATAATTTTATGGATGGGAATTGTTTTCAACCAATTGATGACTTCTTTGACGAAGTGACTAGCATGGTAGATAACAAGGAAGCCAATGAATGTAGCAAATTTTGTTATCCATAATTTGGTATGTGAAGTGCCCCATAAAGGATTACTGTATTAGCTAAGCACCTGTGGACTTGAAAGTAATAGGTTAAGTCCAGGGGGTCAGATATATTGTCAGTGCAAAGGGGCTAGGAGCAAGGCCAAGTGTGCATCCAGAGTCAAGGTCTGGAATAGTACTAGGTGTGCAGTAAAAGCTGGGACCAGGGGTGTGTTCAGCACTGGGAACCGAAGCAGGTAAGCAGCTATGATCAGGGTAGAATAGGGTGGACTCAGAGACAGGAATGAGAGAAGGTATGCAACTGGAGTCAGGGCCAGGAGTAGTACCCGGTGTGTAGTGAGACCCAGGTTGGCCAACATGGGCCAAGTGTTTGATTATAATCTGATTTCCATACATGAATACACTAAGATCATTCATGTGCTGCACGTATGGATCAGAGCCTGGGCTCTACTGTGGAATGTAATTAGGAATGTAATTTACTCTAACCTTATTCATAGCTAATCCAATTTAAAGCATATATATCGCATTCAAGTGTAAGTTAAAAGACTCGCTACAGTATGCACCATATTACACAATTTCAAGCTGAAAATTGCAAATGTTCCGTACCAATAAGAGGGGGGAAACCCTCCTACCGCACCCTCCCCCCCCCCCACCAGTCGCTACGCTCCCTCGGGCTTGGTCTCGCAATTTCGCACTCCCAACTCTCACCCAATGTTGGCAGCCCTGATTGTAGGATAGGCCATTGAAGGTTATGAAGGGTAGACAGAGTTGCAAAGGAATAGAATGCTTAACAAAAACATGGATGTTCCACCACTGATCGCTGAGGCAGAGACAGGGACTGACTTTTATAGGCGGTGTAACCTCAGCAGGCTCTGATGGAGATGATATTGGTTCAACCTTATTTCTGGAGCCATGTGAAGAATGTTCCAAGCCTTTGGTTATGCTTTGATTGGATCGCACGTCGACCCGGCACAGACATATTTGCACTTTTTACTGGTTTACTGTTCTTTTTATAAATCATGTTTCTCGGGGTTTCTAAATCTAAATTTTATCTACATTTTATTAGTTGTGACATTGATGGAAGCTGCAAACCAAATCTCATTGCACATATGTGCAATGGCAATAAAATATAATATTATTATTATTATTATAATGGAAAACCCATTCGTTGATGAGGAATTGAGAAAGCGGTAGACCACAGTCCTCAATTGTTGAGTAGATATCAGAATCTACCATCAGTGATTGGACGGGAATGAACTGAATTATTTAGATTTAGGTTTACATGTCCATGTTTTCCAGATTAGTGCTGCCTGACCCACTAATTTACTCCAGCATTTTAGTTTAACTGAAGTTTACTGCATCTGCAGTTCCTTGTGTCTCCTTGCTTTTATCTCATGTTTTGTGTATTTAAAATGTTGGTGTTGTGGATACAAATCTATGTTGTATTTTGTGTATCATGTGAGATCTCTCCCTATTGTGACACGTTCAGCTTTTCTGGATGAGACGCTGCATTCCAGTTCCAGAACTTTATTTGAGTACATGGGCGGCACGGTGCCGCAGCGGTAGAGCTACAGTGCCAGCATCCCGGGTTCCATCCTGACTATTGGTGCTGTCTGTATGGAGTTTGTACGTTTTCCCTGTGACCTGCGTGGGTTTTCTCTGAGATATAACCATATAACCATATAACAATTACAATACGGAAACAGGCCATCTCGGCCCTTCAAGTCCGTGCCGAACAACTTTTTTCCCTTAGTCCCACCTGCCTGCACTCATACCATAACCCTCCATACCTTTCTCATCCATATGCCTATCCAATTTATTTTTAAATGATACCAACGAACCTGCCGCCACCACTTCCACTGGAAGCTCATTCCACACCGCTACCACTCTCTGAGTAAAGAAGTTCCCCCTCATGTTACCCCTAAACCTCTGTCCCTTAATTTTAAAGTCATGTCCTCTTGTTTGAATCTTCCCTATTCTCAAAGGGAAAAGCTTGTCCACATCAACTCTGTCTATCCCTCTCATCATTTTAAAGACCTCTATCAAGTCCCCCCTTAACCTTCTGCGCTCCAGAGAATAAAGACCTAACTTATTCAACCTATCTCTGTAACTTAGCTGTTGAAACCCAGGCAACATTCTAGTAAATCTCCTCTGTACTCTCTCTATTTTGTTGACGTCCTATATGTTGAGATTTGTTGAGATCTTCGGTTTCCTCCCACACACCAAAGACGTAGAGGTTTGTACGTCACTTGGCTTGGTGTAAATGTAAAATAGTATCTAGTGTGTGTAGGGTAGTGTTAATGTGCGGGGATCGCTGGTCGGTGCGGACTCGGTGGGACAAAGGGCCTGTTCCCACACTGTATCTCTAAACTAAACATGCCCTGGACTGGTGTGGTGATGGAATGAGTACTACTGCATTTATGAAAGTATCTTTCTGTGGTTGAGATTCAGTTTGCTTTTACTTCAGTCGACGGTTATTAAAGATTCCATATGCACGAACTTCACAAAGTTATGTTGACCATATTCCTGCCATAGGGAATTCTGTCCTAAAAAGAAATCATTCACTCATCTCCTGGCAACTTGTAAGAAATTGCAAACAGCAAACAACATACTTGCCCAACGTTCAATGCATTCCCAAGACTAATTCATTGCATGAAGCATTTCAATTCAGTTGTACACTATTTAGACTTTAGGCTTCAGATAGAGAGAGACAGGGGCGGAAATCCTGGGGGGAAACCCCCCCTGTTTTGAGAGGCGATCCCCTCAAATTTTCTTTGTAATCCGGATTTTAAAACCCGGTGAGATCTCCACTTTTCGCGACACGGTGGGGGTGGGACTGATGACTGAGTGCGCCGATTGGACGAGGGAGACGTGGGTCAGCAGGCAATGGGGCGGGACATGATAATTCAGCGCGATGATTGGAGGAGGGAAGTGTCGGTCACAGGCGGAAGTAGGGGGGGTGGGACTGAGGATAGAGTGCGGTGATTGGAGGAGGGAGATGTCCGTGGAGCAAAAACCATAGAGCGGAGTTTGAATTGCATGCCCAGGTCATAGGGTCATAAGCGAAGAACATTCTCAGCAGCCCTGGACACAGACCTGCGCCTCATCCACAGCCAGGATTGATCCCGGCTCTCTGGCGCTGCAATAGCTGTCGAACCGCAACTGGACCATCCCCGTCCCCACCTGAGTGCCCCCCCCCCCCCACGCCCGGGGGTGGCCAGAGACATCGGGAGTCAGTCGGGAGCGGTGCCCCCAGGCCCACAGCCAGCGCAGAGAAGCAGCGGTAAATCCAGCTCAACTCTGCCTGTCCCGCCAGGTTAACCTACAGCCCTGCCTGGACTTGCGTGAAATATGGCCCAGGCTTACAGCCAGCGCAGAGAAGCAGCGCTAGCTCCACGGCTCCGGAATGGTGTCCCGTCAGTCCAGGCAGGGCTGTTGGTTAACCCGGTGAGACAGGCAGAGTTGAGCTGCATTTAGTGCTGGATTGAGCTGAAATTACCGTTCACGGGTCCCACGGCTAAAGCCTCCGAAGCCTCACGTGTGTGTGTGAGTCTGCGCATGAGCACGCGGCCGCCAAGAAACTCTGTCCCCCGGTCCCCCCCATGTTTTGATAGCGATTTCCATGCCTGGAGAGAGACAGCATGGAAACAGGCCATTCGGTCCACTGAGTCCAATCACCCCGCATGTTAATACTATCCAACACACTAGGAACGATTTACAATTTTTTACCAAAGCCGATTAATCTACAAACCTGTACGTCTTTGGAGTGTGGGAGGAGACCGAGGCACCCGGAGAAAACCCACGTGGTCACAGTGCCAACATTCAAACTTAAGAGCGTTGTTCCCTTTATCATGTATCTGCACACTGTAAGTGGCTCGATTGTGAACATGTATTGTCATTCCGCTGACTGGTTAGCACGCAACAAAAGCTTTTCACGGTACCTCGGTACACGTGAAATAAACTAATTTAAACAAAAAATAAATAAACTAAAAAATCTCCCCACATACAGCACCTGGAGTCAGGATTGAACCCGAGTCTCTGACGCTGTAAGGCAGCATCTATAGCATGAGGCCACAATGTCGCCCCTGTGTACTCCATAAATAAAAGTATTAAATTAATTCCAGAGAATATGGAGTCCCTTAATTCTCTTACCTTGAATGGAATAAATGCTTTAGATATGAGAACAACTTCCTCTTGTTCGTCTGCCCTTCGATGGACTGTCATTGTTTCCGTGTAGCAAGGCTGCATAAAACACCCAGAACATCACCTGTTCTCTCTTCCCCTTATTTTCTGCACTCCTTATATTTTCTCTGAAAGAATTCTCCAGGGTGAGGTTGTAGAATATTGTTGAAAATAATAATTTTAAAAAGATTAGACCAGGAGTGGGGAACCTTTCCATGTCGGAATGCCGCATTAAGTTAGCTGTAATCTAATAAAGGCCGCATCCAAGAAACCTCAATTAGATATACTTCAAAATGTACATTATTTGTTAAAATAGCCCTCTTGACTTACTAATGTTTTAATTGTGGCCGTTCGTCGGGGAGGATTACTATTTGGTATTTTAAATACGTTAATTTTAAGATTAAATTTTTAAAAATAAAAGCGAACTAAAACATATTAATAAAAATATAAGGATTTATTCTACAAAATTTGGATTCATTCAAAAGGCCGCACTTAATGCCCTAGAAGGCCGCAGGTTCCCCACCCCTGGATTAGACCATCATTTAATGAGGTCCATGCAAAATTCCTGTTTCTTATTTTATTCAGGATAAAATGGATTACATTTTTACTTGATTACTTTTAAATTAGTTCTCCAGCTACGAGTACCGGTACTGTGCTTGGCCAGAGGTGGGAAAGATTTCTTCATACTGTTAATTGTAATGCCATTTTGCCTTCATAGCGTGTGTGTGTGTTACACTTTTATTATAGCTTTCAAACTGAGCAAACATTTCCCTTGTGAACCTAGAGCACCTTGTTCAGCAGCCAGCTGCGGACAGCTGACAACACTATCAACACTCTTAAGGAGCTAGTCACAACATGATCAGTTAGTTGTGCATGGCCATTTGATCTTCCACTTTTTTCGTAAATAATCTTAACTTGGACTTCCAAAAGTTGCTGATGTATTCCAGTCCATCTCTCAAACCACCACACTCAACTCCTTCTATGTTCCACATAGTTTCGAGAAAGCAGCCAACATAATCAAGTAGAAACCAAGAATGGGCTTTTGGGCTTGTATTCACTGTAATTTAGAAGGATGAGAGGAGATCTTATAGAGACACATACAATTCTTAAAGGATTGGACAGGTTAGATGTAGGAAAAATGTTCCCGATGTTGGGGGAGTCCAGAACCAGGGGCCACAGTTTAAGAATAAGGGGTGGGCCATTTAGGACTGAGATGAGGAAAAACGTTTTCACCCAGAGAGTTGTGAATCTGTGGAATTCTCTGCCACAGAAGGCAGTAGAGGCCAATTCACTGGATGTTTTCAAGAGGGAGTTAGATTTAGCTCTTAGGGCTAATGGAATCAAGGGATATGGGGAGAAAGCAGGAAAGGGGGGGGGGGGTACTGATTTTAGATAATTAACCATGATCATATTGAATGGTTGTGCTGGCTCGAAGGGCTGAATGGCCTACTCTTGCACCTATTTTTCCATGTTTTTCTATGTTCTAAGTAGGATCCCGACCCGAAACATCACCAATCCATGTTCTCTAGAGCTGTCTGACTGGCTGAGTTCGCCAGTGTTTAGTGTATTTTTTGCAAACCATTATCTGCAGTTCCCTGTACCACCATTTACACCCGGGTCTTTCCCTCCTCTCCTGTCCCTCTCCTGTCCGCAAGAAGATACAAAAGCTTGAAAGCGCATACCACCAGATTCAGGAAAAGTGCTGGAGTAACTCAGCTGTTCAGGCAGCACCTCTGGAGAAAAAAGGATGGGTGACGTTTTCGGATCGGGAGCTTCCTTCGGGAATAGTTTCTTCCCCTCTGTCATCAGACTACTGAACGGGTCCTCCCAACCTATCTCATTGCTGCCCTTGCACTTTAAACAAAAATCTGACGCTTCTGATCTGAAACATTGTCTGTCCATTCCCTCAACAGATGTTGCCTGACGCACTGTGTTACTCCAGCAGTTTATGCTTTGCTCCAACATCCAAAAAGCCTTGGATTTCCAAAATCCTTGGGTTTCCAGAGGATGTTGGAGTTGGTTCACTATCCCACAGGAGGAATGTTGGTGGCGACTCTCTGGTGCTTTGAGATGCCCGCAGGCTTCCTGAAACACAGAAGAGTGGAGAGCAGGGAACTGAGCTTTCTCTAGCATTTGAGCAGGAGGGATACCGTGGTTCTACCTTTTCAAGAGCAAAGACAGAGGCTTGGAAAAGTGCTCTCTTCCAATGCCATATTGTCTATTCCTGCTCCACCCGTTATCAAAAGTAGAAACAAGCCCTGACTAATGAAAGTACCTCCTTTATACATTACTGGCCATTCAGTTGCAGGTCCCTCTTTGCATTTGGTCGTAGCGTTCCTCGTGAATCTGCTTGTTCTCCTCGCTGGCCACAGGCAGGGGAACACAAATTGTGAACTGAAAGCACAAGCGTGTTGCAGTGAGAATCGCTGATGTGTGAGAGGCAAGAGTTGGGAGAATGCAGAGTTAATAGACAATAGGTGCAGGAGTAGGCCATCTGGCCCTTCGCCATTCCCCGATCAGTACCCCGTTCCTGCCTTCTCCCCATACCCAGCGGCTGCGGCAGCATCTATGGAGGGAAAGAAATAGGCAACGATTTGGGCTGAAACCCTTCTTCAGACCCTGCATCAGTCTGAAGAAGGGTTTTGGCCTGAAACGTTGCCTATTTCCTTCGCTCCAGAGATGCTGCCGCACCCGCTGAGTTTCTCCAGCATTTTTGTCTACCTTCGATTTTCCCGCATCTGCAGTTCCTTCTTGAACATTCTCACCATATCCCCTGACTCCGCTATCTTTAAGAGCCCTATCTAGCTCTCCCTTGAAAGCATCCAGAGAATTGGCCTCCACCGCCCTCTGAGGCAGAGAATTCCACAGATTCGCATCTCTCTGGGTGAAAAAGTGTTTCCTCGTCTCCGTTCTAAATGGCTTACCCCAAATTCTTAAACTGTGGCCCCTGGTTCTGGACTCCCCCAACATCGGGTTCTCATGAGGTTTCAGGACTGGATAACATTAGAGGGATTGCAACATTTGGAAATGCTCAATAGCTTTGAAGTGAGAGGGGCAGAGTTGAAAGACGATGTGCGTGGCAAATGTTTACTACACGCAGGGTGATGGGTACCTGGAATGCACTACCAGGGGTGGTGGTGGAGGGAGATATGTTTGTGGCGTTAAGAGTCTTTTAGGTAGATGTGCAGAGAATAGAGGAACAGATCACGTGCAGGCAGTGTTTAACGTGGCATCATGTTCAGCACAGCCACTGTGGGCTGGAGGGCCTGTTCCTGCGCTGTACCGTTCTATGTAATGCAAAAGTTTTGAAATATGCGGATCTCCCCTTCTTCCTACCACTCCATGGGGCTGTGGAAAGAAGGGCAGCGGGTTAATTATCGGAAACAAAATCCCACCATTCTCGCACAACTTACATTTTGCAATAAAGAGCGGAACATAATTAATTTGCCCCCATCGTACATCGTGTCGTTATCAAAGCACTGGCCCATTGCTGCTTTTGCAGAGCGAGCCGTCAGTGAATGCGCTTCATTCATCTCTTCAGTAAATTTCTTGATGTGCCTTGCACCCCGTGGCTGTGCAACAGTAATTCATCACCTCCCCACCCCACTGGGGGCCTTCAGCTGCCCCAAGAGCAGTCGAGGAACTGTCTCGCTGCGGAGGAGTGATGACTACCCACCAAAGTCGGGGTCGGGCTGAAGAGCACGTAAAGGATGGGCCTGCCTTCAATTTTCATCGTCAATCACCAGGCTTGTTTTGGTTAGCCGACGACCAGCCGTTGGATATTGGAGATGGAAAATGAGCACACACGGGCGCTGGCAGAAAGGAAAAATTGAACTGAGTAATTGGAATCCAAAATTAAATCAAGCTACCATAAGTACAAACCGAGGCCCGGAAAAAAAATGTTCCCTTCTGGTTCGGTTTCTACTTAGATTTATACACCTTGTGCAAGTTGCGCTACTTTTATTGTGCTTGGGCTCAAATCCTTTCTTAAGTTATTTGAATTACAAAATTCAACCTGTTTTAAACAGCAGCTCTTGTATAATTTAGTTTAGATATACAGCATGGAAACAGGCCTGAGTCCCGCCGACCAGCGATCCCAGTATATTACACAATCCTACACGCCAGGGAACAATGTTTTTTACAATTCTTACCGATGCCAATGAACCCACAAACATGTATGTCTTTGGAATGTGGGAGGAGGCCAGAGCACCCAGAGAAAGCACAAATGTACAAACAGGAAAACGTATAAAGCTCCCATAGAACAAACTTGTTCTTGTGGTTCTAAAAGGCATCCCTGAGGATTTGAAATAGACTTTCAGTCAGTATATAACATATAATCATATAACAATTACAGCACGGAAACAGGCCTTCTCGGCCCTTCCATCCGTGCCGACCATTTATTTTCCCCTAGTCCCATCTACCTGCACTCAGACCATACCCCTCTATTCCCTTCCCGTCCATAAACCCATCCACTTTACTTTTAAATGTTAAAATCGATCCTGCCTCCACCACTTCTGCTGGAAGATCATTCCACACAGCCACCACTCTTTGAGTAAAGAAGTTCCCCCTCATGTTACCCCTAAACTTCTGTCCCTTAATTCTCATGTCATGCCCTCTTGTTTGAATCTTCCCTACCCTCAATGGGAAAAACTTACCCACGTCAACTCTGTCTATCCCTTTCATCATTTTAAAGACCTCAATCAAGTCCCCCCCTTAACCTTCTGCGCTCCAAAGAATAAAGACCTAACTTGTTCAACCCTTCTCTGTAACTTAGGTGCTGGAACCCAGGCAACATTCTAGTAAATCTCCTCTGTACTCTCTCTATTTTGTTGACATCCTTCCTATAATTTGGCGACCAAAATTGAACACCATACTCCAGAATTAGACTCACCAATGCCTTGTACAATTTTAACATTATTTCCCTACTCCTATATTCAATGCTCTGATTTATAAAGGCCAGCACACCAAAAGCTTTCTTTACCACCCTATCTACATGCGATTCCACCTTCAGGGAACTATGCAGTTATTCCTAGATCCCTCTGTTCCACAGCATTCCTCAATTCCCTACCATTTACCATGTACGTCCTATTTTGATTTGTCCTGCCAAGATGTAGCACCTCACACTTATCAGCATTAAACTCCATCTGCCATCTTTCAGCCCACTCTTCCAAATGGCCCAAATGTAGATTGTCGCAGAGACTCTTGCAGTATTATATTCAAGTAGGCAGTATTATATGGATCTATGACAGCCTTGAGCATAGAATATAGAACAGTATAACACAGAAGCAGGTCCTTCTGCCCACAATATCTGTGCCAAACATAATGACAATTTAAACGGCACCTGATCCATATTCTTTCATTCCCTGCATATCCATATGCCTATCTAACAACGTCTTCAATGTCCTTATCATATCTGCCTCTTCCACCCCAAGCAGTGCTTCAAGATACCCACCACCATCTGTGTAATAAAAAAAACTTGCCCCGCACTCCTCCTTTGATCTTTGCCCCTCTCATCTTAAAACGAGACCCTCTAGTCTTTGACAATTCTTCCTGGGGAAAGAAAGGTTCCAACTGCCTCCCCTATCTGTGCCTCCATCATTTTATACACTTCTATCAGGTCTCCACTCAGCCTGTGATGCTCCAAAGAAAACAATCCAAGTCTGTCCAACTTCTCCTTATAGCTTCCCGTGAATCCTGGCAGTATTCTGATAAATCTCGTCTACACCCTTTCCAGAGCCTCCACATTTTTCCTGGAACTGCACACAATATTCCAAAGTCCCATAAGGGTTTGAATCAAAAAGATTCTGCAGCAATCTGCTCTTCAGTTTGTCGGATGCACTCAGCACCGGCCCAAATGCCCCGATTCAGGAGCATCCTTCCCCTTCATTACGGCAAGCACGGTAGAGCTGCATCTTCACAGCGCCAGAGACTCCGGTTCCATCCTGACCTTGGCGCTGTCTGTGTGGAGTCTGCAAGTTCTCCCTGTGACCACTTGGCATTCAATAGACAGTAGACAATGGGTGCAGGAGTAGGCCATTCGAGACAGCACCGCCATTCAATGTGATCATGGCTGATTATCCCCAATCAGTACCCCCGTTCTTGCCTTCTCCCCATATCCCCTGATTCCGCTATCTTTAAGAGCCCTCTTAAAGATAGCTTAAAGATACTCTCTCTTGAAAGCATCCAGAGAACCGGCCTCCACCGCCCTCTGAGGCAGAGAATTCCACAGACTCACAACTCTGTAAAAAAGTGTTTCCTCCGGATGCTCTGGTTTCCTCCCATATCCCATAGATTGAACTCTGTAAATTGTCCCCAGTGTGTATGGAGTGGATGCAAGGGTGGGATAGCATAGAACTAGTGTGAAGGGGTGATCGATGGGCAGCACGGTCTCGGTGGGCCGAGCACTGTCTCCATGCTGCATCTCTGAACCTCTAATGGGTTCTCCTAATTCTATGAGGAGTTTGCAACACTAATAAACTCTGTCAAATTTATTCAGAAAATTGAATGCAACAGATCATTCCTTTGTGAGTAGCTCCTGCCAGCTCTGCTTTGAGACTGTAAGTTGAATTCACAACTTTGCCAGAAATAAGTTGTAAATGAAATAGACAGTGTACACAAGGAGTAGAAACAAGATGCTGGTTGACACAAAAGGACACAAACTGAGCATTTCAGGTCAGGGCCCTTCTTCAGATCTTCAGAACCAGTCTGAAGAAGGATTCTGACCTGAAACGTCACCTATCCATCTTCTCCAGAGATGCTGCCTCACCCACTGAGTTAAGCCCCTGTCCCACTTCCCCGAGTTACTCACGGATTCTCCCGAGTTTTCCCCTTGATTCAAACTCGGAGATGCCAGCGTAGGTACTCGGGGCTATTTTTTTTACTCGTGGACATTTTACAATATTCTGAAAAAATGTACCGACTTACCTAATGTCCTGTGTACCTCTGGCTGTCATTACGAGCCGCTACGAAATATCTACGGACTCGCTACGGACATTCTCCAAGTTTGAATCAAGGGGAAAACTCAGGAGAATTCGTGAGTAACTCGGGAAAGTGGGACAGGGGCTTTAATCCTGCACTTTATAGAAACATAGAAAAATAGGGGCAGGAGTAGACCATTCGGCCCTTCGAGCCTGCACCGCCATTCAATGTCATCATGGCTGATCATCCAACTCAGTATCTCGTACCTGCCTTCTCTCCATACCCCCTGATCCCTTTAGCCACAAGTGCCACATCTAACGCCCTCTTAAATATAGCCAATGAACTGGCCTCAACTATCTTCTGTGGCAGAGAATTCCAGAGACTCACCACTCTCTGTGTAAAGAATGTTTTCCTCATCTCGGTCCTAAAGGAATTCCCCCTTATCCTTAGACTGTGACCCCTTGTTATGTCCCTATCTGCCCACAAGTAGTTTGTAATGGCATTTTATGGCCTAAATAGTGCTTCATTAAGGAACTTGCCGAGCAGGGATATGTTTATTGCCCATTTTGGCCGCTCTGTGCAGGTGGGCTACTGTCTTCTGGTGATGGTATTCCCAAAGTGAAGTGGGGAACGCCGGGATTGTGACCTGGCAATCATGGAGTGGAGCGATTATCTTTTAACATGTTTCTGGAAGAAGCTGTTGAATTCACAACTTGTATGAGATGAGAAAGATTGACTTTGTAGGGAGTGGGATAACATGGAACTAGTGTGAATGGCTGATCGATGGTCAGCATGGCATTGACGGGCTGAATAGCCTGCTTTCACACTCTCAAAATACACATAGTTAATTACAAATGGGAGATGAGATTGCGAGAACGGTAGTTCAGGTAATACAGTGAGAACATAGTACATACAGTATGAGCCCACGAGTGTTCCCAGCAGTGGGGCCCAGTCACCCGGCTCACATAAAGTATGGTCTTAAACTACATTCTGGTTTGGAGCCTTGTACAGTCATTGATCAATGCACTAATGTCAACTTTCAATGACGGGGATGAAAAAAAGTCCTTGATTATGTTAGCTGCTTTCCCTGAGGCAGCATGAAGTCAATGTTGGGGAGGCTGGACTGTACAAAGGATTGGACTACATCTATAACTCTGTACAATTGTAGATGGACACAAAATGCTGGAGTAACACGTCAGGACAGACAACATCTCTGGATAGAAGGAATGGGAGACGTTTTGAGTCGAGACCCTTCTTCAGACTCTGAGACATTTCTTTAGACTTCAGAGTCTGAAGAAGGGTCTCAACCCAAAGCATCAGCCATTCCTTCTATTCAGTTATGCTGTCTGTCCCGCTGAGTTACTTCAACATTTTGTATCGATCTTCTGTGGAAACCAGCATCTACAGTCCCTTCCTACACACATCTGTACAGTTGTAGTCGGTATAGGGCCTGTCCCACTTGCATGCGATTGCGTGCTTTTGGCGCGACCAAACAGAATCGGAGATCAAGCGAAGTTCGCGCGTGACGTCATTTGTGTCATGCTGACCAATCAGCTGGGCAGGAGGCGGGCCGACTGAATTTGGGCGTCGGGTGGTGACGTCATCACGCAACGCCACGCCGGCCGGTGACGTCATTGCGCAATGCCACACGCTAGGCGTACGCCGTCAAGACGCTCTGTGTACGACCGCAATGCGCCTGCGTGCCGACAGGCCGTTGGCACGCAAAGTTTCGGACACTGTCAGATTTTCGGAGCCCCGCGCGATATCGGGACCAGCCCCGCACAACTCCATACGCCTCCGCGCTTCTAAGCAGGACCGGCCCCTCAAGCAACAACGAGGTCGCGTAATTTACGAGCCAAGGTCGCGTAAGTGGGACACGCCCCTATGGTTGACACCATTTTGTCTGCCGCCAAGAGGATTTGTGACTTTGAATGAAAAGCAGTCGTTAAGTATTGAGTAAGTAATTGGTACAATTTAAAACTCTGTTCCAAACCCAACGATTATGTTCCCTTCAAGGTCGCACCAAGCCACAGTGCTTGGCCTGCTTTCAGCAGTGAATCCAGGCATGTTAATAAACAAAGCCGGAGGCACCAGCCGCTGCAGATGTTGGAATCTTGAGCAAAGTACTCAGTGCTACAGGAGCTCAGCTGGTCTGGGGCAACGGACGGGTGACATTTTGGGTCGGCATCCTTCACCACCCATCTCTCCATTCCCTCCGCGGAGGCCGCCTGACCCACTGAGTACTTCCAGCACTTTGTGATCTGTGCAATAAATAACGGCATCCTACTGAAGTAGATTTTATACTATCATCACAGCTTATGTTTGTAATTATTTGGCCTGGTTGCAGATGTTTGGCTGCTTTAACTAACCTGGCACAGAAATTCAGAAAACGGTGCAACATGTGTTGTTTGATATTTCTTCTATTACCTAATGGATAACTTGAAGACTTTACTCTGAAAGCATCCACTTGACTTTCTTGCCAAAAAGTTTGAGTTATTTTAGTTTAAAATAACTCCAATACAATAGCAGCTCAATAATATTGCCTCTGGGAGCCATAAGTAGAGCACATTACAAGGGGAGAGAAGTTATTAGAAGAGGCAATATTTCTTGTCTGAATAGTTAAGGAAGTTATAAACTATACATTAGTACATTAAGGACTGTAAGTAAGGGGAGGAACAGCAGAGGCGGCCCAAAGCACCACACGAGGTGCACCTGCAACTTGATTCCAACCACCGATATTGGTCAAAACAGTGGCGAAGGTTCCCAATTGGCAGCCAAGACTGTTTAAGTTTCGTTTAGTTTTGAGATACAGCGTGGAAACGGGCCCTTCGGCCCATCATGTCCATGCCGACTGGCGACCCCCACACACTAACACTGTCCTATGGACAATTTACAATTATACCAAGCCAATTAGTCTACAAACCAGTGGAGTGTGGGAGGAAATTGGAGAGCCTGGAGAAACCCCACGCAGGTCATGAGGAGAATGTGCAGGTAGCACCTGTAGTCAGGATCGAACCTGTGTCTCTGGCGCTGCTAGGCAGTCATTCTACCGCTGTGTCACCCTGCCGCCCAATGCTTAATTGTGATGTGTTTCATTGTCATATGTACCGACAATTAATTCTTATTTGCTACAGCTTAACAGACCCGTAAACGCAAGAATGCACGGATAATTATCAAACATACAACAAACGCAAGAATAGATAATCATAATGGCGCAAAACCAAAGGGCACCGTGCAACGAATGGCCAAGTCCAAAGATCTCAGTTTCTGAGAAGAGTCTTCAAGAGCCTGATGGTTGCCAGGAGACAGCTGTAAAATGGTGGTCACGGTTTATAGTTTGCTGCGCCATCTTCCCGATGCTAGAATATAAATGAGAGCGTGGCCAGCATGGAATGTGGATCTTTGATATTGACTGCCTTTTTGAGGCAGAGCCGCCTAAATCCCTTTGATGATGGGGGAAGTCGATATCTGTGATGGACCAGGGAATGTCTACTCTCTGTAATCGTCTTTCCTGGGTGTTCGAGTTCCTCAATCTTCCAAGTAGAATCATGGAACTGTGTCCTTGGTTGCACGACGGACTTTGGTCTTGCAGTTGCAGTTAGGCAATCTTAAAAGGCTTGACAGCGTCAAAGTTCATTGCAGGAGTAAATATCAGACTTAAAAAGTGTCAGTGAACCGTGGAGTTTACGACAGCTGTCTCTAAGCTTGCTCTCAGAGGTAGGCTTAAGAAGCTCTTTAAAGAGGAGAGTAGAAGGTAGGTGGTGAAGTTGAGGGAGGGATTGTCAGGGCCTTGGATTTGACAGCTGAAGGCACAGCTGCTAGTAATAGGTTAGGTTTTCCACTTGCTTTCATTTGATGTCTCTTTCTGGCTTCTACCCGTCCCCACACTGTGAATATAGAAATATTCTCCTGCATTAACACCCGGCTGCCTTGCTGATATCGCCTTGATCTTTGTGCTCACATTGGTGCCTAGTTTATTTTGTTTTTCAACAGTTAGAACAGTTAAAAGGAAGTCTTCAATGTGGAGTCACAGAAACGGGCCCTTCATCCCAACTTGTGCATGTCAACCAAGTTGGCATATTGGCATCCTCCAGCATTTTGTCTCTTTTTGTAAACCAGCTTCTGCAGTTCCTTGTTTCTGCTTGCTACTAGCCATCTCCTTCATCTTGCTGACTGACGTTGAGGACTAGGTTGTTGCTGTTCCGACACTCTCGACGCAAGGTTCCAATTTATCTCCTGTACTCCGTCCCACTGTTATTGTTGATCCGGCCATAAATGGCGTTGGCATCGGTGTGCTTGAAGCTCAGGTAAACACCGTGCTTGGCCACACTGTTGTAGGTGACGGGGGAGTACAAAACCCCAAGGAGCACCAGTGTTGAGGATCAGGGTGGGGGGGAATGTTTTGGCCAATTCTACCCGACTTGAGGTCTGCCAGTCAGGCAGTCCAGAGCCAGTTACAGATGGAAGCTCCATAGTCAAGTCTGAGTGGGAAGTTTATGGAAATGTGCTTGGGCCTTAGTGGCCAACAGCATGGAAACAGGCCCTTCGGCCCAACTCACCATAATTGATCAACGTGTCCCATCTACACAAGTCCCACTTCAATGCATTTGGCCCATATCCCTCTAAACCAGTCCTATCCACGTCGCCGTCTAATTGCTTCTTAAACGTCGCGATAGTCCCTGCCTCAACGACCTCATCTGGCAGCTCGTTCCATACACTCGCACCCTCTGTGTGGTGCTTCCCCTGACCTTTTTATACCATCTGGCACAATGGTTGCATTATTGGTACATTGGAGACTTTTGGATTATCTTTGATAGGACTTTATCTTGCACTAAACGTTATTCCCTTCATCCTGTGTTTGTACACTGTAGTCAGCTGGATTGTAATCATGTATAGTCTTTTTGCATCAAAACAGCTTTTCACTGTACCTTAGTGCAGGTGATAATAATACACTAAAGTAAATTAAACTAGCCCCTTGTAAAACGAAAACAGTTGGACATGAAGTGAAGATACACACAAAGCGCCGGAGGAACTCAGCGGGTCAGGCAGCATCTCTGGAGAAAAGGGATGGTTGACATTTTGCGTTGAGAAGCGTCTTCAGACTGTAACACTTTGTAGTCTCCAGCACTTTGCATCTATTTTGAACTAAAAGAAAGCCCGCACATACATGGTAACACAATCGAGAGGGGCCTTTTAACATGACTCTCTGCACTCTTCAGCCTTCTTCAGTCTGAAGAAGGGTCTCAAACCAAAACGTCACCTCTTCCTTTTCTCCAGAGATGCTGCCTTTTGGTAAAGTGACTGGCAGGTATTTCCGATGTAAAACCTGTTATTGTTGCACCCTGTAAAATCCTCTTTGTTGCTATAAACTAATTCTGTGCAGTGTTTGAAAAATGTTATCTGCAAGGAAACATTAAACCTTTTGTTTGTATTTGTAGCTGAGATACCAGCATGGCATGTCCACGCCAGATCTCCGACAGACACTACCTAACCTGAAAAGCTTCATGGAGCAAGGGCTAATGGTGAGATGGTATGTATCCAGCCTCTGTATTTTATTCTGTTGGATCCGGTTCGAGCTGATTTTGGAATCAGATTGGTGTCTGTAACATAAAACGCTGTGTGAAATGAAGCGAAAGATCAATAAATGATCATTCCGTCAATGTGCCAAACATACAGTGCTGGAGTAACTCAGCGGGTCGGGCAACCTCTCGGGAGCTCAGGGATAGGCAATGTTTTGGTTCACGACTCTTCTTCAAAAAATGCAGATGCTGGTTTAAATCGAAGGTAGACACAAAATGCTGGAGTGAATCAGCGGGACAGGCAGCATCTCTGGAGAGAAGGAATGGGCGACGTTTCGGGTCGAGGCCCTTCTTCAGTTTTGAAGAAGATATTTGTTAGGAGGAGAATGCTTTAAAAGAGAGGTAGGGACAGAATAAAGTCTGGCAATGGATACAAGTGAGAAGGCTGCAGAAACAATTAACTGCAGATGTCGGTTTATAAAAAAAGACACAGTGCTGGAGTAACTCGGAGGGTCAGGCAGCATTTCTGGAGAACATAGACAATAGGTGCAGGAGTAGGTCATTTGGCCCTTCGAGCCAGCACCGCCATTCAATGTGATCATGGCTGATCATCTCCAATCAGTACCCCGTTCCTGCCTTCTCCCCATATCCCCTGACTCCGCTATCTTTAAGAGCTCTATCTAGCTCTCTCTTGAAAGCATCCAGAGAACCTGCCTCCGCCGCCCTCTGAGGCAGAGAATTCCACAGACTCCACTCACTGTGAGAAAAAGTGTTTCCTCGTCTCTGTTCTAAATAACTTACTCCTTATTCTTAAACTTTGGCCTCCCAAAGTTTAAGTTTCTGGACTCCCCCAACATCGGGAAACATGTTTCCTGCCTCTAGCGTGTCCAAACCCTTAACAATCTTATATGTTTCAATAGATAGGCGGCCCTTCTGAAAAGTGGTTTGATTGGCAAAGTGATAAAGGCTAGAATAGAAAAGGTGTCAAATAAGGCGAGAAGATGACCAACCTCGAGAATATGGACAGGTGACGTTTCAGTTCGGGACCAGGGATGCTGCCTGACCCTCTGAGTTACTCCAGCACTTTGTGTCTTTTGTAAACCAACATCTGCAGTTCCTAGTTTCAATATTTTCATGGTTTCAAAGTCAGTTTATTGTCACATGTACCAGTTAAGGTACAGTGAAATGTGAGTTACCATACAGCCATACTAAGTGAAAAGCAACAAGACACAGAGCCACATAAAAGCTAGCATAAACATCCATCGCAGTGGATTCCACATTCCTCACTGTGATTGAAGGCTATAAAGTTCAATCTTCTTCCCCTTATCTTCTTCCCCAAACCATCCGCAGTCGGGGCGATCAAAGCCCCCGCAGCTGACGATCGAAGCCCCCAACGGGGCGATCTAAACTCCAGCGTCGGGGCGGTTGAAACTCTCCACAGCATGGAGCTCCGGAGCCATCTTGTTTTTACCAGAGACCGCAGGCTTCACGATGTTAAGGTCCGCAGGCCCCGCGGTTGGAGCTTCGATCGCCGGCAAAGGGATCGCAAGCTCCGCGATGCTAAAGCCGCCCGCGGCTCGGAGCGCCGTCGGTCTCCAGGAAAGGCCGCCAACTCCACAATGTTAGGCCGCAGTGTGGATGGAGATACGATATGGGAAAAAATCGCATCTCCGTCGAGGTAAGAGATCGAAAAAAGTTTCCCCACACCCCCCAAATAAAACAAACCAAGGAGCACTAAAACATATTTTTTAACACCTACTCAAAATAACAAAAGGAAGAAAGGACAGTCAGACAGACTGTTGGCGAGGCAGCTCCACTACAAAATCTCCTCAAGAGATGCTTACTTTGAAGAAGTTTTCCTCCCAGTTTTAAGAAGGGTCCTGACCCGAAATGTCACCTATCCATGTTCACCTGGGATGCTGCCTAACCCGCTGAGTTCTCCGGCACTTTGTTTCTTCTATTTTACACATTCAGGTGCTCTTTAAATTTTTCATTTTCCCCTTATCTTCTCGTTCTCTTTCTCCCTCTCCCCCTACCCCTCCCCCTCCCTCTCCCTCCCTTTCTCCCTCTCCCTCTTTTATTTTTCTCCTTCCAAAAACTTTATTCAACGCAATCGTATGATACAACACACCAAAACATAATCAAAACAACACTATATCAAAAAAAAAAATTGTAGTACAACAGTACATTCGTTGTTTACAATACTCTCAACCCCACGCGGTGACCAGCGTTGACGGAAGGCCAATAGAGTCCCCGTGGACACCGCGTGTTCCCTCTCCAGGGACACACATGCACGGACGTAGGCTCGCAAGAGGGGCAGGCAGCCGACTCTCGCCTGACCATCGACCGCCCGCTGCCTGGACCCGCGAATGGCCATCTTGGCCAGGCCCAGGAGCAAACTGACACTCTCTCTCTCTTTGTTCTAATCTATGAACTGAACTGAACTCAGACTGAGAGTTGAGGAGGGAAACTGGAAGTAGGAAAAGGAGGGAAGAAAAGCATTTCATAAGCACATAAGGAATAGGAGTAGAATCAGGCCATTCAGCCCATCAAGTCTACTCCGCCAGTTAATCTTGGCTGATCTATCCTTCCCTCTTAACCCCATTCTCCTGCCTCCGCCCATAACCTTTGATGCCCTTATTCAGTGTTCCCGTGGATTTTGAAGCAACAGCAACAAAGAGAAGCAGGAGAAAGCACTGATTGGCTCTAGCCCAAGTGGGAGGAGAGTTCTCAGTGAGTCAGAGGGGGAAAGCAGTTGAAAAGGAGAGACAAAGCACAGGCAGACTTTACTCAGTGTTCCCGTGGATTTTGAAGCAACAGCAACAAAGAGAAGCAGGAGAAAGCACTGATTGGCTCTAGCCCAAGTGGGAGGAGAGTTCTCAGTGAGTCAGAGGGGGAAAACAGTTGAAAACTGAGGAATTTGGTTTGTAAATTAGGCAATTGAACAGTCAATATAAGCAAGGCAGCTCTTGGGGAGCGGCAGTGAGGGAGCGGCCTTGTGAGGGAAGTGTGAGTCTTTGGCTCGAGTGCCCTGTGAGTAAAGTGTGAGTCTTTGGCTCGAGAGTCTTCGGAGAGGAGGCTGCGCAAAACACTGGATAGGGAGAGACTGAGGCAAAAGAAGGAGATGTCAAGCAAGCTGATGCAGTGTGATGCTTGCAGTATGTGGGAGGTCAAGGACACTGCTGGTGCCTCTGGATACTACAAATGTAAGAAGTGCATCCAGGTACAGCTCCTGAAGGACCATGTTGGGAAACTGGAGAAACAAGTGGATGACCTCAGGTTCATCCGAGAAACTGAGTCGTTCCTCGACAAGTCCTTCAGTAAGATTGTTACACCCAAGGCACTAGAAGAGAGAAGGTGGGTGACGGTGAGAAAGGGAGGAAAACATGGAATGCAAAGGTCCCTGGGTGTTGTACCTCTTGTGAACAGGTTCACCCACGTGGAAGCTGCCGGGACAGAAGACGGTATCTCACTGAGCGGCGGACTGACTTGCAAAACAAAAAGGGCTGATGAGCCAAAACCAAAGAGGCCAAAGTCGGGCAACGCCATTGTAGTTGGAGACTCCATTGTGAGAGGTACGGACAGGGGTTTTTGCGGCAACAGACGGGATTCCAGGATGGTGTGCTGCCTTCCTGGTGCCAGGATCCAGGATGTTACGGACAGAGTGCAGACAATCCTCAAGGGCGAAGGTGAACAGCCAGAAGTGGTCGTGCATGTTGGCACAAATGATGTTGGAAAGAAGGGGATGAATATTTTGCAGCGGGACTTCAGAGAGCTCGGAAAAATGCTGAAAAGCAGGACTTCCAGGGTTGTTATCTCCGGTTTGCTTCCAGTTCCTCGTGCTGGCGAGAGTAGGAACAGGGAGATACGGGACCTGAATGTGTGGCTGAGGAACTGGTGCAGGGGGCAGGGATTTAGATTCTTAGATCACTGGGATCTGTTTTGGAGTAAGGGGGAACTGTACAAAAGGGACGGATTGCATCTTAACAGGTGGGGGACCAGCATTCTGGCCGGCAGATTTGCCACTGCTACACGGATGGTTTTAAACGGAATAAGGGGGGTGGGGTGTCAAATGGGATAATTGAGAACAGAGTTAAAGGGAAAGAGAGTAAAGGGATGGTTAATGACCCCAGAATTAACGGGAAAGAAAGCTCACAAAGGGATAGGAGAGTATGGCCAAGTGTAATAGGGATTGATGTGAAAGGGGCCACTTGTCAACATAATTGTATAAGGAGTAAGAGTGTTGTAAAAACAAGCCTGAAGGCTTTGTGGCTCAATGCGAGGAGCATTCGTAATAAGGTGGATGAGTTGAAGGTGCAGATAGCGATTAATGACTATGCTATAGTTGGGATCACGGAGACATGGCTCCAGGATGACTAAGGCTGAGAGCTGAACATCCAGGGATATTCAATATTCAGGAGGGATAGACGAAAAGGAAAAGGAGGTGGGGTAGCGTTGCTGGTGAGAGAGGAGATTAATGCAATAGAAAGGAAGGACATTAGCGTGGAGGATGTGGAATCGATATGGGTAGAGCTGCGAAACTCTAAGGGGCAGAAAACGCTAGTGGGAGCTGTGTACAGGCCACCTAACAGTAGTATTGGAGTTGGGGATGGCATCAAACAGGAAATTAGAAATGCGTGCAACAAGGGTAACACGGTTATAATGGGTGACTTCAATCTGCATGTAGATTGGGTGAATCAAATTGGCAGGGGTGCTGAGGAAGAGGATTTCCTGGAATGTATGCGGGATAGTTTTCTCAACCAACATGTGGAGGAACCAACGAGAGAGCAGGCTATTCTAGACTGGGTATTGAGTAATGAGGAAGGGTTAGTTAGCAGTCTTGTTGTGCGTGGCCCCTTGGGCAAGAGTGACCATAATATGGTTGAGTTCTTCATTAGGATGGAGAGTGACAAAATTAAGTCAGAAACAAGGGTTCTGAACTTGAACAAAGGTAACTTTGAAGGTATGAGATGTGAATTGGCCAAGATAGACTGGCAGGTGATTCTTAAAGGGTTGACGGTGGATGTGCAATGGAAGGTATTTAAAGACTGCATGGATGAAGTACAAAAGTTGTTCATACCAGTTTGGCAAAAAAATAAATCGGGGAAGGTGGTGCATCCATGGATAACAAGGGAAATCAGGGATAGTATAAAAACAAAAGATGAAGCATACAAATTTGCCAGAAAAAGCAGCCTACCGGAGGACTGGGAGAAATTCAGAATCCAGCAGAGGAGGACAAAGGGCTTAATTAGGAAAGGGAAAATAGATTATGAAAGGAAACTGGCAGGGAACATAAAAACTGACTGCAAAAGTTTTTATAGATATGTGAAGAGAAAGAGACTAGTTAAAACAAATGTTGGTCCCTTGCAGTCAGAAACAGGTGAATTGATCATGGGGAACAAGGACATGGCAGACCAATTGAATAACTACTTTGGTTCTGTCTTCACTAAGGAAGACATAAAGAATCTGCCGGAAATAGCAGTGGAACGGGGGTCAAATAAGATGGAGGAACTGAGTGAAATCCAGGTTAGCCAGGAGGTGGTGTTGGGCAAATTGAACGGATTGAAGGCCGATAAATCCCCAGGGCCAGATAGTCTGCATCCCAGAGTACTCAAGGAGGTAGCCACAGAAATAGTGGATGCATTAGTGATAATTTTTCAAAATTCCTTAGATTCTGGAGTAGTTTCTGAGGATTGGAGGGTAGCTAATGTAACCCCACTTTTTAAAAAAGGAGGGAGAGAGAAAGCGGGGAATTACAGACCAGTTAGTCTAACATCGGTAGTGGGGAAACTGCTAGAGTCAGTTATTAAAGATGGGATAGCAGCGCATTTGGAAAGTGGTGAAATCATTGGTCAAAGTCAGCATGGATTTACGAACGGTAAATCATGTCTGACAAATCTGATAGAATTTTTCGAGGATGTAACTAGTAGAGTGGATAAGGGAGAACCAGTGGATGTGTTATATCTAGACTTTCAGAAGGCTTTCGACAAGGTCCCGCATAAGAGATTAGCATACAAACTTAAAGCACACGGTATTGGGGGTTCAGTATTGAGATGTGGATAGAGAACTGGCTAGCAGACAGGAGGCAAAGGGTAGGAGTAAACGGGTCTTTTTCAGAATGGCAGGCAGTGACTAGTGGGGTGCCGCAAGGCTCAGTGCTGGGACCCCAGCTATTTACAATATATATTAATGATTTGGACGAGGGAATTCAATGCAACATCTCCAAATTTGCAGATGATACCAAGCTGGGGGGTATAGTTAGGTGTGAGGAGGATGCTTGGAGGCTGCAGGGTGATTTGGATAGGCTGAGTGAATGGGCAGATGCATGGCAGATGCAGTATAATGTGGATAAATGTGAGGTTATCCACTTTGGTGGCAAAAACATGAGGGTAGACTATTATCTGAATGGTGGCAGATTAGGAAAGGGGGAGATGCAACGAGACCTGGGTGTCATGGTACACCAGTCATTGAAAGTAGGCATGCAGGTGCAGCAGGCAGTGAAAAAAGCAAATGGTATGTTAGCATTCATAGCGAAAGGATTTGAGTATAGGAGCAGGGAGGTTCTACTGCAGTTGTACAGGGTTTTGGTGAGGCCACACCTGGAGTATTGCGTACAGTTTTGGTCTCCAAATCTGAGGAAAGACATCCTTGCCATAGAGGGGGTGCAGAGAAGATTCACCAGACTGATTCCTGGGATGTCAGGACTTTCATATGAGGAAAGATTGGATAGACTCGGCTTGTACTCGCTGGAATTTAGAAGATTGAGGGGGGATCTTATAGAAACTTACAAAATTCTTAAGGGGTTGGACAAGCTAGATGCTGGAAGATTGTTCCCGATGTTGGGGGAGTCCAGAACAAGGGGTCACAGTCTAAGGATAAGGGGGAATTCCTTTAGGACCGAAATGAGGAAAACATTCTTTACACAGAGAGTGGCGAGTCTCTGGAATTCTCTGCCACAGAAGGTAGTTGAGGCCAGTTCATTGGCTATATTTAAGAGGGCGTTAGATGTGGCACTTGTGGCTAAAGGGATCAGGGGGTATGGAGAGAAGGCAGGTACGGGATACTGAGTTGGATGATCAGCCATGATCACATTGAATGGCGGTGCAGGCTCGAAGGGCCGAATGGCCTACTCCTGCACCTAATTTCTATGTTTCTATGTTAATCAAGAAATTGCCAAACTCCACTTAAAAAAATACCCAGTGACTTGGCCTCCACAGCCGCCTGTGTCAATGAATTCCACAGATTCACCACTCTCTGGCTAATGAAGAACTACCCTCTTTCCGTAGCATTTCCAGGAACCCCGGTTCCTCTGTGCCTGAGACCAGGACAAGAAACTAACAAACTTCTCCCTCATTCCTTGCTTCCCGTGTCCACATATCTGCTGCCTCCTCTGAGGATATGTTAATCTTTTACTAACAACATACAAATGACGACAGGGCATACTTTTGTGCAGGCCACATTATTAAGTGCACAATACATCATTCTAATAATGCATTCCCCACTGTGTCAGCCTCTTCTATAAATATTTGTTTAAATAGGTAGAAGCAGCACCAGATGCAGGTTGGAAAACTATATGACACGGTGTCAAACGCCTTGCCTTGATGTGGCACTTTATCACATCTCTCAAATATCTCAAACCGTTTACATACCTTCCACAACTTTGAAGTTCTTTGACTGTTCTGGAGGCAAATTCATTGGCCACTTGGTGCCCGTAATCAGACCTTGCTGTGCACAATTAGAGAAAAAAAGCTTCCTGCTCAGTTACATAAGCCCGGCAGAATGTCTATAGAGCCTTTCACAACTTAAGAACATTGCAGAACACTTAAAGCCAAAGTACTTTTTGAATTAATGTTACCGCTTTAATGTGGAAAATGCTGCAGCGATTTGGGGAAATCAGGATTATAATGACCAGATAATTGGTTTGAGTAATGCGAATAGAGTGGTAAATCTGCTGTTTCTGCTTTGCAATTTGCCCTGGGATTAGCTGTGCTCATCTGAAAGAATAATGAACATGGAACTGATTTCACAGCTCATCAAAAGCTGGTTCTCCTTTCCCCGCAACGCTCAGCACTGAGCACTCAAGTCAAAAGGGAAAAGAATTACAGATGCTGGTTTACACCAACAATAGACACACAATGCTGGTGTAACTCGCTGGGCGAAGCATTTCAGGCAGCATCTCCGGATGGAAGGTCAAAACGTCACCCAGAGATGCTGCCTATCCCACCGAGTTACTCCAGCATTTTATGTCCAAGTCCGAGTGGGAGTTACATAGCTGGAGGAACTCGGCAGGGCAGTCAGCATCTGCGGAGGGAGGCTACTTTTCAGGTCGGGGCCCTTCTTCGGACCGACTGGAATATGGGAGAGAGAGAGAGAGGTGGGGTGGGGCAAAGCCTGGCGAGTGATGGGTGGATACATTTCGGGGGGGTTGATTGGCAGATGGGTGGAGATGGTGACAAAGGCGAGAGGTGAAAAGGTAACGAATGGGCGTCAGGTAAAGAAAGAGGCACGGTGGTGCAGCGGTAGAGTTACTGCTTTACAGTGCCAGAGACCAGGGTTCGATCCTGACTACAGGTGCTGTCCGTATTGAGTTTGTATGTTCTCCCAGCGACTGCGTGGGTTTTCTCCCAGACTCTGACGGCATACAGTAGGTTGATTGGCTTTGGTAAAATTATAAATGATCCCCAGTGTGTAGGATAATGCTCGTGTGCAGTGTGATCACTGCTCGGTGGGCCGAAGGGCCGATTTCCACGCTGTATCTCCAAAGTCCAAGGAGGAGGAATAAAAAGTAAATGTTGGGGGAGTCCAGAACCAGGGGCCACAGTTTAAGAATAGGGGGTAAGCCATTTAGAACGGAGACGAGGAAACACTTTTTCACACAGAGAGTTGTGAGTCTGTGGAATTCTCTGCCTCAGAGGGCGGTGGAAGCAGGTTCTCTGGATACTTTCAAGAGAGAGCTAGATAGGGCTCTTAAAGATAACGGTGTCAGGAGATATGGGGAGAAGGCAGGAACGGGGTACTAATTGTGGATGATCAGCCATGATCACATTGAATGGCGGTGCTGGCTCGAAGGGCCGAATGGCCTACTCCTGCACCTATTGACTATTGTAAAGCCGTGGGGGGGAAGGGAGGGTTAAAACAGAATAGTGTTACTGGGGGATGGGCGTTGAGGAGGGGATCGAAGCAGGGACGGTGGTGAAGTGTGTGACCAAGGATCGGGACGGGGAAGGGGTGGGATTCAAACACCTAGCCTCATGTCCTAGTCTATGCAGAGCTCACTATGGAAACATTTCCTCTAAAACGCCATTTACCTGTTCTTGCTCAGCGTAAACTCACTTTCCATAAAAAGAGTTGCTTCTTTTGAACTTGGACTTTCACGTGTATAGCTCTGCATCATTAAGCTGCTTCCTAATCATTGCTGAAGAAAGACACAAGATGCTAGAGGAACTCATTGGATTAGGCAACTACTCCGGAGACATAGAAACATAGAAACATAGAAATTAGGTGCAGGAGTAGGCCATTCGGCCCTTCGACCATGGATCATTCGACCTTCGAATGGCCTGAGACCATAGATAGGTGACGTTCTGGGTCAAAACCCTTATTACAAAACCCTTTTCACAGAGAGGGTGGTGTTTTTTGCTACCATTACTTAATTGAGGTAGGCTACGGTGGAGAATTGGCCTATATTGGTCAAATAACTGTATTAGGTCAGATACCTTAACGGTTTGACATAAATGGTCAATGTAACAATGTAGTTCCCTTATTGTGTGATTGCAGAGTGCAGAGCCTGGATGAGAGGACTTTAGTTATGAGGGGAGGTTAGTTATAGGTGGGGCTTGTTTCCCTTTGAGCCATGTGCAGAAGGAACTACAGATGCTGGTTCAAACCAAAGAGAGACACAAACAAGCTGGAATAACTCAGCAGGACAAGCAGCATTTCCAGAGAGAAGGAATGGGTGATGTTCCGGATCTGAAGGAGGGACTCGACCCGAAACGTCAACCATTGCTTCTCTCCAGAAATGCTGCCTTGTTCCGCTGAGCTACTCCTGAGTGTCTAAGCTGATAGCCATGCAGCATGGAAACAGGCCCTTCGGCCCAACTTGCCCATACCGACCAACATGCCCCACCTACACTCGTCCCACCTCCCCATAACCCTCTAAGCTTATCTTGTCCACGTACATGGAAAAGGTTGAGGGCAATATGGAGCAAACACAGGCAAGTGGGACTTGCTTAAATTGGTCAGTATGGACAAGTTGGGCCAAAGGGCCTGGTTCCATGCTGTATGATTGCAAGTTGTGCCGCTCTATGTGAAGATGCTTTCTTTCCCCCCCCCCCCCTTTCAATAGTTTTTAAGCCATTGTGTCAATGCTATAGACTTTCTTGTTATTCTCTCAGAGTCAGACTGATGTGACTTCATCTGATTCTGGTTAACTTGTGATTTATGGGAAGACATTTGATCAGTTAGAAATATTGATTTTGGTTTGTCCAGTGTGTGTGTGTGGGTGGGTGGGTGGTTTATATATTTATATTAAAAATGAGGTTTTGTGTCATAATTTTGAAGAGTGATGAAGACAACTGAACAAGAAACTAAAACAACACAGTCTCTGTCGGACCCCGTTTCCAAAGATTATGTGAACATAAATGATGCCAAATATTTGAGTAAAGACCTTATGAGCCAGCATGGTTCAACTTTATAAGTGGAGTCCTTGTATTAAACATATCCATTTGAAGAGAAAACCGTTCCCCTAGTATATTAAAAAAATATCAATTGAAAATTACTGCCACTAGTCAAATAGCATTATTTGAAGAATCATTGTAGGATGTGCAGGTCAAACTGAACGTGTTAAGAACATCAAGACTGCAGATGCTGGAAACATAAAGTGCTGGAGCAACTCAGCAGGCCAGGCACCATCAATGGAGGGTATAGACAGAGACCATTTTGGGCCAGGACTTCCCTTCAGACTTTTTCTCGGACATTGGGAGGAGCCGAGATCTTGGCTAAGAGTGAGCTTTGGTTCATGATCGGAATCCTTGCGGTTTGGTGAAGCCAGCCAGCTCCAGTTACACACAGTACCTGCCTTCACATGTGGTCTGAAGAAGAGTCTGAATGGATCGTTGCCCATGCTACTCTCTCTAGAGGTTCTGCATGACCCGCTGAGTTACTCCAGCACTTTGTGCTTATTTTTGGGATAAACCAGCATCTGCAATTATTTGTTTCTGCCTTCACATGAGGTTTCCTCCCACATCGCACAGACGCATAGGTTTGTGTGTTAATTGCCCTCTGGAAATTGCTCCAAACATGTTGGGAAAGCAGGAAGGGTTTCGGCCCGAAACGTTACCTATCTCCTTCACTCCATAGATGCTGCTGCACCCGCTGAGTTTCTCCAGCATTTTGTGTACCCTGGGAAAGTAGGATAATGGTCGACATGGACTCGGTTGACTGAAGGGTCCGTTTGCATGCTGTATTTGTAAACAATAGACAATAGACAATAGGTGCAGGAGTAGGCCATTCGGCCCTTTGAGCCAGCACCGCCATTCATTGTGATCATCCCCAATCAGTACCCCGTTCCTGCCCTCTTCCATATCCCCTGACTCTGCTTTTGGATTCCGACCCAATACGTCACTTATTCCTTTTCTCCAGAGTTGCAGCCCGACCCGCTGAGTTACTCCAGCATTTTATGTGTAAATCATCAGTATAAATCAGCATCTGCAGTTCCTTCCCACACTATTACTTAGCAGGCCTTGTCCTGCCCCTCCTCTCCTCCAGCTCTCCCCCCCCCCCCCCCCCCCCCCCGCTCCCACCACAAGCTAAAGAACGTCCCTGACCTGACACATCACCTATCTATGTTCTCCAGAGATGCAGCCTGACTTGCTGAGTCCCTCCAGCATTTTGTGGATTCTGGGTCACTGCTTACACAGAAGACTTTTATTAACCTTATTTCCTTACACTTTGTGGTCATCCGGAAAATTAAAAGGTATTATTGCATTGAAAGAAGAGGATTACAATGTTGCCAAAAATAATAACTCTAAAGTTTGTAAGGGATTTTTTTTTGAACATATAATCCTTGGGGATCATACTAGAATCTAGGGAAGGCAAAGACCAAAACAAAAGCCGTTATTATCCCAGAAGAAACACTTAAGATACTCGGATGTAAGTCATTAGAGCCAGTAGTTCGGCGGCTTGTACTCGATTAATTTCTCCAAGATTCTTATTTTCATATTTCTTTACTACATAGAAAGCAGCTATTCTTGCCATCAATTCTGTGCAGCTCTGGAAACGTTCCAATTAGCCTCATTCCCCCAGCTATTTCCCCTGTAGTCCTGGTCTCTCTCACGTGTCCTCTTTAACTTTCAAATGAATGCGTTACAGTGAACGGCAACAGCATAAGAGCAGGCCTTTCGGCCCCGCAGTGTCCATTGTCAATGCTGAACGTTTCAATCTATTTCTGTTATTTCAGTTTAGTTTGTTGGCACGCGTACCGACCGAGGTGCAGTGGAAAAGCCTTTTGTTGCGTGCTATCCAATCGGCAGAAAGACAATACATGATTACAAACGAGCCATACTGTGTACAGGGAATAATGTTTGGTGAAGCCAGCAAAGTCTGATCAAGGATAGTCCGAAGGTTACCAAAGAGGTAGATAGTAAGTAGTTCAGCGCTGCTCTCTGGTTGTGGTGGGATGATTCTGTTGCCTGATAACAGCTGGGAAGAAACTGTCCCTGAATCTGGAGCTGTGCGTTTTCACACTTCTGTACCTTATGCATGATGCGACATGAGGCTAAGATAAGCTAATCTCATCTGCCTGCATATGATCCGAATCCCTCCATTCCCTGCATGTTCCTATCTAAAAGCCTCTTAAATGCCACTATCGCATCTGTACCACCATCACTGGCACCCAGCACCCTTTTAAATATATTGCCCTGCACCCGTCTTTTAAACTTTTTCCCCTCTCACCTGAAAGCTGTGCCCTCTAGTCTGACAATTTCCCTGGAGGGGAAAAAAGGTTCTGACTGTCCACCCTATCTATGCCATCTATTTTGATAAAAATATGTTGATAAGTTCTAGGAGCAGAATTTTGCCATTTGGCCCATCAAGTCTACTCTGCCGTACAATCATGGCTGATCTATCTTTCCCTCTCATCCCCATTCTCCTGCCGTCTCCCTGTGACCCCTGACACCCTGATAATATGAACTTGTGGCTGTAATCGTGTAACTGGCATTCTATTGGACAACTTGCATATAAGGATTATATAGTCTGAAGAAGGGTTTTGACCCAAAATGTCACCCATTCCTTCTCTCTAGAGATGCTGCCTGTCCCGCTGAGTTACTCCAACATTTTGTGTCTGTCTAGGGATTATATGGCTTGCAATCCAAGTTAACTGGTGTTTTTATTTTCCCGCCAGTGACCGGCCCCTATCCAGTGCCATTCCTGTACCTCGGAGACAAACAGCCGCTACGACTGCGGGTTCGGAGACGCACGCGCAGTGCGGTGGCATCCCTTCTCCAGAGAGAGGGTGGAGGCAGTCTCGTTGGAGCTCGGAGGAAGACCTGCCGCCAAGCTACAATGTCGCGGTGAACCTGGAGGAGCCCCCCAAGGGCGGCCGCAAAGCGCGCACCACCTCGACGCCGGAAGTGCCCGCTGAAGCCTTCAAAGCGGACCTGGCGGAGTGCAACAGCTTCGGCAGCGGAGCGCACAGCGGTGAGAACGGGGTGGTGTGCGGCGCGGCCCAGCCGCAAGCCGCCGGGGCGGAGCCCTCCTCTGAGGTAAACGGGGTGACTTTGCCCGCGGGAGGCTCCAGCAGCCCGCATTCGTGCGACTACGCGCCGCCCGCGGGGGGCGGGGGCGTCTTCTGCTCCGTGGAGCGGGCCGAGGAGATCATGGGCCTGGAAGCCACCGGCTTCAGTTCGGACGAGCAGCTGGAAGGATTCTGCATCCCCGTCGAGCACGCTGTGGCGGTGGAAAGCGACGACCAGGTGCTGGGGGAGCTGGACGCCGAGGGCTTCAAGGAATTCTCCCGCCGGATCTGTGCACTGAACGAGAACGTCTCGAGTTTCCGGAGGCATCGCAAAAGCTCTGAAAAATGAAGCTCTCCGGCCAAAAGCCGTGAACCAAAAACGGGAGACCAAGTTGCACTTCACTTTTGTGGCGATCTGATGGCGGATGTGAGATTCTGGGTGTTGTGTTTCTAACGGAGAGACAGAGAGCAAACAAAAAATCAGTACCTGGAAGACCAAGGGGCGGGAGGGCAGAGCAAATTCATCGAGACCCATGGCTTTTGCGGAGTGACTTCATGCTACCCATGGCTGCATGTTTGTGTCTACCAGCCTTTGTGTGCCAGTAATCTTGTAAAGCTGCCTAACCTTTTCAATCAAGCCGGAGCCAGTCAGTTGGTCACCCCCTTTCCCATTGAAGCCAGGATTTTGTTTCTGGGAACGAGAGGGGCAGAATCGCTGAAGGGAATGAGATCTGGCCTTCAGCGGCAATAACTTTGCCCAACTAGCTCATCGCCCTGCTCCTCAATGTTAAATCCATCAAGAAGCTGTCAAGAAATGACCACCTGTTGCGCTTGCCAAGCAGATTATGTGCAATGGTACCGAGCCCCTTAACCTCCTCAGGCATTTGGAAACTTTCCACGGCCTTCCGATGGGGCTCTGCAGAATAATATATGGTTCTGGTTTTTCTTTTGTCCTTTGCAAAAAGAACCGAGGAAAGGTGATTGGAAAATATAATTTTTTTTTAAATTTTACAATGTCACTCATTTGGCCATTTGGTCAAAACCACTTTGAGAACAATTACTCTGAGCATCAAGGAAATATAGTTTCAACTCGCCAAATATTGCTTGCCTCCAATTAATTGCCTCTCTTTTGGCTACACGTTGTACAGTCTCAGGTATTGTTGCGCCATTTTGATAGTTGTCTGAACCGCTGCCCTTTCGAGGGATGCTTAGAAACTGAATACAGGGAAAGTCCATCAAATGCTCTTCACAGCCCAGAACATGAAGGCTGTGGACTTGTGTGTGTGTGTGTGTGTATGATATTCACTCGTTTGCTGGCAAAATTACTGTGAGGTTTTTTTTTCCCCCCATCTCCTTCAGTCGTTTCTGCCCTGCTAAAAGTTAATGTAAACCTCCGAGATATTTTGTTTAAAGGAGTTTTGTTTTTTTTTTGTTTTGTAGGTCGGCATTTTTTTGTCCCAATACAGCAAACAACATCTCTGCCCCACAGCGCCGTTTCCTACCTGTGCTTCCCACCCGGTAGATGGACACAAAATGCTGGGGTAACTCAGCGGGGCAGGCAGCATTAGAAGGAACGGGTTGAGACCCGTCTTGACCCGAAACATCACCCATTCCTCCTGTCCAGAGACGCTGAGTTACCCCAGCATTTTGTGTCGATCTTCCCACCTGGTCCTGGGTCCAATACTGCCTCTTTGCTTACCTCTGCACTCAGGTGATGGCAAGTTCAATTCCGAGTGGGTTTTTTTTTTTTTTGCAGATAGAAGCCATTTGTTTCCGTAAGTCTCCCTCAAAATTGTTTTCTCAAAAAAAATTGTAATTAAAATATAATTGAGATTGCCCAGTGAGATTTGACCTGCAGAGTATGTCGTACCAGCTGAACTTGAGATGCACTGGAGTAAATTTGCTAATATAACAAGGACATTCTTTCCTCAAGATTAATGGCTCCTGTTACTTCACGCAACAAATTTAATCAATCTTTATTTCCCCTCTCCCTCCCCTCCCCCCCCAACCTTACTTTAAAACATAACGAAAACTTAGTTCCCGAGGATTAAATTGGCAAAAAGTGAGCGGAGCATTTCGTTACTCATATGTTTGACTCAACTTGGAAATTGAATTTAAAGTATTAGCTAACTGTGCAATCTATGAACTTTCATCTCTCCCTCATTTTGGGGGGGGGGGAGTCTGCCAATATTTCTTCTGCCGGCACTGCCTTCATCCCATGTTCTATTCAGCAAAGTACAGTCAAAGTCCTTTGTCCTTTGTTTAAAAAAAAAAGAAAAGAAAATATGCTTTGGTTCTGTGCAGGGTTTGTGGGTGTAGTTAGGGGAGTGCGTTCTACCTGCGAGCAAGTACATGCATGATCTCTTGAGTTTGCAATTCCATTTCTTACCTCTACAGCACTGAGCCCCAACACTTTGCAAGGACGTTGAATTTGAAGCTGTTGAAGAAAAAGTTGGTGATCTTTGCTTTAAAAGTAATGGCATTCGAATGCAGTCATTTCTTCCCAGTCTCCCCAACTCCGCGCCATTATCATCGGCCGTGTGGGTGACATTTAAACGCGTTTCCTCGTCCTTTGTGAAGGTTGTTTGCCCTGTACCTTGGTGCTCAAGTCATCATTTGTGATTAAATACTCGTTGATTGGGAACTGCGCCCCCAACAGCCTTGTGCACACGTGGATTATGTCCGTCTGCACCCTGCTGCTGTGGACCGACCGTCACGGCACTAGGTCAGTTTCATGTTCCCACCTTTGGATGGAAACACGGCCATCTAAACGGGAGGCACAGGCCTGTGTGACACAAAAGATAACCAGGTCCAATGATAGATTACTAGTTCATCAAGCAACTCATGTGACAGAAGCGGAGTGTTAGCTTTGCCGTTTTGGTGTCTTTTTCTTCGACCAACACTCAAATTTAAGTGTGTCTGCCCCTCGACCAGCCTTCCTTCGTCTGCCGGCTTCAGTGTTTTCCCGTGAGGCGGATGCTTCTCCAGTGTGTGGCTCGGTGCACGGGATCGGGCTGGGCAGAAGCCGGACTGGTGCTGAAATGGGCGTTCAAACATAATCCACCCATCCTGCGTCTTAAGGCAGCATTTGAGCACATTGAATTCAACGCAGAAACAACCTGACCACTTTCACCAGACCAGTGCTACCTGTGCCCCCGTAAAGAACCAAAATGGCAGATCCTTGCATACTGTATGTGAAAAATAATGTCCAGGTTACTCCCTCAAAAGTTCCTGCAATTTGTTTAGTGGTGCTGCATCTCACTGTTACGGCCAACACAAGATGAAGAATTAATAGACTTTGGTTTTATAGAAACAGGTCATATTTCCTCAGTACAATTGCTGACAAAAATTGAAGAGGGTTTGGCAGCAATTGTACTGAGGAAATATAATCTAGGCACTGATATTCTCCGCACCGTTTGAATAGACTCTGCTGTCTCACGTGAGAAATGTCTGGCCTATGTTGGCTGCCTGCTGATGATTGCAGGCCCCTACACAGTGGAGCTGATGCACCCATCATGAACAGTGACCTGCCATTTTGTCTTGGGATTTGAGATCACCTCGATCAAGTTGTGAAGATCTGGTATCGTGGCTTGTGATGTCCCCACCATTCAGTATGTCACTGCCTCCTTACCCGTCACTGGGGATCTGACACCCAAGTCCGGAACCCGAGGTCATTCATTGATTACTTAGTTGGAAGTTGGAGCAGACCCATGCGTTAGTACGCTGTGCTCAGATTCTGACAGGGCCCGTGCTGCTTTTGTCTTTAGGGCCTTATTGAAAGATAGTTTCCATTATTGACGCACAAAGACCGTTTGACAATGTTTCCCATGTTGGCTCGGAGGAGTAACCAAGGTGTGGAGTCGAAACCTTGTCCTATCCAGTTGACGGTGAGGCTGGGTTTCTATCACAAGATCAGGTGGTGTTCAGAAGTGCCCAGCACACCATGAAGCACATCACAAAAACACTTGCTTCCCTCGCACTGCTCCCTTGTTCTCACTTTAAATTTGTCATTCACCCCTCTTTGCACTGGTCGACTGTAAATAACGAGGGCTTCCTGGCAAAATTGGATGAATTCGATAAAAGGCGGGTAATGAGATGTTGTCACGTGTGTCACCAGATTTATTTTTTACGAAGGGCACACAGTGCTGGAGTGACCCAGTGGGTCAGGCAGCGTCTCTGGACAACACGGATAGGTGGACCTGATACACACGACCGAGAATAGTGAGCTGTCATTTTGCCACGGGATTTGAGATTACCCAGGTCAAATTCTGAAGATTTCATATTACGGTTCGTGCCATCTGCTCGCGGGACCCTTTAAAAAACCTGGCACAAGATCGGGTCCCGACCCGAAACGTCGCCAATCCGTTTTCTCCCGGACACTGCCTGACCTGCTGAGTTACTCCAGCACTTTGTGTAAACCAGTGTCTGTAGTTCCTTGTTTCACCAAATTCCAAATGTAATTTAAAAGAAGACTGAGGTAAATAATGTGGGTGAGATCTCGCACTGGACACGCTACACCCCCATATTGTTTCTTTGGGTGATGTTATTCACTCCTGCACTGTGTCCTGTTCCTTGTTTGCATCAGTTCTGGGGTTAAACTGGCTCCAACTGTGATCAGAGATATTAAACTCTCTGGTTGCAAATACATCAGGGATTTTTAGATGATAAATCATGAAGTCCAGTTTTTACTGCCTCGCCAAAGATTTATCTCTAGTGAGTTGTCTTCAAATGTCTTGCACAAACAGCATCATGTCTCAGTCATTCATGTTCTGTGCAAGGACTCGGCTGGCAGTGTCCATCTCACACACAGTAGGATGGCCTGGTTAGTCTTATCCTGCCTGGTGCATTAACCAGCCACGTTCCACCCCACATCATGGATTATTCCCAACCAGCCGTGCATTGCTGGCACTGAAAGTTGAGCCGGCCCTCAGGGAGCAATAGCCAGCTCGGCCCCTGTGCAGCTGAAGGATGAGGGTGTCTGGTTTAACATGAGGCTTCCCGCGATGGCAAAATGACACAAGAACAATAAGCAGCATGACGCACTGTCTTCGGAGGATTCGGCACACCAGGGAAGCTCGTTCTTCGCACAGACGTCACCACAAAAAGACAGGTGGTGTGTGGGAGGTGTTGCACTATCAGCTGTGCTACACTATCAAGGTTCCATCCTTGGGCTCCAGCTTCAATCCACTTCTCTGCCGTGTGAAGTCAAGACATCCCCAGCATCAGTGGGTCAGAGACGCTATCCCCAGTGACATAGCATCATGTATCCCTCTACCAACACAGATTAATCATGAACACTTATTAATAGGAGCCTGCCGTGCACAAATTGTGCTACTTCAGTGCAGTATGCTTCCCATTTCATCTGTAGTGCACTGATTGTAATGTGCTTCAGGACATCGATTGTTCAATTACTTGTGTAGTTATCTTTTCTGCCTTTGCCATCCGTCACTTTGTGCTCAGATTGAACAGCCATCTGTCTTTACAGTGCAGGCCATGTCCTGTGGAGGTCGAGCCTCACGCTCTTTAGACGTTTCCTTCTGCAGTTAACTTCCAGCAGCATGACGTTGTGAACATTCCAGTCAAACCAACCCCTTGGCTTCGGGGATCAACAAGCTGCCATCAGCCATTGGTGGACACAGAGTGCTGGAGTAACTCAGCGGGTCAGGCAGCATCTCTGGAAAACATGGATAGGTGACGTTTCATCGCATGAACTTTAACCCCACCCACCCCACTGGTATCTAGACACCTCCATCCCCACCAAACAATGCCGTTCCAACCCAAAATCCATCACCTGTCCATCTTCTCCACAGATGCTGCCAGACTCACTGAGTTACTCCAGCACTCTGTGTGTCCGTTTGTTTTGTAAACTGGCATCTGCAGATCATTGTATCTCCACTGCGCCATTAGTATTTTCCTCTCGTTGGTAAAGTTACACCCGGGTGAGTTCACTAGGTAATGCAGAGAAGCTGGATAATGGGGGAAACGCAGACTGCCCTTGATTACCAGTGGGACGAGTCATAGAATAATGGGAGCAGAATTGACAGAGCTAGCTGCTGGTGGGTTTGTGAGACTGATTTGGGTGGTGCAGTGTAGTTGGTCACTGCGGGGGAAACACTGCTCTCCTGCTTGGCGATTTGCTTGCGGGCTTTCCAATTCTTTCACAGTGTTGTACGGCCCCCAGTTGCAGCAGCTGGCAGCATCAGTGGCGATTATTCCCCGAGCTTGCTTGCTCGCCGGTGATCCTGCCTCACTGGACCTGACAACTCTAACACGGGGGCAGTGCGGGGTGGTTGGATGCATTCTGGGAGACTTTGTCTCATGAACGTCAACCCCACACTCTTGCCGCGCACCCCACTGGTCACTTGACACTCCAATGTCCTTCCACAACCCAATGGAAACAAAAACCCTTGCACGCTTTCTCTTCCCTAATGCCACATCAGCAGCAAGTCACTGACGGCCTCTCTGAGGCATCTCCAGAGTTTAACTTTGGATACTTGTGCAATAACTGTTTTGACACTTTGGTGACTAACTAACGTCCCACCAAGAGATTGCTTTCATTTTATCTTGTGCACAGAATTCTTTTTTTTTTCGCTTTTGAAATTATTGCACTGCACTCTTCTCCCACTCCTATCCCCGCCTCACTAAAACCCAAGCGCTGTTTTAACCCGAGACACTTCCTTGGGTGGGTGTGGGATGGGGCAGGAGCCCAGTCTTCCATCAGCAGCCTTGCTACCAGAGCTCCCCTTCGATGCTCGACCTGCCTCGTATTGCCGAAGTAGTCGTGATCCATGCAGGAACCTACCCTCGCCAATCTAAGGATCAGTTAGCTGTAGCCTTCACTGTTTTATGACGCAGAGAAGTGGGAATGTGATGGGGGAGGGGTTTTGGAATGGACAGCAGTGTCGGAACTCCAAAGATACTGGGTTCATTGCAGACACAGAGCTGGGAGACGCAACTGCTCGCTTGCCTTTCCATAGCGCAGAAGGAGAAATGTGGCAGGCTGATGGCACGTTGCCTCAGTTTTATTCTTAATTTGTGCCGCACCGTCGTACAACAGCTGCACTCGCGTGAATCCTTGCCCCCAAGCATAGGTCACCCCCGTGATTAGGCAGTCTCTTCAACGATGATGATGATGATGATGAGTTGATTTGAATCTTCTGCAGACCCGATGTTGTCAGTTTGCCCCAGAAAGGCAGAGGCAAAGGCCATGGAACGATATCCAAACTGCTACAGTTTGGCCCCTAGTTTCTCCATTCAATTCCAGTGGCATAAGGTTTGCCAGAATCACTGCTGTACCATTTGTAGTTAAAAGCGCCCTTCCCTCCCCCCTCTCACTTTGGTAAATAAAACCCTTTTTTAAGGTCTCTATTTATTAAAAGAAAAATATGCAGTGTTTATTTAACTAGTTACTCCTGCAAGCGGCAAACGGCTAATCATTTGCAAATTGTACTCACATTCTTGCTAATGATTCAAGTGTCAATGAAAATTATCTTGGTAAGCAAAATGGAATAAAATATTGTTTTACCATATCTGTGTGGTTCCTCACTTTGTGAAAATAAATTATTGTAATCAGTCTCGTAGGGTGGACGCTGCTGGAGTGGAGAGACTCTGATGTTTTGCAACGTTTGCTCTGGACAGTGACTAATTTGCTGAGGGATTTTGGAGAACATTCAAGCCCACAAAATTGGACTGGGTTCACACACAAGCCCAGCTCGGTAAGGGCAGTAGAAATGTCTTCAATTAAGTTTACATATCTTTCAATTCTCTGCCACAAAGAGTGTGTGTGTGTGTGTGTGTTTGCTCAGTTAGGGATTGGATAGAGAGGATGTTTCCACAAGTGGGAGAGTCTCGGACTAGAGGGGACAGACTCAGAATTAAAGGACGTTCCTTTAGGAAGGAGACGAGGAGGAATTTATTTAGTCAGAGGGTGGTGAATCTGTGGGATTCTTTGCCGCAGAAGGCTGTGGAGGCCGGCAATAGATGTTTTTAAGGCAGAGAGAGATAGATTATTGATTAGTGCGGGTGTCAGGGGTTATGGGGAGACGGCAGGAGAATAAGTTTAGGAGGGAGAGACATATCAGCCATGATTGAATGCCGGAGTAGACGTGATACGCCAAATGGCCTAATTCTGCTCCTATCACATATGACCTTATTGCCCACAGCTGAGATCACGGCAGGTAAATGTTTGGACACTCGTGGGCTCTTGAGATTGGGCAGGAAGAGGGGAGAAGATCAGCCTTGGCTTAGAATCATACAGCATGGTACCGGGACCTATGACCCAACTTGTCCATGCCGGGCTATGATGCCCAATCTAAGCTAGTCCCCACTTGCCTGGGTTTGACCCATATCCCTCCAAATCTTTCCTACCAATGTACCCGTACAGAAGATGGACACAAAGTGCTGGAGTAAACTCAGCAGGTCAGGCGGCCTCTCTGGGGGAAAAAGAATAGGTGACATTCCTGCTTGGAACCAGTCTTCAGACCAAAGATGACAACAGACAATAGGTGCAGGAGTAGGCCGTTCGGCCCTTCGAGCCAGCACCGCCACTCAATGTGATCATGGCTGATCATCCCCATTCCTGCCTTCTCCTCATTTTCGCTGCCTGACCCACTGAGTTACTCCAGAATCTTGTGTAAAAAAAAACAGCATCTGCATTTCCTTCCGACACAATTGGATTGAAGAGTTGCACACTGTGAAGCCAGAGGAAAGGATGTAGGCTGAAGGGCTTTGTGGGGAGGGGGGTGGGGTGGGGAAAGAGGGGTGCAAGTGGAGAAATAGCAGAGGTGGTTTTTCTTTGGGGGGGGGTCAGGAGCCATGATGCAGCTTGACGGGACTTTGGTCAGGAGTATAGCGTGCAGTTCTGGTCATCCCGTTACAGGAAGGATGTTGAGGCTTTGGAAGTGTTTGGAGGAAGCTTGCCAGAATGATAATAGACAATGCAGGAGTAGGCCATTTGGCCCTTCGAGCCAGCACCGTCATTCAATGTGATCATGGCTGATCATAGAAACATAGAAAATAGGTGCAGGAGTAAGCCATTCGGCCCTTCAAGCCTGCACCGCCACTCAATATGATCATTGCTGATCATCCAACTCGGTATCCTGTACCTGCCTTCTCTCCATACCCCCTGATCCCTTTAGCCACAAGGGCCACATCTAACTCCCTCTTAAATATAGCCAATGAACTGGCCTCAACTACCTTCTGTGGCAGAGAATTCCAGAGACTCACCACTCTCTGCGTGAAAAAAATTTTCCTCATCTCAGTCCTAAAGGAATTCCCCCTTATCCTTAGACTGTGACCCCCTTGTTCTGGACTTCCCCAACATCGGGAACAATCTTCCTGCATCTAGCCTGCCAAACCCCTTAAGAATTTTGTAAGTTTCTGTAAGATCCCCCCTCAATCTTCTAAATTCTAGCGAATTTCCAGCTAAGATTATCCCCAATCAGTATCCCTTTCCCGCCTTCTCCCGATATCCCCTGACTCCATTATCTTTAAGAGCCCTATCGAGCTCTCTCCTGAAAGCATCCAGAGAATCTGCCTCCACTGCCCTCTGAGGCAGAGAATTCCACAGACTTACCACTCTCTGTGAGAAAAAGTGTTTCCTCGTCTCCGTTCTAAATGGCTTGCTCCTTATTCTTAAACTGTGGCCCCTGGTTCTGGACTCCCCCAACATCAGGAACATGTTTCCTGCACCTAGCGTGTCCAAGCCCTTAACAATCTTATATGTTTCAATGAGATCCCCTCTCATCCTTCTAAACTCCAGAGTGTACAAGCCCAGCCGCTCCAATCTCTCAGCATATGACAGTCCCGCCAACCCGGGAATTAACCTGGTGAACCTACGCTGCACTCCCTTAATAGCAAGAATGTCCTTCCTCAGATTAGGGGACCAAAACAGCACACAATACTCCAGGTGCGGAGTATTGATGCTCCAATGATGCTTGGATCAGAGAATATTATCTACAGGGAGAGGTTGGACCGTCTTGGATAGTTTTCTCGGGAATGCCCCAGATTAAGGAGAGACCTGATGGATCCTTTTTTCCCCCCAGGGTGGAAATGACCAACACTAGAGGGCAGAGCTAGAGGGTGAGCTGGGGAAGACAACAGGAGCAGGAGTAGGCCATTCGGCCCTTCCAGCCAGCTCCGCCATTCAATGTGATCATGGCTGATCATCCCCAATCAGTTCCCCGTTCCTGCCTTCTCCCCATATTCCCCTGACTCCGCTATCTTTAAGAGCCCTATCTAGCTCTCTCTTGAAAGCATCCAGTGAACCCGCCTCCACCGTCCACTGAGGCAGAGAATTCCACAGACTCACCACTCTGTGTGCGAAAAAGTGTTTCCTCGTCTCCGTTCTAAATGGCTTACTCCTTATTCTTAAACTGTGGCCCCTGGTTCTGGACTCCCCCAACATGCGGGGTGGGGGGAGATGAATGAACAGGGGTGGTGTTGGAGGCAGATATGATAGCAGCATTCAAGAGGCTTCGAGATAGGCACATGGAATGCAGGGAATAGAGGGATATGGACCATGTGCAAGCAGATGAGATCAGTTTGGCTTGGCATCATGCCTGGCATAGGCATTGTGGGCCGAAGGGCCGATCTCTGTGCTGTTCTATGGCTATGGGGGTATATGGATTATGTGCAGGCAATTAAGAATTGCTCCCGGCATCGTGTTCGGCACAGACATTGTGGGCTGAAGGGCCTGTTCCGGTGCTGTTCTATGAAAAGACCATTCGGTCTGTCATGCCTGTCCTGTGGTCTGGAGACCCAAGACTCTGCAAGCAACACAATTCCGCAGCCGCCCGCTGAAACCAATGTTGCCTCAACGCCGCCTGTATAATGTACCGTGTCTTACATCAGATAGCTGCCGCAGAACTTTCCCAACCATGTTGTGTAATCAATCAGCCTCCTTTCCCAGGTTCAATATTGTTTTAACTAATAGACAGAGGTATTCTAAGAAAACCTTGAAATGTTATGTGAAAACCCCTCAGATTTCTCGCCTGGGTCTCCCGCGTGGCTCTGAAGATTAATATTCGATGCCCGGAGACTCCAGGGTTATTCTGGAAATTCGGCAACCCGAGACGGGGCCGAGGCACAGTATGTTTAAATAAAACTTGGTTTTAAGTAAGAGCCGTGTGGTAGGTAAAAATTAAATGATCTAACTGTGATTAATGAGGTCTGTCTGGGGGAAATACAAAGTCCTCACTGTGAATATTCCAGCCTGCAACATGTTCTGTAAGATTCCAGCATAAACAACTCTTACAGATTTCAAACCCAGATTAAAAAAATTAAAACTCGCAATCTCCCCAAAGTTTCTATCTCGACTACGGCGGAAGTGACCTTATACACGTGTGCTTGTTATACTCAAGGAACTGCAGATGCTGGAAAATTGAAGGTAGACAAAAATGCTGGAGAAACTCAGCGGGTGAGGCAGCATCTATGGAGCGAAGGAAATAGGTGACGTTTCATAGAAACATAGAAAATAGGTGCAGGAGTAGGCCATTCGGCCCTTCGAGCCTGCACCGCCATTCAATATGATCATGGCTGATCGTCCAACTCAGTATCCCGTAACTGCCTTCTCTTCATACCCCCTGATCCTTTTAGCCACAAGGGCCACATCTAACTCCCTCTTAAATATAGCCAATGAACTGGCCTCAACTACCTTCTGTGGCAGAGAATTCCAGAGATTCACCACTCTCTGTGTGAAAAATGTTTTCCTCATCTCGGTCCTAAAGGAATTCCCCCTTATCCTTAGACTGTTACCCCTTGTTCTGGACCTCCCCAACATTGGGAACAATCTTGTAAGTTTCTATAAGATCCCCCCTCAGTCTTCTAAATTCTAGCGAGTACAAGCCGAGTCTATCCAGTCTTTCCTCATATGAAAGTCTTGACATCCCAGCCACATCTAACTCCAGAATTCCAGAGACTCACCACTCTCTGTGTGAAAAATGTTTTTCTCATCTCGGTCCTAAAAGATTTCCCCCTTTCGGTTCGAGAAGGAGGGCTGGTGAAGGAAGGGGATGTGTTTTGTGTGTGTGTGTGCGTGTTCCACTCTGACAGTCGCCGCTCCCGTTCCCGGTTTTTCAGGCGACTGCCGGCAACTTGACAGCCGCCGACCGTCCGCTGAAAAATCGCCTAATTGGGACAGGCCCATTACTTCTCTCTTGAAAACACCCAGTGAATTGGCCGCCACTGCCATCTGTGGCGGAGAGTTCCACAGGATCGCAACTCTTTAGCTCAAAAGGTTTTTCCTCATCTCAGTCCAAAATGGCCTACCCCTTATTCTTAAACTGTAACCCCTGGTTCTGGACTCCCCCAACATCGGGAACATGTTTCCTGACCAGGCACTCCGGTTTTCTCCCACATCCCAAAGATGCGGGCTTGTAGATTATGAGTTCATATGTTCTAGGAGTAGAATTAGACTATGTTCCGAGGTACAGTGAAAAGCTTTCAGCAATCGAGCCATTTATAGTGCATAGATACATTTATAGTGCATAGATACATGATAAAGGAATTACAGGAATAACAGAGTCACCAATGAGGTAGATAGTAGTTCAGGACGCTCTCTGGTTGTGGTAGGATGGTTCAGTTGTCTGATAACAGCCGGGAAGACACTGTCCCTGAATCTGGAGGTGTGCGTTCGTTTTCACACTTCTGTACCTCTTGCCCGATGGGAGAGGGGAGAAGAGGGAGTGGCCGGGGTGCGACTCGTCCTTGATGATGCTGCTGGCCTTGCCGGGGCAGCGTGAGGTGTAGATGGAGTCGATGGTAGGGAGGTTGGTTTGTGTGATGGTCCGGGCTGCGTCCACAATTCTAGCTGCAGTTTCTTGCGGTCTTGGATGGAGCTGTTCCCAAACCGTGCTGTGATGCGTCCCGATAAAATGCTTTCTATCATGGCTGATCGATCCTTCCCTCTCAACCACATTCTCCGATCTTCTCCCCATAATCCTTGACACACATACCAATCAAAAACAGGGGCTGATCCAGGATTTGAACCCAGGGCCTCTTACACCCCAAACGAAAATCATACCCCTAGACCAACTAACCAGTTACTGATTTCCTCTCTTCCGGCTGTCTGCCTTCCACAACCTCCAACCTTACCGTTTCCCAGCCTCGCATAACCGTTTTTTACTTTTTCCCCGAAATCCACAAACACAACTGCCCTGGCAGACCCATTGTGTCAGCCTGCTCCTGTCCCAAGAAAATAATTTCCACGTACGTGGTATGTTAGCATTCATAGCAGAAGGATTTGAGTATAGGAGCAGGGAGGTTCTACTTCAGTTGTACAGGGTCTTGGTGACACCACACCTGGAGTATTGCGTACAGTTCTGGTCTCCAAATCTGAGGAAGGACATTATTGCCATAGAGGGAGTGCAGAGAAGGTTCACCAGACTGATTCCTGGGATGTCAGGACTGTCTTATGAACAAAGACTGCATAGACTCGGTTTATACTCTCTAGAATTTAGGAGATTGAGAGGGGATCTTATAGAAACGTACAAAATTCTTCAGGGGTTGGACAGGCTAGATGCAGGAAGATTGTTCCCAATGTTGGGGAGGTCCAGGACAAGGGGTCACAGTCTAAGGATAAGGGGGAAATCCTTTAGGACCGAGATGATGATTTTTTTCACACAGAGTGGTGGGTCTCTAGAACACTCTGCCACAGAGGGTAGTTGAGGCCAGTTCATTGGCTATATTTAAGAGGGAGTTAGATGTGGCCCTTGTGGCTAAGGGGATCAGAGGGTATGGAGAGAAGGCAGGTACGGGATACTGAGTTGGATGATCAGCCATGATCATATTGAATGGCGGTGCAGGCTCGAAGGGCCGAATGGCCTACTCCTGCACCTAAATTCTATGTTTCTATGTACCTCAACTGCATCCTTATTCCCCCCACCCTCCCACCCCCCCCCCCCCCCCCCCCCCCGGTCCAATCTCTCCTGATCTAGGTCCGAGATACTTCACATGCCCTTCGTCTCCTTCATGCCTTCCGCTTTCCGAGCCCTCACTCCCTCATCTTTACTATGGACGTTCAGTCACTGAACTCCTCGATCGCCCACATGGAAGGCCTTCAAGCCCTCCGTTTCTTCCTCGGCCGCAGAACCATCCAATTTCTCTCTTCTAACACTCTACTCCGCCTAGCAGAGCTGGTCCTCACCCTCAACAACTTCTCCTTTGAAGCCTCCCACTTCCTCCAAGTTCAAGGCATAGCTATGGGCACCGGCATGGGCCCCAGCTATGCCTGCCTCTTTGTAGGGTACGTTGAACAATCCCTGTTCCAGGCGTACACTGGCCCTGTCCCCGAACTCTATCTCCGTTACATCGATGACTGCACGGTGCTACCTCCATCAACTTCACCACCAATTTTCATCCCGCACTCAAATTTACTTGGACCATCTGCGACACCACCCTCCCCTTTCTTGATTACAGTTTCCATCACAGGTAATAGACTATTGACTGACCGTATTACAAACCCACTGACTCCCACAACTATCTCAACGACACTTCTTACCACCCTGCTTCCTGCAAAGACTCTGTCCCCCTACTCCCAATTTCTCAGTCTACGCTGCATCTGCTCCCAAGATGAGGTGTTCCATACTAGAACATCGAAGATGTCCTCATTCTTTAGGGACCGGGTTCCCCTCTCCCATCACAGATGATGCCCTCACTCATGCCTCCTCTGTACCCCACAGCTCCGCCCTTGCTCCCACTCCCCCTGGTCGCAACAGAGACAGAGTCCCCCTAGTCCTTACCTTCCACCCCATCAGCCGTCACCTACAACACATAATCCTCCGATGTTTCCGCCACCTCCAACGGGATGCCACCACCAGCCACATTTTCCCATCTCCACCCCTTTCCGCCTTCCGCAGAGACCGTTCCCTCCGCAACTCCCTGGTTAATTCATCCCTTTCCACCCAAACCACCCCCTCCCTAGGTACCTTCCCCTGCAACTGATGCAACACCTGTCGCTATACCTCCTCCCTCGACTCTGTCCAGGGACCCCGACATTCCTTTCAGGTTAGGCAGAGGTTCACTTGCACCTCCTCCAACCTCATCTACTGTGTCCGTTGTTCAAGATGTGGACTCTTATACATCGGCAAGACTCAGCGAGACCAAACGCAGACTGGGCGATCGTTTCACGGAACACCTTCGCTCAGCCCGCGTGTGAACCAACCTGATCCCCCGGTTGCTGGACACGTTAATTCTCCTTCCCATTCCCCACTGACCTTTCTGTCCTCGGCCTCCTCCATTGTCAGAGTGAATTGGAGGAACAGCGCCTCATATTTCGCTTGGCCAGCTTACAGCCCAGTGGGATGAATATTGATTTCTCTCACTTCAGGTAACCCCGGCATTCCCTCTCTCTCTCTATCCATCCCTCCCCCACCCAAGCCGCACCAGCTTCTCATTCTCACCCAACAAACAGCAAACAATGGCCTGTTTCCTTTATCACCGTTACTTTTTTGCGTATCATTTATTCATTGTTCTTTATCTCTCCACATCACCGTCTATATCTCTCGTTTCCCTTATCCCAAACCAATCTGAAGAAGGGTCTCGACCCAAAACGTCACCCATTCCTTCTCTCCAGAGATGCTGCCTGTCCCGCTGAGTTACTCCAGCTTTTTGTGTCTATCCAGTTAGTTGATAGGTTCTGTCATTTCAATTACACCGCCTGCATCTTAATACTGTCTGCACCGTAAGATGTAGGAAGGAAGTGTAGATGCTGGGTTTTACCGAAGATTGACACAAAATGCTGGAATAACTCGGATTTAGACACAAAATGCGTGAGTAACTCAGTGGGACAGGCAGCATGTCTGGAGAGAAGGAATGGGTGACGTTTCAGGTTGAGACCGGCCCATTAGATTTAGCTCCTCGGGCTTATTATCTAAATGGTGGCCGATTAGGAAAAGGGGAGATGCAGCGCGACCTGGGTGTCATGGTACACCAGTCATTGAAAGTAGGCATGCAGGTGCAGCAGGCAGTGAAGAAAGCGAATGGTATTTTAGCTTTCATAACAAAAGGATTTGAGTGTAGGAGCAGGGAGGTTCTACTTCAGTTGTACAGGGTCTTGGTGAGACCACACCTGGAGTATTGCATACAGTTCTGGTCTCCAAATCTGAGGAAGAACATTATTGCCATAGAGGGAGTGCAGAGAAGGTTCACCAGACTGATTCCTGGGATGTCAGGACTGTCTTATGAACAAAGACTGCATAGACTCGGTTTATACTCTCTAGAATTTAGGAGATTGAGAGGGGATCTTATAGAAACGTACAAAATTCTTAAGGAGTTGGACAGGCTAGATGGAGGAAGATTGTTCCCGATGTTGGGGAGGTCCAGGACAAGGGGTCACGGCTTAAGGATAAAGGGGAAATCCTTTAGGACCGAGATGAGAAGGACTTTTTTCACACAGAGAGTGGTGGGTCTCTGGAACTCTCTGCCACAGAGGGTAGTCGAGGCCAGTTCATTGGCTATACTTAAGAGGGAGTTAGATGTAGCCCTTGTGGCTAAGGGGATCAGAGGGTATGGAGAGAAGGCAGGTACGGGATACTGAGTTGGATGATCAGCCATGATCATATTGAATGGCGGTGCAGGCTCGAAGGGCCGAATGGCCTACTCCTGCGCCTATTTTCTATGTCTATGTTTCTATGTTTCTAACGGGATGAAGGGATTTGAGGGGAAAAGCAGGAACGGGGCACTGATTTTGGTTGATCAGCCATGATCATATTGAATGGCAGTGCTGGCACTCGAAGGGCCGAATGGCCTACTCCAGCACCTATTTATGGTTACAGAGAGAGCGTGCAAACTCCACACAGACAGCAGCTGAGGTCAAGATGGAACCCAGGTCCCTGTATTGAATGGCGGTGCAGGCTCGAAGGGCCGAATGGCCTACTCCTGCGCCTATTTTCTATGTCTATGTTTCTATGTTTCTAACGGGATGAAGGGATTTGAGGGGAAAAGCAGGAACGGGGCACTGATTTTGGTTGATCAGCCATGATCATATTGAATGGCAGTGCTGGCACTCGAAGGGCCGAATGGCCTACTCCAGCACCTATTTATGGTTACAGAGAGAGCGTGCAAACTCCACACAGACAGCAGCTGAGGTCAAGATGGAACCCAGGTCCCTGGTGCTGTGAAGCAGCAGCTCTCCCTGATTAATTATTCTTGAGTAATTAAAGAAACCTACAGTTGAAGGCAGACTGCGATAGTGCCAGATGGTGGTTAAAACTCATTCAGGTTTTCAACTGCGCTGCTGGGACTAATACCTGGAGGTAAGTCTCCATCTGCACAGTGGGAAGCATTGAAAGGGGAAATAGAGAGAGAGTTCAGGGCTGACGTGGTTTATTTTCGGGTGCGATCCAAGGGTAACAAATGCGGGGAACCCTGGCTGTGGAGGCCCGGATAAAGAGGAAGTGAATGACAGGTACCAGCCAAGGAGGCCTGTCAAGAGTATTAATAAGTGTCCGGAAGTACTTAAAAAACAAAATTGGGGAGGCAAAGAGGGGTCGCCAAATATCACGGCAGAGGGGATTAAAGTAACTCCGGAGGTGTTTTATATTCAGGGTAAAGGAATGCTGGGGGGAAGCGTGGAGCCTAGAGGGGGGACGTGTGCCTGGAGCCGGGAGACAGAGTGAGATCCTCACTGACTAGCTACTTCCCATCTGTATTCACAAAGGAAACGGGTTTTGTAGCTGGTGAATTTAATAAAGGACAAGTTCAAATTCTAGAGCAGCTCGAATATAAAAGGCTCTGCAGAGAGCAGTAGTGTGTTCTTCGCACTGTGGGAACTACACTCGCCCCTCTGCAGGAACTGCACATCAGGAGGTGCAGATCCAGAGCCAGCAACATTATGGGGGACCCCTTCCCCCCCAGCTGCTACGGTCAGGCAAACGCCTCCGCTGCCACGCTGTGAAAACGGAGAGGATGAGACGGAGTTTCCTCCCACAGGCCATTCGGCCCGTAAACTCCGATCTCACCAGGGACTAACTTAAGGGCCTGTCCCACCAGCATGCAACTCTATGCGATGAGCGCGACCTAACGTGGTCGCTTGAGCCGTCCGGCGTCGCGGGGCCGGTCCCACTTCGATTGCCGGAGCCGTGCGGAATTGTGTGGAGTTCATCCCGACATCGTGTGGGGCTCCGAAAAATTGACTATGTTCAAAAATTCCGCGCGGCAACGGCTTGTCGGCTCGCAGTCGCCTCGACGCATTACACACCGCCTCGACGTCATGCCTCCGTGAACCTCTCTGTAGGTGCCTCCGTGACCCTCTATATGTGTGGCTCCGTGGCCCTCTGTGTGTGTGCCTCTGTGCCCCTCTCTGTGTGCCCCTCTCTGTCCTGGCGAACTTACTTTAGACTTCGCTCCAAGTTCGCCTCACTTTGCGCCGCGTTGCGCCACTCACCCGACCTCCGCGCGGCCCTCGCTGCCGGTTTGGTCGTGCTTGCCACATGCAGGCGCATGCTGTTGGGAACGGCCCTGTACAGGGGATCACCCGACCTCCGCGCGGTCCCCGCTTCTAGTTTGATTGCGCTCATCGCATAGAGTCGGATGCTGGTGGGACAGGCCCTTTACTCCACCAATTTACTGTCGTGTGGCGTCTTTTTAAAATTGCTGTTCTTTCTTTTTTATTTTCTCCCACAAAGTCAAGTCAAACAAACTTTATTGTCATTTAGAAATACATCGATATATGCAGTTCCAAACGGAATTCTGTTGCATTTGGCTCCCTGTGCAACACGATAATTAACAGAAGGATAAACATGGATAAAATGGATAAAAGGATAAATAGACAATGGTGGCAGCCCATTACATGGCATTCAGGAGTCTGATGGCTCGTGGGAAGAAGCTGTTGCAGAACCTTGATGTTCTGCTCCTTATGCCACGATATCTTTTGCCCGAGGGCAGCAGAGTGAACAGTCCGTGATGGAGATGTGTGGGGTCTTTTATAATACTGCTGGCCTTAGACACGCTACGTTTGGTCGCAATATCCCCGATTGAGGGGAGCGAGGTCCCGATGATTTTTTCCGCTGTCCTCACCACTCTCCGCACGGACTTCCAGTCGGAGGCTTTACAGTCCCCAAACCAGACAGAGATACAGCTGGTCAAAATACTCTCTATGGTGCCCCTGTAGAAAGTGGTGAGGACGGGATGGGGGAGGTGAGCTCTTCTCATCCGGCGCAGAAAGTGCCACCGATGCTGCGCTCTCTTAACTGTTGATGAGATGTGAATATGTGATTCTGTTCCGTTCTGTTTTGTAGTTTTTTTTGACCAATCTGCGAGCATCGCCACTTTTCATTTCACTGCACATCTCGTATGTGTATGTGACGAATAAACCTGACTTGAGGTATTGTTTTGGCTTGAGATAGACACAAAAAGCTGGTGTAACTCAGCGGGACAGGCAGCGTCTCTGGAGAGAAGGAATGGGTGACGTTTCTGGTTCTCTAACTTCAAGTAACCCTTGCTTTCCCTCTCTCTTTCTCCATCCCCCCCCTTCCCCATTCTCCCACCAGACTGACCGATCCTGATTATATTTTATCGCCACTATACCATCTCCAAGCTAACGGTGATCTATTCTCTACATTTTCCTTGAACTCCCTTCCCCTTTGATGTTTCGTTCTCATGCCTAACACCTCCTTATCTCTGTATCTCCCGCTCCCTTGAATCTCAGTCTGAAGAAGGGTCCCGACCTGAAACGTCACCCATTCCTTCTCTCCAGAGATGCTGCCTGGTCCCGCTGAGTTACACCAGCTTTTTGTGCTGGATCTTATTGAACCATTTAAGATTTTTAAGGGTTTGGACACGCTACAGGCAAGAAACATGTTCCCGATGTTGGGGGAGTCAGAACCAGGGGCCACAGTTTAAGAATAAGGAGTAAGCCATTTAGAACGGAAACGAGGAAACACATTTTCTCACAGAGAGTTGTGAGTCTGTGGAATTCTCTGCCTCAGAGGGCGGTGGAGGCCGGTTCTCTGGATACTTTCAAGAGAGAGCTAGATAGGGCTCTTGAAGATAGCGGAGTCAGGGGATATGGGGAGAAGGCAGGAATGGGGTACTGATTAGGGATGATCAGCCATGATCACATTGAATGGCGGTGCTGGCTCGAAGGGCCAAATGGCCTACTCCTGCACCTATTGTCTATTGTCCCGATGAGTTACACCAGCTTTTTGTGTCTATCTTCGGTTTAAACCAGCGCCTGCAATTCCCTCCTACACATGTTGTTTTGGCTTCACAGGCTTAAGAGTGGAAACATCTCGGAGCCAGATGAGTTTTATTCCAGGCTGCTATGGAAGGTGAAGGAAGAGACTGCTGGGTGTCTGGCAGAGATTTGTAAATCTTCAGCAGCCACACTAGGGTGGTGCAGCTGGTAGAGTGGCAGGTTGGCAGTGCCTGAGACCCGGTTCCATCCTGACCTCTGGTGTTGTCTGTAGGTGGTGGCATAGAATCATAGAGTCATAGAGTGATACAGTGCGGAAACAGGCCCTTCGGCCCAACCTGCCCACACCGGCCAACAATGTCCCAGCTACACTAGTCCCACTTGCCTGCGCTTGGTCCATATCCCTCCACACTTGTCCTATCCATGTACCTGTCCAACTGTTTCTTAAATGATGGGATAGTCCCAGCCTCAACTACTTCCTCTGGCAGCTTGTTCCACGCACCCACCACCCTCTGTGTGAAAATCTTAAGTCTTTGTCTCTTCCCTTCTCGTTCTTCCTCTTCCTCTGCGCTGAGGCGACCCGGGCCTCCGATGTTGTGACTGCACCGGGTGATGTAAATACGTCCCGTGGCTGAACCGCGCTCCGCGAACGGGCCGTTACTACTCCGCGGCCCGGGGCGGTCGAAGCTGCCGAAGCTGCCGCCCTCCAGACCAGCGGACGCAGCTGTTGCCGCGGGAGCTCCGGAAAAACAGGTCACCAACCTGTGACCTGCGAGCTCCCAACGATGTCGCCCACTGGGCCCGCGGCCGGACCTCCAAAGTCGCTGCCACCGCCACCGCCACTGGAAAGCCGCCACAGCTCCGAGTCGGGCCGCCGGAACGCCGGAACCCGCCACAGCCCCGAAGTCAGCCAGCCTCGCGCTGGTAAGTCCTGGCTGGCTCTGCCTCCGGAGCCTCGAGGTCGGTCGCAGTTGGAGGCCGCCACCTCCGCCATTAGGCCTCAGCGCAGACAGAGACGGGGTATACGACAAGAAAAGTTGCGTCCCCCCCAAAAGGAAGAGACTAAAATGTTTCTCCCACCACTCCCCCACACACATACACTACATAATAACTCAAATTAACGCTAAAACAGACAAGAAAACAACAAAAAAGAAAAACAGACGGACTGCAGGCGAGCTGTCTCTAGTGTTAGTGTGCGGGGATCGCTGGTCGGCACGAACCCGGTGGGCCGAAGGGCCTGTTTCTGCACTGTATCTCGAAAGTAAACTGAACTAAGAAGGCAGGAGGATGGGGTTGAGAAGGAAAGATATTGAATGGCGGGAGGAGACTTAATGGGCCAAATGGCCTCATTCTGCTCCTAGAAATGATAAATGTATGAACAGTCACAAGAGAAGCGCACAAACTCCACATAGACAGCACCCATGGTCAGGATCGAACCTGGGTCTCTGGCGCTGTGAGGCAGCACCTCTATCAATGTGCTGCCCTTCTAACTATCCAAAGAGATCAGATGATAACAAGAGGATTTAAGTATAGGAGTTTCATAACAAGAGGATTTCAGTTTTGGAGTAAAGATGTTCTTCTGCAGTTGTATAGGTTTCTGGTAAGAAAATATCTGGAGTATTGTGTACAGTTTTGGTCTCCGAATTTGAGGAAGGACATCCTTGTGATTGGGGCAGTGCAGCGTAGGTTCACGAGATTGATCCCTGGGATGACGGGACTGTCATAGAAACATAGAAACATAGAAAATAGGTGCAGGAGTAGGCCATTCGGCCCTTCGAGCCTGCACCGCCATTCAATATGATCATGGCTGATCATCCAACTCAGTTTTTGTATGTAGTCATATGAGGAAAGATTGAAAAGACTAGGCTTTTATTCACTAGGGTTCAGAAGGATGAGGGGGGATCTTATAGAAACATATAAAATTATAAAAGGACTGGACAAGCTAGATGCAGGAAAAATGTTCCCAATGTTGGGCGAGTCCAGAACCAGGGGCCACAGTCTTAGAATAAAGAGGAGGTCATTTAAGACTGAGGTGAGAAAAACGTTTTCACCCAGAGAGTTGTGAATTTGTGGAATTCCCTGCCACAGAGGGCAGTGGAAGCCAAGTCACTGGATGGATTTAAGAGAGAGTTAGATAGAGCTCTAGGGGCTAGTGGAATCAAGGGATATGGGAAGAAGGCAGGCACGGGTTATTGATTGGGGACGATCTGCCATGATCACAATGAATGGCGGTGCTGGCTCGAAGGGCCGAATGGCCTCCTCCTGCACCTATTTTCTATGTTTCTATGATACTACATGAAAATACGATCAAGTCAAACTCAAGTATAACACTATGGGCCGAAGGGCCTGTTTCCATGCTGAATCTCTGAAATAAACCAAACTTAACTTGGCCAGATGTTGACACACTGTGCTGGAGTAACTCCACGGATCAGGCAGCATCTCTGGAGAAAAAGGACAGTTCCTGCGCAGTCTCAGTGCAAGAAACTGCAGCGAATTGTGGACGCAGCCCAGACCATCACACACACCAACCTCCCTTCCATCGACTCCATCTACACCTCACGCTGCCTCGGCAAGGCCAGCAGCATCATCAAGGACCAGTCTCACCCCCGGCCACTCCCTCTTCTCCCCTCTCCCATTGGGCAAAAGATACAGGAGTGTGAAAACGCACACCTCCAGATTCAGGGACAGTTTCTTCCCAGTGGTTATCAGGCAACTGAACCATCCGACCACAACCAGAGAGCAGTCCTGAACTACTATCTACCTCATCGAAACATAGAAACATAGAAATTAGGTGCAGGAGTAGGCCATTCGGCCCTTCGAGCCTGCACTGCCATTCAATATGATCATGGCTGATCATCCAACTCAGGATCCTGTAGGGTTACACAAAAAGCTGGAGAAACTCAGCGGGTGCAGCAGCATCTAAGGAGCGAAGGAGATAGGCGACGTTTCGGGTCGAGACCCTTCTTCAGAAAATTCTTATGGGGTTGGACAGGTTAGGTGCAGGAAGATTGTTCCCGATGTTGGGGGAGTCCAGAACAAGGGGTCACAGTTTAAGGATAAGTGGGAAGTCGCCCATCTCCTTCGCTCCTTAGATGCTGGTGCAACCGCTGAATTTCTCCAGCTTTTTGTGTAACCCTCGATTCTCCAGCATCTGCAGTTCCTTCTTTAACACTCAGTATCCTGTACCTGCCTTCTCTCCATACCCTCTGATCCCCTTAGCCACAAGGGCCACATCTAACTCCCTCTTAAATATAGCCAATGAACTGGCCTCAACTACCCTCTGTGGCAGAGAGTTCCAGAGACCCACCACTCTCTGTGTGAAACAAGTCCTTCTCATCTCGGTCCTAAAGGATTTCCCGCTTATCCTTAAGCTGTGACCCCTTGTCCTGGACCTCCCCAACATCGGGAACAATCTTCCTGCATCAAGCCTGTCCAACCCCTTAAGGATTTTGTAAGTTTCTATAAGATCCCCTCTCAATCTCCTAAATTCTAGAGAGTATAAACCGAGTCTATCCAGTCTTTGTTCATAAGACAGTCCTGACATCCCAGGAATCAGTCTGGTGAACCTTTGATTGGACTTCACTGGATTTATCTTGCAGCCTGTTGAATGCCCGACCCAGGCGATTTTTTGCCTGCTAGCCACAGAAGCAGGTCTACAAACTCATATTGCAATCGCTCCATGCGCTTAGATCTCTATCCGTCCAGCAACATTTATTCCCTTGTCATGTATCTATCTGTACACTGTGGACGGCTCGATTGTAATCATGTGTTGTCTTCGCTGACTGGTTAGCGGGCCACAACAAGCTTTCCCCTGTACCTCAGGACACGTGACAATGAACTAAAGTAAATGTTGATGTGGCTGAGGAGGGCTCGTTCGGCAACGCCTCCAGTTTCTCCAGCCCCTCATCTTGAAAGGGCACGGACGATTCATCTCACAACTGCACGCGTCATGCTTCAGGCGTTCAATTAACTGCACGTATGGGAACACTTGCCGTGTCCCCTCCTGTGGAGTCACAGAGTGATACAGTGTGGAAACAGAACCTTCGGCCCAACTCGCCCACACCGTCCAGCTACACTCGTCCCACCTGCCTGCGCTTGGTCCATATCCCTCCACACCTGTCCTATCCATGTACCTGTCCAACTGTTTCTTAAACGATGGTATAGTCCCAGCCTCAACTAGTTCCTCCGGCAGTTCGTTCCATACACCCACCACCCTCTGTGTGAAAAAGTTACCCCTCGGATTCCTATTAAATCTTTTCCCCTTCACCTTGAACCTATGTCCTCTGGTCTTCCCGTGTAACAGTAAAGGCCAGCGACCTGCCTCGGGTGCACTAGAACGGTTTTAAGAAACCTTTATCTAGATGGCAGATGGAGTTTAATGCTGATAAGTGTGAGGTGCTACATCTTGGCAGGACAAATCAAAATAGGACGTACATGGTAAATGGTAGGGAATTGAGGAATGCTGTGGAACAGAGGGATCTAGGAATAACTGTGCATAGTTCCTGAAGGTGGAATCGCATGTAGATAGGGTGGTAAAGAAAGCTTTTGGTGTGCTGGCCTTTATAAATCAGAGCATTGAATATAGGAGTAGGGAAATAATGTTAAAATTGTACAAGGCATTGGTAAGACCAATTCTGGATTATGGTGTACAATTTTGGTCGCCTAATTATAGGAAGGATGTCAACAAAATAGAGAGAGTACAGAGGAGATTTACTAGAATGTTGCCTGGGTTCCAGCAACTAAGTTACAGAGAAAGGTTGAACAAGTTGGGTCTTTATTCTTTGGAGCGCAGAAGGTTGAGGGGGGATTTCATTGAGGTCTTTAAAATGATGAAAGGGATAGACAGAGTTGACGTGGATAAGCTTTTCCCATTGAGGGCAGGGAAGATTCAAACAAGAGGGCATGACATGAGAATTAAGGGACAGAAGTTTAGGGGTAACATGAGGGGGAACTTCTTTACTCAGAGAGTGGTGGCTGTGTGGAATGAGCTTCCAGCAGAAGTGGTGGAGGCAGGATCGATTTTAACATTTAAAAGTAAAGTGGATAGGTATATGGACGGGAAGGGGATGGAGGGGTATGGTCTGAGTGCAGGTAGATGGGACTAGGGGAAAATAAATGGTCGGCACGGACTGGAAGGGCCGAGAAGGCCTGTTTCCGTGCTGTAATTGTTGTATGGTTATATGGTTATCTACCAGGGATAATAATCAGTTAAAGATGAAATTCTCCCGCTCAGCTGTGATCCCATTGAACAATGTGGAAATAAAAGATTCAAACTGGCAGGGTATTTCTTGAAAGGCCGCAAAATGCTTTACGCCTGTGTCATGGGCGTAGAACTCTTGGCTATGTAATACTCGCCACAGAAAAGGCACTGACAAAGCTAAAGAGTTAAGGGCCTGTCCCACCAGCATCCGACTCCATGCGATGAACGCGATCAAACTAGAAGCGGGGGCCGCGCGGAGGTCGGGTGATCCCCTGTACAGGGCCATTCCCACCAGCATGCGCCTGCATGCGGCAAGCGCGACCAAACCGGCAGCGAGGGCCGCGCGGAGGTCGGGTGAGTGGCGCAACGCGGCGCAAAGTGAGGCGAACTTGGAGCAAAGTCTTAAAGGTAAGTTCGCCAGGACAGAGAGGGGCACACAGAGAGGGGCACAGAGGCACACACACACAGAGAGGGCCACGGAGCCACACACATAGAGGGTCACGGAGGCACCTACAGAGAGGGTCACGGATACACGACGTCGAGACGGTGTGTAATGCGTCGAGGCGACTGCGAGCCGACAAGCCGTTGCCGCGCGGAATTTTTGAACATGGTCAGTTTTTCGGAGCCCCGCGCGATGTCGGGACGAACTCCGCACAACTCCACACGGCTCCGGCGATCGAAGTGGGACCGGCACCGCGACGCCGGATGGCTGAAGCAACCATGTTAGGTCGCGCTCATCGCATAGAGTTGCATGCTGGTGGGACAGGCCCTTTAGAAAGTAACTGGTAGACACTAATGGAGTCACAGAGTGAAACAGTGGTGGAAACAGGCCTTTCGGCCCAACTTGCCCACACCGACCAACATGCCCCATCTACACTAGTCCAACCTGCCCGCATTCGACCTGTAGCCCTGCAAACCTGTTCTATCAATGCACCTGTCTAAATGGTTTTTAACGTTGTGACAGCACCTGCTTTAACTACCTCCTCTGGCAGCTCGTACAATACACCTATCACCTAAACGTTGCCTCTTAGGTTCCTAGTGCATCTTTTGCCGCTTGATTTAAACCTATGTCCTCCTGTTCTCGTGAACCTTCTTAGACCACCTTCAGTCATGGCCAACCATGGGTGTCTCCAGGGTTGGAGGACGCCTGTGCGTGACTTTGTTTAACGTGGGGAGACTGGTGCACAGACAGCCACCCCACGGTCCTTGACAGATCTGGGTCGGGATCCAGTGGCCTGGAGTCCAAGACGACCGGAGACCCTTTCCTGCCGCAGCCTTCATCCGTCCGCCCTCCCAGCCGTTGTGACGCTCCACTGAGGTCCAGTCAAGTCACGTTTATTCATCACTTACAGATACGAGACGTGCAGTGAAGTGAAAAGTGGCCTGCTTGCGGGTTGTGAAAAAAACTACAAAACAGAACAGAACAGAATCACATTTTCCCAAAAAAAAAGAAAAAACAGCAATTTTAAAAAGACACCACACAACAGTAAATTGGTCCAGTAAAGTTAGTCCCTGGTGAGATAGGAGTTTACGGGCCGAATGGCCTCTGGGAGGAAACTCGTTCTCATCCTCTCCATTCTCACAGCGTGGCAACGGAGGCGTTTGCCTGACCGTAGCAGCTGGAACAGTCCGTTGCTGGGGGGGAAGGGGTCCCCCATAATGTTGCCGGCTCTGGAGTTGCACCTCCTGATGTGTAGTTCCTGCAGGGGGGGGGCGAGCGAAGTTCCCATAGTGCGTTCGGCCGAATGCACTACTCTCTGCAGAGCCTTCATGCCCTGGGCAGAGCAGTTCCCAAACCAAATTGTGATGTTTCCAGACAAGATGCTTTCTACAGCGCTGAGTAGAAGCACTGGAGGATCCTCGGAGACACTCTGAATTTCCTCAATTGCCTGAGGTGGTAAAGGCGCTGCCTTGCCTTACTCACCAGTGCGGCAGTGTGTGATGTCCATGTCAGATCCTCTGAGATGTGGACTCCCAGGTATTTAAAACAGCTCACCCTGTCCACAGTATCCCCATTTATCTTCATTGGCGTGTACGTCCTCGGATGATGTGCCCTCCCAAAGTCCACGATCAGCTCCTTCATTTTTTTGACATTCAAAAGGAGGCTGTTGTCCTGACACCCCCATGAGATGGGTTTGAGAGGGAAAGATAGATCAGCCATGATTGAATGGCGTAGTAGACTTGATGGGCCGAATGGCCTAATTCTGTTCCTAGAACATAAACGTATGAAAATCTACGCTGTCACAAGAGGAGCGTACAAACACCACACAGACAGCACCCATGGTCAGGATCGAACCTGGATCTCTGGCACTGTGAGGCAGCAGCTCTACCAATGGGCTGCCCTTCTAACTATGCAAACAGATCAGATAATACTCTACGTAAATGCAATCAAGTCAACCTCAAGTATAGTACATAGAGCAAAGGGGGAGATACAGTGGGCAGAATATAGAACCCAGCTTTGTAACGCATCGGTTCCATAGTTCACTGTGCGTGGCCATTTTACACATGGCAGCATATTCTTGTGGTGGCACGGTGGCGCAGCGGTAGAGTTGCTGCCTCACAGCGCCAGAGAACCCGATTCGATCCCAATTACGGGTGCTGTCTGTATGGAGTTTGCACGTTCTCCCCGTGACCTGCGTGGGTTTTCTTCAAGATCTTCACTTTCCTCCCGCACTCCAAAGACGTAGAAACATAGAAACAGAGAAATTAGGTGCAGGAGTAGGCCATCCGGCCCTTCGAGCCTGCACCGCCATTCAATATGATCTTGGCTGATCATCCAACTCAGTATCCCGTACCTGCCTTCTCTCCATACCCTCTGATCCCCTTTAGCCACAAGTGCCACATCGAACTCCCTCTTAAATATAGCCAATGAACTGGCCTCAACTACCCTCTGTGGCAGAGAATTCCAGAGACTCACCACTCTCTGTGTGAAAAAAGTCCTTCTCATCTCGGTTCTAAAGGATTTCCCCCTTATCCTTAAGCTGTGACCCCTTGTCCTGGACCTCCCCAACATCGGGAACAATCTTCCTGCATCTAGCCTGTCCAACCCCTTAAGAATTGTGTAAGTTTCTATAAGACGTACAGGTTTGTGGGTTAATTGGCTTGGTATAAGTGTAAATTATCCCTAGTGTGTGTGGGATAGTGGTAAGTGTGCGGGGATCGCTGGTCGGCACGGACTCAGTGGGCCGAAGGGCCTGTTTGCGCGCTGTATCTATAAACTAAACCAAACTAAACTAAACTAATGGTAGACAAATATGTTGGAGAAACTCAGTGGGTGAGGCAGCAAGTCAAAGTCAAAGTCTAAAGAGTTTATTGTCATGTGTCCCTGACAGGACAATGAAATTCTTGCTTTGCTTCAGCACAACAGAACATAGTAGGCACTGACTACAGAACAGATCAGTGTGTCCATATACCGTTATCACACAAGGATTTTTTCACACAGAGAGTGGTGAGTCTCTGGAACTCTCTGCCACAGAGGGTAGTTGAGGCCAGTTCATTGGCTATATTTAAGGGGGAGTTAGATGTGGGATCAGAGGGTATGGAGAGAAGGCAGGTACAGGATACTGAGTTGGATGATCAGCCATGATCATATTGAATGGCGGTGCAGGCTCGAAGGCCGAATGGCCTACTCCTGCACCTAATTTCTATGTTTCTATGTTTCTATTATATACGTAAATACACACATGAATGAATAAATTCAATTGATAAAGTACAAATAACAGATAAAGGGTTATTAATGTTCAGAGCTTTGTCCGAGCCGAGTTTAATAGCCTGATGGCTGTGGGGAAGTAGCTATTCCTGAACCTTGTTGGAGCATATAACCATATAACCATATAACAATTACAGCACGGAAACAGGCCATCTCGGCCCTTCCAGTCCGTGCCGAACAACTTTTTTCCCTTAGTCCCACCTGCCTGCACTCATACCATAACCCTCCATACCCTTCTCATCCATATGCCTATCCAATTTATTTTTAAATGATACCAACGAACCTGCCGCCACCACTTCCACTGGAAGCTCATTCCACACCGCTACCACTCTCTGAGTAAAGAAGTTCCCCCTCATGTTACCCCTAAACTTCTGTCCCTTAATTCTAAAGTCATGTCCTCTTGTTTGAATCTTCCCTATTCTCAAAGGGAAAAGCTTGTCCATGGATCTATGCAGCTATGGAGCGAAGGAATAGGTGCTGTTTTTCGGGTCGAGACGCTTCTTCTGATGTAATCTAATGTTATCCAGGAAGGGAAGAGAACTTCCCTGCCACTTACAGAGGGACCAGTGACATTCCGAGCACTCACCACTCTCTGTGTAAGGACTTGCTTCACACATCTCGCAGCACGGTTGCGCAGCGGTAGAGTTGCTGCCTCACAGTGTCCGGAGATCTGGGTTCGATACCAACGACGGGTGCAGTTTGTGTGCGGAGTTTGCACGCTCTCCCCGTGGCCGCGTGGGTCTGTGGGGATTGGAGGCAGCAGCTCTACCCGCTGCGCCCACTGTGCGCCATGTCGCGAGGGTGGTTGGGCCAGACGAACGATGGCAGGGGCAATGCGCGTCGGGCTGGGACGAAGTGGGAGGTCAGGGAATGAAATGACGGGATGGCTTCCAACCCAGTTTCTGGCGGCTCAGCACTTGACTTTTTCCCAGAAAACGTTCCTGGCATGCCTTTCCCTGTTATTTCAGATTGTTATCCCGGTGTTGCAAGGGACTCTGACCGAGTCAATGAGTTAGAAGTGTTTCCTCTGGCAGGCTGGCTGGTAACCTGAGCAAGAAGCCTGAAGGTAATTAGCACCAGGGCCAGAGGCCAGGGTGTGGATAACTGGTCTATACTGAACTGTTTCATATACTCCGAAGCATGGTGGTGCAGCGGTAGAGTTGCTGCACCAACTCTAATTCTCTGCCTGCTTTCAAGAGAGAGCTAGATGGGGCTCTTAAAGATAGCGGAGTCAGGGGATATGAGGAGAAGGCAGGAACGGGGTACTGATTGTGGATGATCAGCCGTGATCATAGCAAAAGGATTTGAGTATAGGAGCAGGGAGGTTCTACTTCAGTTATATAGGGTCTTGGTGAGACCACACCTGGAGTACTGCGTACAGTTCTGGTCTCCAAATCTGAGGAAGGACATTATTGCCATAGAGGGAGTGCAGAGAAGGTTCACCAGACTGATTCCTGGGATGTCAGGACTGTCTTATGAACAAAGACTGCATAGACTCGGTTTATACTCTCTAGAATTTAGAAGATTGAGAAGGGATCTTATAGAAACTTACCAAATTCTTAAGGGGTTGGACAGGCTAGATGCAGGAAGATTGTTCCCGATGTTGGGGAAGTCCAGGACAAGGGGTCACAACTTAAGGATAAGGGGGAAATCCTTTAGGACCGAGATGAGAAGGACTTTTTTCACACAGGGAGTGGTGGGTCTCTGGAACTCTCTGCCACAGAGGGTAGTTGAGGCCAGTTCAATGGCTATATTTAAGAGGGAGTTAGATGTGGCCCTTGTGGCTAAGGGGATCAGAGCGTATGGAGAGAAGGCAGGTACGGGATACTGAGTTGGATGATCAGCCATGATCATATTGAATGGCGGTGCAGGCTCGAAGGGCCGAATGGCCTACTCCTGCACCTATTGTCTATGTTTCTATGTTTCTATGATCACATTGAATGGCGGTGCTGGCTCGAAGGGCCGAATGGCCTACTCCTGCACCTATTGTCTATTGTCTACCGCGCCAGGGACCCGGGTTCGATCCCGGCTACGGGAGTTTGTACGTTCTCCCCGTGACCTGCGTGGGTTTTCTCTGGGATCTCTGATTTTTCTCCCACACTCAAAAGACGTGCAGGTTTGTAGGTTAATTGGCTCGGTATGAATGTGATTTGTCCCTAGTGCGCGTAGGATACAAAAAAGGGTTTCTGCCCGAAACATCGCCTATTTCCTTCGCTCCATAGATGCTGCCGCACCCGCTGAGTCTCTACAGTACTCTTGTCTACCGTGTGTAGGATAGTGTTAGTGTGCGGGGATCGCTGGTCGGCGCGGCCTTGCTGGGCTGAAGGGCCTGTTTCCGCGCTGTATCTCAAAATTGGACCAAGCGATAGTAGCAGAATTAGGCCATTCGGCCCATCTTCTCTACTCCGCCATTCAATCAGCGGCTGATCTATCTTTCCCTCTCAACCTCACGCTCCCATACTCCTGCCTTCCCATCACCGCTGACACACGTACTAATCAAGATTATAATACTGGTCTCTGACTACAGCAATTAATTCCACAGATTCATCACTAAAGAAATGAAATCAATTTTCTGACTAAAGAAATTCCTTCTCATCCCCTTTCTAAAGCCGCATCTTCTCATTCCGAGGCTCTGCCCACTGGTCCTGGACTCTCCCACTAGTGGAAACATGCTCTAACGCCAGCACATTCTCAGATATGGAGACCAAAACAGCTCACAATTCTCCAAATGCTGTCTGACCAGCGCCTTCTGAAGCCTCAGCATTGCATCCCATTTTTTATATCCCTGTCCTCTTTAAATAAATGTCGCATTTGGCTTCCTAAAATGTCACCTGCCCACTCCCCGCACAGATGCTGTCTGACCAAACTGAGTTTAGTTTAGATTAGTTTAGAGATACGGCGCAGAAACAGGACCTTCGTCCCACCAAGCCCGCACCGACCATCGAGCCCCGCACGCTAACATCATCCCACACACACTAGAGACAGCGTAAACTTACACCAAGCCAATTAACCTGCAAACCTGTACGCCTTTGGAGTGTGGGAGGAAACCGAAGATCTTGGAGAAAACCCACGGGGAGAACGTGCAAACTCCGCACAGACAGCAGCCGTAGTCGGGATCGAACCCGGGTCTCCGGAGCTGTAAGGCAGCGACTCTACCACTGCGCCACCATGCCACATGTCACCAGCACAGTGTGTTCTGCACAAGAATCCAGCACATGCAGTTCCTTGCAGGAGTCGAGTATAGGAGCAAAGAAGTCCCTCTGCAGTTGTACAGGGCCCTAGTGAGACCACACCTGGAGTATTGCGTGCAGTTTTGGTCCCCCAATTTGAGGAAGGACATTCTTGCTATTGAGGGAGTGCAGCGTAGGTTTACAAGGTTAATTCCCGGGATGGCGGGACTGTCATATGCTGAGAGAATGGAGCGGCTGGGCTTGTACACTCTGGAGTTTAGAAGGATGAGATGAGTTCTTATTGAAACGTATAAGATTATTAAGGGCTTGGACACGCTAGAAGCAGGAAACATGTTCCCGATGTTCAGGGAGTCCAGAACTAGGGGCCACAGTTTAAGAATAAGGAGTAAGCCATTTAGAACGGAAATGAGAAAACACTTTTTCTCACAGAGAGTGGTGAGTCTGTGGAATTCTCTGCCTCAGAGGGCGGTGGAGGCCGGTTCTCTGGATGCTTTCAAGAGAGAGCTAGATAGGGCTCTTAAAAATAGCGGAGTCAGGGGATATGGGGAAAAGGCAGGAACGGGGTACTGATTGGGGATGATCAGCCATGATCACATTGAATAGTGGGTTACACAAAAAGCTGGAGAAACTCAGCGGGTGCAGCAGCATCTAAGGAGCGAAGGAGATAGGCGGCATTTCGGGTCGTGACCCTTCTTCAGACTAGTCAGGGATCAGGGAAACGAGCTTTTTTTAAAAACATTGGTTTGCAGTGGATGTCGGTCAGGAGTGTATCACCTGCAATAGCGATGGTGAGGTCAAGGAATGGTAGGGAAATGTCGGAAATAGTCCAAGTGTATTTGAGTGCCGGATGGAAGTTGGTGGTGAAATGGATGAAGTCATTTCATAGCATTGAATAGCGGTTCTGGCTCGAAGGGCTGAATGGCCTCCTCCTGCACCTATTGTCTATTGTCTATTGTGGTCTCCAAATTAATATTGTAGGTGCCACATGAGGGATTAAAATCCTTTGTGATCACCAGAACTTCGCGACAGAGCATTCAGTGTTTGCATTTTATTTACAGACAGATTTTCAAGCCAGGATCAGGCCCAAGAGTCAACCAGCTCACTTTGAAATTCAGCTTTTTTTGCGGTGAGTCAGTCCCGACTAACTTCGTGTGTTGTGGTCGTTCGCATTAATCTCCCATCTGACTCTCTGAGCTTGTTGCTGATTGAAAGCTGGCTTTGTAAAAAATGGGCCTCTCCGCCTCGACTACTTTTGTAAAGAAAAGACAAAGACGGCCAGAATAGCAATCAGAGTCGCGGAGTGACAGAGCGAGTCTTATAGCAGTACCATCCACCAATATTAAACATTTTAATGTCCCTGGCCAAGCATCCATGGTAACTAATGGAATTCTATCCCTGCAAATCGCCTGGTGGCCGTGTATGAAGAAAGACTGGATAGACTCGGCTTGCACTCGCTGGAATTTAGAAGATTGAGGGGGGATCTTATAGAAACTTACAAAATTCTTAAGGGTTACACAAAAAGCTGGAGAAACTCAGCGGGTGCAGCAGCATCTAAGGAGCGAAGGAGATAGGCGACGTTTCGGGTCGAGACCCTTCTTCAGAAAATTCTTAAGGGGTTGGACAGGCTAGATGCAGGAAGATTGTTCCCGATGTTGGGGGAGTCAAGAACAAGGGGTCACAGTTTAAGGATAAGTGGGAAGTCTTTTAGGACCGAGATGAGAAAATCATTTTTCACACAGAGAGTGGTGAATCTGTGGAATTCTCTGCCATAGAAGGTAGTTGAGGCCAGTTCGTTGGCTATATTTAAGAGGGAGTTAGATGTGGCCCTTGTGGCTAAAGGGATCAGGGGGTATGGAGAGAAGGCAGGTACAGGATACTGAGTTGGATGATCAGCCATGATCATATTGAATGGCGGTGCTGGCTCGAAGGGCCGAATGGCCTACTCCTGCACCTATTTTCCATGTTTCTATGTATCTTCGCACAGGCTGGGATTGGCAAAATAATTCAGACAGTGAATTCAGAAAAAAAGCCATTGGATAGACGTCAAAGACCCTACAGCGAGCAAGATCGACCACTCGACGAAAAAGACGTAATACGGTCATGGGCAGATTCGTGGGGAATTTCCGGCCCCATTTCCGTAACCGGCTTCCGTGTCCGCACCAAAGATCCCGTAGCGGAGCAAAGATACTAGTGCGGAGACGGAAGCTGGTTACGGGAACATCCTCGTAAAAATGAAAGTTCTTTGGTAAAAATCTTCTCCTCATTTTCAGAATTTTAATTTATTAACACAAACTGTTCCCCCGCAACGTTGATTACACTGCGGGTCGGGTCGGGTCGGGTCGGGTTACGGAAATGGATGAAAAAAAGGCCCACGTTCCATTCCGTTGCGTACTACACGTCAGCCCATTGCATTTAGCAGGAGTGGTCTATCTTGCTCCGCTATAGGATCTTTGAAAGACATAACGTGCTAGATTAACTCAGCAGCAGACAAAAATGCTGGAGGAACTCAGCGGAATAGGTGACGTCTCGATTGTCTACCTTCGATTTTTCCAGCATCTGCAGTTCTCTCTTAAACACAACGGGGAAACTCAGCAAGTCGGGCAGCAAATCTGGAGAAAAGGAATCGCTGACATTTCAGGTCGAGACACTTCTTCTGACCCAAACTTTCTCGAGTCACCTTTCATAAGATCATAAGATTATAAGTGATAGGAATAGAATTAGACCATTCGGCCCATCAAGTTTACTCCGTCTGCATTTCAATCATTCTATCTCTCGATCTACCTCTCGCTCCTAATCCCATCTCCTGCCATCTCAACATAACGTACTAATCAAGAATCTATCTATCTCTGCCTTAAGTATATCCACTGACTTGTCCTCCACAGCCTTCTGTAGCACAGAATTCCACAGATTCACCACCCTCTGACACCACCCTCAGATCTAGGAATAACTGTGCATAGTTCCCTGAAGGTGGAATCGCATGTAGATAGGGTGGTAAAGAAAGCTTTTGGTGTGCTGGCCTTTATAAATCAGAGCATTGAATATAGGAGTAGGGAAGTAATGTTAAAATTGTACAAGGCATTGGTAAGACCAATTCTGGAGTATGGTGTACAATTTTGGTTGCCTAATTATAGGAAGGATGTCAACAAAATGGAGAGAGTACAGAGGAGATTTACTAGAATGTTGCCTGGGTTCCAGCAACTAAGTTACAGAGAAAGGTTGAACAAGTTAGGTCTTTATTCTTTGGAGCGCAGAAGGTTAAGGGGGGGACTTGATTGAGGTCTTTAAAATGATGAAGGATAGACAGAGTTGACGTGGATAAGCTTTTCCCATTGAGGGTAGGGAAGATTCAAACAAGAGGGCATGACATGAGAATTAAGGGACAGAAGTTTAGGGGTAACATGAGGGGGGACTTCTTTACTCAGAGAGTGGTGGCTGTGTGGAATGATCTTCCAGCAGAAGTGGTGGAGGCAGGATCGATTTTAACATTTAAAAGTAAAGTGGATAGGTATATGGATGGGAAGGGAATGGAGGGGTATGGTCTGAGTGCAGGTAGATGGGACTAGAGGAAAATAAATGGTCGGCACGGACTGGAAGGGCCGAGAGGGCCTGTTTCCGTACTGTAATTGTTATATGGTTATATGGTTAAAGAAATGTACCCTAATCTCCTTCCTAAAAGAACGTCCTTCAATTCTGAGGCTGTGCCCTCTGGTCCTGGACTCTCCCACTAGTGGAAACATCCTCTCCACATCCACTCAATCCAGTCCTTTCGCTATTCTGTATGTTTCAATGAGGGACCCCTCATCCTTCTAGACTCCAGCGAGTACAGGCCCAGTGCCGACAAACGCTCATCACAACTGAGCCATCCTACCAACAACCGGAGAGCAGTCCTGAGCTACCATCATCCACATTATCATGCGCAAACTGTTCAATAACGTTATTCCCTTGATCCTGTATCTGTACACTGTGGACGGTGTGGGCACTCAGAACCCTCGTCATCGGTCGGGACTGTCAGGTGACCGTGGGTTCGTTCGTGGGTTTTTGAGATTAATCAGTAGTTAGTGCTCCTCGCATCGACAGGAGCTTTCATCAATAATTCTTGACCAGGTAAGCAGCAGTTCGAGCATTTGTTTTAGTTAATGAAGAAAGTTTCGCTCAACCTGCCTGGTCCCACTACAGCGGCTCGATTGTAATCATGTGTTGTCTTTCACCTGACTGGATAGCACGCAACAAAAAGCCTCTCACTGTACCTCGGTACACGTGACAACAAACTAAACTGAATTCTCCAGCTTCTGCCTGTTTTTAAAAATCTTCCCCAACATATTTATTGAACAAGCTTCAAGTCACCAGTTCGCTCTTGACCCCAGAGCTGTCGGTTTTCACTGATTCTCAGAGTTCTCTCTGATTTCACGGAGACACAGCGGTAGAGTTGCTGCCTCACAGCGCCAGAGGCCCGGGTTCAACCCTGACTACGGGTGCTGTCTGCACGGAGTTTGTACGCGTTCTCCTCATGACCTGCGTGGGTTTTGTCCCAAGTTCTTTTTTTAAAAAACATTTTTTTAATTAGAAGTATAAATGTGATAAATGTGAGGTGCTACACCTTGGCAGGACAAATCAAAATAGGACGTACATGTTAAATGGTAGGGAATTGTAGAATACAGTTGAACAGAGGGATCTGGGAATAACAGTGCATAGTTCCTTGAAGGTGGAATCTCATATAGATAGGGTGGTAAAGAAAGCTTTTGGTATGCTAGCCTTTATAAATCAGAGCATTGAGTATAGAAGCTAGGATGTAATGTTAAAATTGTACAGGGCATTGGTGAGACCAATTCTGGAGTATGGTGTACAGTTTTGGTCGCCCAATTATAGGAAGGATGTCAACAAAATAGAGAGGGTACAGAGGAGATTTACTAGAATGTTGCTGGGGTTTCAACAGCTAAGTTACAGAGATAGGTTGAATAAGTTAGGTCTTTATTCTCTGGAGCGCAGAAGGTTAAGGGGGGACTTGATAGAGGTCTTTAAAATGATGAGAGGGATAGACAGAGTTGACGTGGACAAGCTTTTCCCTTTGAGAATAGGGAAGATTCAAACAAGAGGACATGACTTTAGAATTAAGGGACAGAAGTTTAGGGGTAAGATGAGGGGGAACTTCTTTACTCAGAGAGTGGTGGCGGTGTGGAATGAGCTTCCAGTGGAAGTGGTGGCGGCAGGTTCGTTGGTATCATTTAAAAATAAATTGGATAGGCATATGGATGAGAAGGGTATGGAGGGTTATGGTATGAGTGCAGGCAGGTGGGACTGAGGGAAAAAAGCTGTTCGGCACTGACTGGAAGGGCCGAGATGGCCTGTTTCCGTGCTGTAATTGCTATATGGTTATATGGTTAAGTAAGTACATAATAATAAAAATTTTGTTTGTGGTGGTCATACATTATTAATATTGTCAATATTATCAATTATTTAATAGTTGTACTATATATATTTTTATGTATTTATTTATTTATTTTTTAAATTTAATTTTTTTAAAAATTTAATTTATTAGAGGTAAATACATCAATGTACTTCACATATACACTGTTACAGTCATTGAACCCCATAATTTTATGGCTTTTAAAGAAACAGAATAGGGCGAAAGAGAGTGAAATGTGAAAAGAGTTGTGATGGTGAAAGAGCGTGCCAGAGGGGAGAAGAATCCCTTGGTCAAAGAATTAGAGAAACGGGGTTAAGAGATCGACCCGAAAAAAGAAAAAGAAAATGAAAAAAAAAGGGGGGAAAAAGCCAGTTATTATGTTCTACAAATCACGCAAAATGAATCCACCAACTCGATAGTTTTTTTTTATAGATAGAAAATAATAGAAAGAGATGGAGAGAAAAAACCCCTAAAAATAAAATAAAAAAAAAACAGAAAGTAAGTCAAAAGTCAAAAGGTCAAAGGTCAAAAGAGTTTATTGTCATGTGTCCCTGACAGGACAATGAAAATCTTTCTTTGCATAGCACAACAGAACATAGAAGGCATTGACTACAATTCTATACGTAAATACACCCATGAATTAATAAATTAATAAAGTGCAAATAACAGATGGAGGGTTATTAATGTTCAGAGTTTTGTCCGAGCCAGGTTTAATAGCCTGATGGCTGTGGGGAAGTAGCTATTCCTGAACCTGGACGTTGCAGTCTTCAGGCTCCTGTACCTTCTACCCGAAGGTAGCAGGGAGATGAGTGTGTGTGGCCAGGGTGGTGTGGGTCCTTGATGATGCTGCCAGCCTTTTTGAGGCGGCGACTGCGATAGATCCCCTCGATGGAAGGGAGGTCAGAGCCGATGATGGACTGGGCAGTGTTTACTACTTTTTGTAGTCTTTTCCTCTCCAGGGCGCTCAAGTTGCCGAACCAAGCCACGATGCAACCGGTCAGCAAGCTCTCTACTGTGCACCTGTAGAAGTTAGAGAGAGTCCTCCTTGACAGACCAACTCTCCGTAATCTTCTCAGGAAGTAGAGGCGCTGATGAGCTTTCTTAATAATTGCATCTGTGTTCTCTGTCAATGAATGGAGACCATATTCTGATAAAACATTCTGGTTTGTCCATTAAGACAAGTCTTATTCTTTCCAAGTGTAGGATCTCCGACATTTCCATAATCCACATTTTCATCCCACGTTCTAAAGAAGTACAGGTTTGTAGGTTAATTGGCTTTGGGTAAAATTGTAAATTGCCCTTCATGTATAGGATAACGTTACTGTACACGGAACGCTGGTCGGTGGGAACTCGGTGGGCCAGAGGGCCTGTTTCAGCGCTGTCTCACTTATTAGTTTCTAATGCTATCCTTTAGTTCGTATCCCTAAACTAAACTAAACTAATCTCCGTATCTCCCCCTCCCTTCAATCTCAGTCTGAAGAAGGGTCTCGACCCAAAACGTCGCCAATTCCTTCTTTCCAGAGATGCTGCCTCACCCGTTGAGTTACTCCAGCATTTTGTGTCTACCTTTGATTTAAACCAGCATCTGCAGTTCTTTCTAACACATTTTATCCGCTCCACTACGAAATCTCCTCAAGGTGTGTCTACTTTGAGGAAGTTCTCCTCCTCTCTCCGATGAGTTCAGGGTCTGAAGATGGGTCTCGACCCGAAACGTGCACACTCCTCTCCAGAGATGCTGCCTGTCCCGCTGAGTTACTCCAGCATTTTATGTCTATCCTAAACTGAACTAAACTAAACTAAACTGAGCTAAACTAAACCTGGTTGTTCTGCCTCTAATTGTAAGGGAGTGACTCTCTTGATAATAGACAATAGACAATAGGTGCAGGAGTAGGCCATTCGGCCCTTCGAGCCAGCACTGTCGTTCAATGTGATCATGGCTGATCATCCACAATCAGTGCCCCGTTCCTGCCTTCTCCCCATATCCCCTGACTCCGCTATCTTTAAGAGCTCTATCTAACTCTCTCTTGAAAGTATCCAGAGAACCGGCCTCCACAGCCCTCTGAGGCAGAGAATTCCACAGACTCACAACTCTCTGTGTGATGATGTGGTCATTTTAAAAATGGGAGGAGTCAAAAGAGAAGTTATTGAGGGTAAGGACCAACTCCGCTAGGAGTCTGAAGAAGGGTCTCGACCCGAAACGTCGCCTATCTCCTTCGCTCCTTAGATGCTGCTGCACCCGCTGAGTTTCTCCGGTCTTTTGTGTACCCTAAGATTGTGTAACCCTCTCTGTGTGATGAAGTGTTTCCTCGTCTCCGTTCTAAATGGCTTACCCCTTATTCTTAAACTGTGGCCCCTGGTTCTGGACTCCCCCAACATCGGGAACATGTTTCCTGCCTCTAGCGTGTCCAAACCCTTAATAATCTTATATGTTTCAATAAGATCACCTTTCATCCTTCTAAACTCCAGAATATACACAGCCCAGCCCCTCCATTCTCCCAGCATATGACAGTCCCACCATCCCGGGAATTAACCTTGTAAACCTACGCTGCACTCCCTCAATAGCAAGAATGTCCTTCCTCAAATTAGGGGACCAAAACTCTCTCCCCACGACCAGCTGGTCTGCATGTGCACAGCGGGAGCCTCTTATCATCCATGTGGAACTGTGAAGGGGGCACATGTTGTTGGAGAAGGCTTTGGATAATCTTATCTTGATGGATTGTGGAAAATGATACTTCAAGTTGAGGAATCTGGCCAAGCGTTAGAAGTGCGAAGAATATCGAACCGTTTCATCTGTGCTCCGGGCCAACATAAACCTACAGGGAGTTGAAAGCAGGTTGTTAGTGGAAGTGAAGTCAAACGCTGTCAGGCGGGCTATCCAAGGGGGTCTCGGGGGCACCAAACTGTGTAAGGGGTCACTGCAACTGGCTCTCAGCTGAGACCCTCCTTCTTGTAGCTCACAGCCGCATCAGGTTACATCCCCCCTCAGACACACAGAGGTCAGCTTTAGGTTTTTAGGCTCATTGGTGTCACGTGTACCGAGGTTGGTGACATTTGTTTTTCGTGCGAGCCAAGCAGACCCAGGTAGAAGGTAGAAGGTACAGGAGCCTGAAACCTGCAACATCCAGGTTCAGGAATAGCTACTTCCCCACAGCCATCAGGCTATTAAACTCAACTTAAACAAAACTCTGATCATTAATAGCCCATTGCACTTCATCTGTTTATTTATGTGTGTATATATATATATATTCATAGAAACATAGAAATTAGGTGCGTGAGTAGGCCATTCGGCCCTTCGAGCCTGCACCGCCATTCAATATGATCATGGCTGATCATCCAACTCAGTATCCTGTACCTGCCTTCTCTCCATACCCTCTGATCCCCTTAGCCACAAGGGCCACATCTAATATTCATTGGTACATTATCACACTGATCAGTTCTGTTCTGCATTCCTAATGCCCCTGTCCCACTTTGGTAAATCTGAACGGAAACCTCTGGAGACTTTGCGCCCCACCCAAGGTTTAGGTGCGGTTCCAGGAGGTTCCCGGAGGTTTTTGTCAGTCTCCCTAACGGTCGAAAGTGGTTTCCGTTTTAAAAATCGGTAATTTTTTTTAGTCGAAGCCGGTTGCGATGCTAGTTGAAGGTGGTTGCCGGAGGACAAAAACCTCCGGGAACCGCACGGAAACCTTGGGTGGGGCGCAAAGTCTCCAGAGGTTTCCGTTCAGGTTTCCACCTGTGGGACAGGTGGCATAACTGTCACTGAGTCATTCATAACAGTCACTGTATTTCATGTTGTTACTTGTGGGCGGAGCACCAAGGCAAATTCCTTGTATGTGAATACTTGGCCTATAGAAACATAGAAACATAGAAAATAGGTGCAGGAGTAGGCCATTCGGCCCTTCGAGCCTGCACCGCCATTCAATGTGATCATGGCTGATCATCCAACTCAGTATCCCGTACCTGCCTTCTCTCCATACCCCCTGATTCCTTTAGCCACAAGTGCCACATCTAACGCCCTCTTAAATATAGCCAATGAACTGGCCTCAACTACCTTCTGTGGCAGAGAATTCCAGAGACTCACCACTCTCTGTGTAAAGAATGTTTTCCTCATTTCGGTCCTAAAGGAATTCCCCCTTATCCTTAGACTGTGACCCCTTGTTCTGGAAACCCCTTGTTCTATAAACCTACTTACAATATATTTATGCCTACTTTTTTTCTGTTGTGCTGAAGCAAAGCAAGAATTTCAAACAAAATAGAGAGAGTACAGAGGAGATTTACTAGAATGTTGCCTGGGTTCCAGCAACTGAGTTACAGAGAAAGGTTGAACAAGTTAAGTCTTTATTCTTTGGAGCACAGAAGGTTAAGGGGGGACTTGATTGAGGTCTTTAAAACGATGAAAGGGATAGACAGAGTTGACGTGGATAAGCTTTTCCCATTGAGGGTAGGGAAGATTCAAACAAGAGGGCATGACATGAGAATTAAGGGACAGAAGTTTAGGGGTAACATGAGGGGGAACTTCTTTACTCAGAGTGGTGGCTGTGTGGAATGATCTTCCAGCAGAAGTGGTGGAGGCAGGATCGATTTTAACATTTAAAAGTAAAGTGGATAGGTATATGGACGGGAAGGGAATGGAGGGGTATGGTCTGAGTGCAGGTAAATGGGACTAGGGGAAAATAAATGGTCGGCACGGACTGGAAGGGCCGAGAGGGCCTGTTTCCGTGCTGTAATTGTTATATGGTTATATCTGGGACACATGACAATGAACTCTCTTGAATGTTGAATATACCAGTCATAGATTCAGTCAGTTAAAACTCAGGTACAATGACAGAGCACAATCATGGACTAGTCTCACCCCGGTCACTCGTCCTCTTCTCTCCCTCTCCCATCGGGCAAGAGATACAGAAGTGTGAAAACTTCTGGAGCACAGCTCCAGATTCAATGTTTAAGAAAGAACTGCAGATGCTGGGAAAATCGATGGTAGCCCGGCCTGAAGAAGGTTCTCGACCCGAAACGTCGCCTATTTCCTTCGCTCCATAGATGCTGCCTCACCCGCTGAGTTTCTCCAGCATTTTTGTCTACATCCCAGATTCAGGGACAGTTTCTTCCCGGCTGTTATCAGGCAACTGAACCGTCCTCTCACCAACCTGAGAGTGGACCTGACCTCCCCTCTACCTCAGTCGAGACCCTCAGAGTATCCTTAGTCGGACTCTGCTGGACTTTATCTCATGCGTGGCAGTGAGGCGCAACAGTGGAGGATGTGGCAGGAAACCGCAGCACCCGGAGAAAACCCACGCAGTCACAAGGCAGAACGTACAAACTCTGCACAGAGAGCACCCGTGGTCAGGATCGAACCCAGGTCTCTGGCGCTGTAAGGCAGCTGCTCCACGGCTGCGCCACGTGCCGCGATACTCGAGGACCTGAGCTGTCTCTTCAGTGTGCAACAACGGGGAGTGGTTCACAAGTGATAGGAGCAGAATAAGGCCATTCGGCCCATCCAGTCTACTCCGCCACTCGATGATGACAGCTCCATTTCACTGGTCGATAGTGTTGTATTTGTCACGGATGTAACCGCACGGTGCATATATTACACCTGCAGGCAGCGCCATGTTTGGCCAACGTTATTCAAAGTTCAAAGTCCGGCTCCCTCCCGTTCCCCCCGACCGACGAACCCTCTCAACCCCATTCTCCTCCCTTCTCCACATAACCCCTGACACCTGTGCTAATCGAGCATCTGTCAATCTCTGCTAAGTTTGGTTGTGAGGTCCGTGTAATCGGTGTCGCGGTGGCGCAGCTGACATACAGCGAATGCAGCGCCAGAGACCCGGGTTCCATCCCGACTACGGGTGCGTCTGTACGGGAGTTTGCACGTTCTCCCCCGTGACCTGCGTGGGTTTTCCCCGGGTGTTCCGGTTTCCTCCCACACTCCAAAGTCGTACAGGTTTATAAGTTAATTGACTTGGTATAAATGTAAAGATTGTCCCTAGTGGGTGTAGGATAGTGTTAGTGTGCGGGGATCGCTGGTCGGCGCGGACTCGGTGGGCCGAAGGGCCTGTTTCCGCACCGTATCTTGAATCTCTAAACTCTAACCCAGAGATCCAGGGGAATAGTCCAGACATCGTGAGCTTGAATCTCACTCTAGCAGGTTTAAACTTGCATCTGGCTCGTTGGTCTAGGGGTATGATTCTCGCTTAGGGTGCGAGAGGTCCCGGGTTCAAATCCCGGACGAGCCCTCATTTTGGGGGGAGGCAGGGTGGTGCAGCAAGAGTCACTGCCTCGCAGCGTCTGAGATCCTGGTTCCATCCCGACCACGGGTGCTGTCTGTACGGAGTTTGTACGTTCTCCCCGTGAACTGCGTGGGTTTTATCCAAAGACATAATTGGCTTCGGTAAGAATTGTAAATTGTCCCTGTTGCCTGTAGGATAGCGTTAATGTGCCGGGATCGCTGGTCGGCACGGACTTGGTGTGCCAAAGGGCCTGTTTCTGCGCTGTGTCTTGAAAATAAAAACTAAACACTCTTAAAAGACAATTCCAGCAGTGAAATGCTGACGTCAGTAAAAGTGATCGTGAAGCAGTCAGCTTGCTATAAATCCCAAGTGATTCACTAAAAACCTTTTTTGAAAAGACAAACAAGTTCCAGTTATATAGCGCTTGTTATGTCTGCTGCTTTTTCACAGGAGTGGAACCAAATAAAAAAAATAACCATCAGGAGGTACAGTACTTCCCCAATGGCCAGAAACATGGCCATGGCAGCAGTGTGGGTGGGACTGTCAGGGTGGTCACGGTATTAAACACTTGGTCAAAGTGGCTCGTTGGTCTAGGGGTATGATTCTCGCTTAGGGTGCGAGAGGTCCTGGGTTCAAATCCCGGACGAGCCCTCGTTTGCTATATTTAAGAGGGAGTTAGATGTGGCCCTTGTGGCTAAGGGGATCAGAGGGTGTGGAGAGAAGGCAGGTACGGGATACTGAGTTGGATGATCAGCCATGATCACATTGAATGGTGGTGCTGGCTCGAAGGGCCGAATGGCCTACTCCTGCACCTAATTTCCATGTTTCTATGTTAAGAGAAGGAACAGGGCGACACGGTGGCGCAGCTGGTGGAACATCTGCTTCACGGCGCCAGAGGCCCAGGTTCGATCCTGACCTCGGGTGCTGTCTGTGTGTGTGTGTGTGGAGTTTGCACGTTCTCATTGCGACTTTGTGGGTTTCCTCCAGGAGCTCAGGTTTCCTCCCACAACCCAAAGACGTGCAGGTTCATAGGTTAATTAGCCTGCTGTAAATTGCCCCTGGACAGGCTTGGATCTTTGATGGACAATAGACAATAGGTGCAGGAGAAGGTCTTTCGGCCCTTCAAGCGTGATCATGGCAGATCAACGTGATCATGGCTGATCATCCCCAATCAGTACCCCGTTCCTGCCTTCTCACCATATTCCCTGACTCCGCTATCTTTAAGAGGCCTATCCAGCTCTCTCCTGAAAGTATCCAGAGAACCCGCCTCCACCGCCCTCTGAGGCAGAGAATTCCACAGACTCACCACTCTCTGTGAGAAAAAGTGTTTCCTCATCTCCAATCTAAATGGCTCACCCCTTATACTTAAATTCATCCTTTTCGGTCTTCAAGGGTCCAACTTTGGTCTTAATTAATTTTTTCCTCTTCACATACCTAAAGAAGCTTTTACTATCCTCCCTTACATTCTTGGCTAGCTTACCTTCGTACCTCACCTTTCCTCCCCGTATTGCCTTTTCAGTTGTCTTCTGTTTTTTTCTAGAATGCCGAAGGTTGCGTTGAGACCTGTAGTTAGAGGTTTATAAAATGATGAAAGACACGGATATAGTCGACAGTAGGAATCGTTTTCCCAGGGTTGCAGAAATGAAGAGCAGATGAAGATAGTGTCATCTGAATGTCATGAGGATGGTATCTGTAGATAACCATATAACAACCATATAACAATTACAGCACGGAAACAGGCCCTCTCGGCCCTTCCAGTCCGTGCCGACCATTTATTTTCCCCTAGTCCCATCTACCTGCACTCAGACCATACCCCTCCATTCCCTTCCCGTCCATATACCTATCCACTTTACTTTTAAATGTTAAAATCGATCCTGCCTCCACCACTTCTGCTGGAAGATCATTCCACACAGCCACCACTCTCTGAGTAAAGAAGTTCCCCCTCATGTTACCCCTAAACGTCTGTCCCTTAATTCTCATATCATGCCCTCTTGTTTGAATCTTCCCTACCCTCAATGGGAAAAGCTTATCCACATCAACTCTGTCTATCCCTTTCATCATTTTAAAGACCTCAGTCAAGTCCCGCCTTAACCTTCTGCGCTCCAAAGAATAAAGACCCAACTTGTTCAACCTTTCTCTGTAACTTAGTTGCTGGAACCCAGGCAACATTCTAGTAAATCTCCTCTGTACTCTCTCTATCTTGTTGACATCCTTCCTATAATTAGGCGACCAAAATTGTACACCATACTCCAGAATTGGTCTCACCAATGCCTTGTACAATTTTAACATTACTTCCCTACTCCTATATTCAATGCTCTGATTTATAAAGGTCAGCACATTATAAAGGTCAGCACATTAAAGGTCAGGCATTTATCGAGTCGACACACAAGATTAAGGAGCATGTCCCACTTGGCGTTCATTTGTGTGTCACGTCGTGTGTGTCGCGATGCGTAAATGATGTTGTGTAATTTGCGCGCAAATGACGGTCTGGTGGGACAGGCCCTTTAGCAGTTGTCCAGCCAGAGCTGAACACACTTCCTGGCATCTGCATGCAATGATGTCTGTGTTGTCGCTTCTTGTGCATGGTGGTGGAAAGATTGGTGCAAACAGAGGCCGCGACGTGAACGCTCTTTCCTTGACCACACCACAAAGGTAACGTCTCCATGTCGTCCAGAGATAGACGCTCTGTGGGTCAGGCAGCATCTCTGGGGAAAGGGGATCGGTGATGTTTCTGATCAGTACGTTCTCCAGCAATGCTGCCCGACCCACCAAATTACTCCAGCACTTTGTGTCCTTTTTTTTTGTACGCCAGCACCTGCAGTTCCTTGTTTCTGCATGGTAGTGCGACACCATCTTAACCTGAGATAAACGCCAGAGTGCTGGAGTAACTCAGCGGGTCAGGCAGCATCTGTGGAGAACATGGATAGGTGACGTTTCACAGAGTGCTGGAGTATCTCAGCGGGTCAGGCAGCATCTGTGAAGGGAAGGAATGGGTGACGTTTCGGCTCGAGACCCTTCGGGTCTCGGCCCGAAACGTCGCCCATTCCTTCTCTCCAAAAAGAAGTGATAGGTGACGTTTCTGGCCGGGTCTCGTCTTCAGACCTGAAATGTCACCTATCCAATTTCTCCAGAGAAGCAGCCTAGCCCGCTGAGTTACTCCAGCACTTTGTGTCTACCTATTGATATAGACCAACATTTGCAGTTCCTTCTTATTCCATCCGAACCTGCGTCCAGCAGTCAGAGGGCTAATTGGAGGAACAGCACCTCATATTTCATTTGGGCGACTTATAACCCAATGGTGTGAACAAACTTCAAGTAGCCCTTGCAGCCCCTCTCTCTCTCTCTCCCTCCATCCCTCCCCCTCCCTAGTTGTCCGTCACTAGTTTGTACGCCTCATTGTCACCTTCCCCCCAGCCAACAATTACCCGTTCTCCATTTCCTTCATCAACGTCAGCTTTTATCTAAGGCAGACACAAAAAGCTGGAGTAACTCAGCGGGACAGGCAGCGTCTCTGGAGAGAAGGAATGGGTGACGCTTCAGGAAGTGGCCCTTCCACAGACTGATGTCAGGGGAGTGGGCGTTACTGATTAATTCCCGGGATGGCGGGACTGTCATACGCTGAGAGAATGGAGCGGCTGGGCTTGTACACTCTGGAGTTTAGAAGGATGCGAGGGAATCTTATTGAAACATATAAGATTATTAAGGGCTTGGACATGCTAGAGGCAGGAAACATGTTCCAGATGTTGGGGGAGTCCAGAACCAGGGGCCACAGTTTAAGAATAAGGGGTAAGCCATTTAGAACGGAGATGAGGAAACACTTTTTCTGACAGAGAGTGGTGAGTCTGTGGAATTCTCTGCCTCAGAGGGCGGTGGAGGCAGGTTCTTTGGATGCTTTCAAGAGAGAGTTAGATAGGGCTCTTAAAGATAGAGGAGTCAGGGGATATGGGGAGAAGGCAGGAACGGGGTACTGATTGTGGATGTTCGTACCGCTGGGGTGTAAACTACCCAAGCGAAATATGAGGTGCTGCTCCTCCAATTTGCGCTGGGCCTCACTGAAAATGGAGGAGGCCCGGGACAGAAAGGTCAGATTGCGAATGGGAGGAGGGGTTAAAGTGTTTGGCAACTGGGAGATCAGGTAGGTTTAAATGGACTGAGCGGAGGTGTTCAGCGAAAACGATCGCTGATACACAGGAGTCCACACCCGGAACAGCGGATACAGTGGATGAGGTTGGAGGAGGCGCAAGGAGGTGGAGGAGGTTCCCTACCCTCAATGGGAAAAGCTTATCCACGTCAACTCTGTCTATCCCTTTCATCATTTTAAAGACCTCAATCAAGTCCCCCCTTAACCTTCTGCGCTCCAAAGAATAAAGACCTAACTTGTTCAACCTTTCTCTGTAACTTAGTTGCTGGAACCCAGGCAACATTCTAGTAAATCTCCTCTGTACTCTCTCTATTTTGTTGACATCCTTGCTATAATTAGGCGACCAAAATTGTACACCATACTCCAGAATTGGTCTCACCAATGCCTTGTACAATTTTAACATTACTTCCCTATTCCTATATTCAATGCTCTGATTTATAAAGGAAAGCACACCAAAAGCTTTCTTTACCACCCTATCTACATGCGATTCCACCTTCAGGGAACTATGCAGTTATTCCTAGATCCCTCTGTTCCACAGCATTCCTCAATTCCCTACCATTGCGTTGGCTATTTTGTTGAGGCAGCGTGAGGAGCACAGACAACACCGATCGAACCTCTCCAGCGATGCTGCCTGTCCCGTTGAGTTACTCCGGCGTAGTGCGCCAGTCTTCGTGCGAAACGTCCCATTGGAATCCAGCTCGTGAGCAGAGGCGGACGAGTTGTATATTTTCCGCCCTTTTTAATGGGCCGGAGCTCAGTGGGAATTTTGCAGGCCAGCTGTGGAATCACGAGGGAGACGGGAGGCCCAGTGATGTCATCCAGCGACACGCAATAAAGAAGGTGACACATTTTTAACCGCGTCCGACAGAGTCGCGGCTCTCACCAGCTAAGGCCGTGACCAACGTGTCCTAAATAGCAACACAATCCCCCCCCCCCTCCACCTCCACCTCCCTCGTTTGCAGCGAGATTGTAATCTGTAGACCGGGTGGATTAGCACAGGGAAAAATGCTGGCATGTGGAACATCTCATCCAGAGCGAACTCAGACAGCAACTTATAAACACACCCGCATGCTGGAGACAGTGATCCAAAGAACATCCCATGGACCTGTCTGTTACATCGTCCCATAGTGGCGGCACGGTGGCGCAGCGGTAGAGTTCGCCAGAGACCCAGGTTCCATGTAAAACGTCACCTATCCATGTTCTCCACGTAGAGTGCTTGCTGACCGGTTGCATCGTGGCTTGGTTCGGCAACTTGAGCGCCCTGGAGAGGAAAAGACTCCAAAAAGTAGTAAACACTGCCCAGTCCATCATCGGCTCTGACCTTCCTTCCATCGAGGGGATTTATCGCAGTCGCTGCCTCAAAAAGGCTGGCAGCATCATCAAGAACCCACACCACCTTGGCCACACACTCATCTCCCTGCTATCTTCGGGTAGAAGGTACAGGAGCCTGAAGACTGCAACGACCCGGTTTAGGAATAGCTACTTCCCCACAGCCATCAGGCTATTAAACCTGGCTCGGACAAAACTCTGAACATTAATATCCCTCCATCTGTTATTTGCACTTTATTAATTTATTAATTCATGTGTGTATTTACGTATATAATTGTAGTCAATGCCTTCTATGTTCTGTTGTGCTATGCAAAGAAAGATTTTCATTGTCCTGTCAGGGACACATGACAATAAACTCTTTTGACTTGACTTGACTTCTCCACAGATGCTGCCTGACCCGCTGAGTTACTCCAGCACTCTGTGAAACGTCACCGTGCATTAGGGTCACCTATCCTTGTTCTCCACAGATGCTGCCTGACCCACTGAGTTACTCCAGCACTCTGTGAAACGTCACCTATCCACGTTCTCCACAGATGCTGCCTGACCCGCTGAGTTACTCCAGCACTCTGCCCAGGTTTGATCCTGACTGTACGGAGTTTGCACGTTCTCCCCGTGACCTGCGTGGGTTTTCTCCAGGTGCTCCGGTTTCCTCCCACACTCCAAAGACGTACAAGTTTGTAGATTAATTGGCTTCTGTAAATTGTCCCTGCTGTGTAATATCGTGTTGGTGTGTCGAGATGGCTGGCCGGCGTGGACTCGGTGGGCCAAAGGGCCTGTTTCCGCGCTATATCTCTAAATTCTAAAGTTTAACGATCCTACGCCATTCCTGCAGCTCCATGTGTTAATCCCCTTTGACTGAGAGCCACGATATTTAATCTGCTCCATGCCTGAGCTGTCGAATATTTTGAGTAATATTGTTCACAGAATGTTGCTCATAGATTTATGCTGAGGCCTTTGCAAACATATTGAAGGCCTCTAATTGCTTCAGAAACCACAAGAATGGCATTGAACTCCTGCCAGAGTCTGTTTCCGCTCCGAGGCACAAACATTAGCCTGAGGCATTTAGTTTAGTGTGGAGATGAAGGGCGTTTACGGGCCCTTCGGCCCACCTGGTCCGTGCTGACCCTGTATACTAGCACTATCCTACGCACACCAGGCACAGTGTTTTACAGTCTTCACCGAAGCCAATCGACCTGCAAACCTGTAGGTGTTTGGAGTGTGGGAGGAAACCGGAGCACCCGGAGAAAACCCACGCAGGTCACGGGGAGAACGTGCAGACTCCATATCGGCAGCACCCGTGGTCAGGATCGAGCCGTGGTCTCTGACGCGGTGAGGCAGTAACTCTACCGCTGCGCCACCGTGCCGCCCCTAAAATCTTAACAACCGTCAGCTATTTGCCATTTTATTTAGGTGTCGTTTATTGTCACGTGTACCGAGGTACAGCGAAACGCTTTTGTTGCGTGCTAACCAGTCAGCGGAAAGACAATACATGGTTACAATCGAGACATTTACAGTGGATGTAGGTATGTTACAAAACTTACCTTGAGCAGCACTGCAGTTCTGCCGCTCCCCGTGTGCGCGGCTTTGGCGCCTTTCAGAGGGGGGCGGGCTTAAAGTGCCGTTTTTCTACAGACTGGGCAAATCGATCCATGTCGGGCGATTTCGTTGCGGAAGAAAAATCGCTCCGACATTTCATTCATGAAGGTATTTTTAAATTACGCTAGGTTATTTATTAACTAGAGTAATTTAAAAATCACCTTCAAAAGCCGTGAGCGCCGACAACGGGAAGGATTTTGCGTAGGGGAGAAAAAAAGGTACACAGTTTATTTTTATATTAAAAGTTGGTTTTTATGGAGGCTTATTTTCATGTTGCGAAATGGGGTCCAAAAAAAAAATATGAACCAACAGTATTTTTCCTCCCGACTTCACAGCAAACTGCAACGTTCCAATCCGCCGCATTCCACTAAAACCCACTCGCTAGTTGATTTAAATGGCCATTAATTTACAGGCATTAAACACTAATTTCCTTCCATTTGGCCCAGAAATACATGAAAATGAGATTTGAAAATTATGTTATATTGTGGATTATTGTGTGAATGTTATTTGGACACTTAGGCAATTTAAAAAAAGTTTATCTTTTCTTAAGAAATGGATAGATGTTTAGATCTACTCATTGAATTTTGTAATTAGCTACAATTAGGTAACTAACTAATTATATGCTTTAATTTCAGGTCAACCAAGTAAGATTGTTTCATATTTGTATCAGAATGCTTCAATCTATAATAACTGAAAATGTAATTGAGTTCTCTTAATTTTTAAGAAAGTTATGGGCTTTTAACGGTTCTAGATCACAGCTTTTGAGTTAAGTCAATTGAAAGGCAATGGTTAACAAGATGCTAATTTCCGAGTATGAAAATGGTCATAACTTTCTTAATACTGAAGATATGAAAGTGAATTAGGTGTCAAATTAAACTTCTTTTTATGCTTTATCTGATGGGATAAATTGCTGACTTGATTTTTAAAATCTCAAAATTTTGTAACATTGCTAGTGGATGGATACATGATAAGGGAATAAATTTTAGTGTAGGTGTCAGCAACCTTGCTCTGCATAGGGGCCGGGACGCATGTCTGTGAGCGGATGGCGGGCCGCATCCATCACGTATACACACGGATCCCCGGATGGCAGGCATCAAATCACGTGTTCACAGAAGGTAGACAAAAATGCTGGAGAAACTCAGCGGGTGAGGCAGCCTCGTGCAATCCTCGCATGTCTCACCCGCTGAGTTTCTCCAGCATTTATGTCTACCTTCGATTTTTCCAGCATCTGCAGTTCTGTCTTAAACGTGTTCCTGGGGGTGCAGATCACTAACAGTCTGACCTGGTCGAATAACATCTCATCAACAGTTAAGAGAGCGCAGCAGCGGTTGCACTTTCTGCGCCGGATGAGAAGAGCTCACCTCCCCATCCCATCCTCACCACTTTCTACAGGGGCACCATAGAGAGTATTTTGACCAGCTGTATCTCTGTCTGGTTTGGGGACTGTAAAGCCTCCGACTGGAAGTCCGTGCAGAGAGTGGTGAGGACAGCGGAAAAATTCATCGGGACCTCTCCCCCCTCAATCGGGGATATTGCGACCAAACGTTGCGTGTCTAAGGCCAGCAGTATTATAAAGGACCCCACACATCTCCATCACGGACTGTTCACTCTGCTGGCCTCGGGCAAAAGATATCGTAGCATAAGGAGCAGAACATCAAGGTTCTGCAACAGCTTCTTCCCACGAGCCATCAGACTCCTGAATGCCATGTAATGGGCTGCCACCATTGTCTATTTATCCTTTTATCCTTTTTATCCATGTTTATCCATGTTTATCCTTCTGTTAATTATCGTGTTGCACAGGGAGCCAAATGCAACGGAATTTCGTTTGGAACTGCATATATCGATGTATTTCTAAATGACAATAAAGTTTGTTTGACTTTGACTTTGACTTGACAGAAGGTGCGGGGCTGTGCCGGCGGCTTTGCGCAGGATGCGGTACGGCCAGAGCTCGCGCCGCGTTCGGGGCGGGCCGGATGAATACGGGAAACAAAATTCCGTCCGCGGGCAGGATGATTTCTGGTTACGGGCCACCTTCGGCCCGGGGGCCATAGGTTGCCGACACCTGGTTTTGTGCAAGGCAAAGCCAGCAAAGTCCGATCGAGGATAGTCCGAGGGTCACCATAGAAACATAGAAACATAGGTGCAGGAGGAGGCCATTTGGCCCTTCGAGCCAGCACCGCCATTCATTGTGATCATATATAACATATAACAATTGCAGCACAGAAACAGGCCTTCTCGGCCCTTCTAGTCCGTGCCGACCATTTATTTTCCCCTAGTCCCATCTACCTGCACTCAGACCATACCCCTCCATTCCCTTCCCGTCCATATACCTATCCACTTTACTTTTAAATGTTAAAATCGATCTGTCTCCACCACTTCTGCTGGAAGCTCATTCCACACAGCCACCACTCTCTGAGTAAAGAAGTTCCCCCTCATGTTACCCCTAAACTTCTGTCCCTTAATTCTCATGTCATGCCCTCTTGTTTGAATCTTCCCTACCCTCATGGCTGATCGTCCCCTATCAATAACCCGTGCCTGCCTTCTCTCCATATCCCTTGACTCCACCAGCCCCTAGAGCTCTATCCAACTCTCTCTTAAATCCATCCAGTGACTTGGCCTCCACTGCCCTCTATGGCAGGGAATTCCACAAACTCACAACTCTCTGGGTGAAAATGTTTTTTCTCGCCTCAGTCTTAAATGACCTGCCCTTTATTCCAAGACTGTGGCCCCTGGTTCTGGACTCACCCAACATTGGGAACATTTTTCCTGCATCTCACTTGTCCAGTCCTTTTATAATTGTATATGTTTCTATAAGCTATCCTTGTGAGGTAGGTAGTAGTTCAGGACTGCTCAGTAGTTGTTGTAGGATGGTTCAGTTACCAAGCAGTTATCAGGCAACTGAACCATCCTCTCAACAACTGGAGAGTGGTCCTGTACTCCCATCTATCTCATTGAAGACTCACAGACCATCTTTAATTAGACTTTTCTGGGCTTTATCTTGCAATTAACATTGTACCATTTATCCTGTATCTGTTGTACACTGTGGACGGCCTGGCTTTAATCATGTATAGTCTTTCCGCTGGGTTACACAAAAAGCTGGAGAAACTCAGCGGGTGCAGCAGCATCTAAGGAGCGAAGGAGATAGGCGACGTTTCGGGTCGAGACCCTTCTTCAGCTTATTTTATTGGGAATAGGGGATGGAGTCCTTACAGGAAGCAGAGTGGGAGGACGAGTAGTCCAGGTAGCTGTGGGAGTCAGTTGGTTTGTAGTGGATGTCGGTCAGGAGTGTATCACCTGCAATAGAGATGGTGAGGTCAAGGAATGGTAGGGAAATGTCGGAAATGCATTTTAAGTGCCGGATGGAAGTCGGTGGTGAAATGGATGAAGTCAGTCAGTTGTGTGTGGGTGCAGGAGGTGACACCAAAGCAGTCGTCAATGTAACGGAGGTAGAGGTCGGGGGTGGGGCCCTGGTACGCCGAGAACAAAGATTGTTCGACGTACCCGACAAAGAGGCAGGCGTAGCTAGGTAGTCTTTCCGCTGACTGGTTACCATACACGGGACAATAAACTAAACACCAAATTATGAACTACAAACTGTCTTGGTTGCACTAAGGACTTTGGGTTTTTTTGCAATAATATTGGGACTTTAATTTATTGAATTTTTTTTGTTTGAGTATCCGAAATTGTAGGAAATTGGTAGGGAATTGAGGAATGCTGTGGAACAGAGGGATCTAGGAATAACTGTGCATAGTTCCCTGAAGGTGGAATCGCATGTAGATAGGGTGGTAAAGAAAGCTTTTGGTGTGCTGGCCTTTATAAATCAGAGCATTAAATGTAGGAGTAGGGAAGTAATGTTAAAATTGTACAAGGCATTTGTGAGACCAATTCTGGAGTATGGTGTACAATTTTGGTCGCCTAATTATAGGAAGGATGTCAACAAAATAGAGAGAGTACAGATGAGATTTACTAGAATGTTGCCTGGGTTCCAGCAACTAAGTTACAGAGAAAGGTTGAACAAGTTAGGTCTTTATTCTTTGGAGCGCAGAAGGTTAAGGGGGGACTTGATTGAGGTCTTTAAAATGATGAAAGGGATAGACAGAGTTGACGTGGTAAAGCTTATGAGGGTGGGGAAGATTCAAACAAGAGGGCATGACATGAGAATTAAGGGACAGAAGTTTAGGGGTAACATGAGGGGGAACTTCTTTACTCAGAGAGTGGTGGCTGTGTGGAATGATCTTCCAGCATCTGTGGTGGAGGCAGGATCTATTTTAACATTTAAAAGTAAAGTGGATAGGTATATGGACGGGAAGGGAATGGAGGGGTATGGTCTGAGTGCAGGTAGATGGGACTAGGGGAAAATAAATGGTCGGCACGGACTGGAAGGGCCGAGAAGGCCTGTTTCCGTGCTGTAATTGTTATATGGTTATATGGTTATATGAAATGTCACCGATCCGTCCTCCACCACAGATGCTGCCTGACCCGCTGAGTTACTCCAGCACTCTGTGAAACGTCACCTATCCATGTTCTCCACAGATGCTGCCTGACCCGCTGAGTTACTCCAGCACTTTGCGTCTATCTTCTGCATGACATTTTAAATATGATATTTATAATCATGTGTTTACAGGCGTATGGGGGGGGCACGGTGGCGCAGCGGTAGAGTTGCTGCCTTACAGCGCCGGAGACCCGGGTTCGATCCCGACTCCGGGCGCTTGACTGCACAGCGTTTGTACGTTCTCCCCGCGACTTTTTCTCCTAGATCTTCAGTTTCCTCCCACACTCCAAAGAGGTACAGGTGTAGAAGTTAGTTGGCTTGGTATATATGTAAAATGACCCCTAGTTTGTGTTGGGCAGTGTTAATGCTCGGGGATCGCTGGCCGACGCGGGCCTGTTTCTCAATTACGGTATTGTGCTGCTGCAAGTAAGAATTTCAATGTTCCATTTTCAGTACAGATGACAATTGAAACGCTCTTAACTCCTGACTGGTGAAAGTGTCGGTGAACTCCGAAGCACCAAAGGAGCTGGAGATTGTTTAACACCCGTCCAGTAGTCATGATTAATGCCAAAATCAACATTTCCAGCAGTGCTCTCCTCTGAGCGTAATAGCTGTGGATGGGATCGTAAACAGACTCATTTGATCCTTTTCTTATAACACTGGGTTGTCAGGGTCTCAGGGCTGGATTGGTCACTGGAGACTCGTTTGGTGGAAGGAAATCCACTGAGCAGTCGAGACAGAGGCCTTGTTGTGAGTTCTCTCTGATGGTGAGATTTATTTGTTTAACAGAGTGGCAAATGTTGACTTCCGCTGCGAGAAAAAAAATTATCCCAGTGGGGTCCCAACATCGGAACGTCAGAGTCGGGGATTCACTTGCACCTCCTCCAACCTCACCTACTGTATCCGTTGTTCAAGGTGTGACTCCTATACATCGGCAAGAACCAAACTTAGACTGGGCCATCGTTTCGCTGAACACCTCCGCTCAGTCCGCCTGGACCTACCTGATCTCCCGGTTGCCAAACACTTTAATTCCCCCTCCCATTCCCACACGGACTTTTCCGTCCTGGGCCTCCTCCATTGTCAGAGTGAGGCCCAACACAAATATGGAGGAACAGCACCTCATATTTCGCTTGGGCAGCTAACATAGAAACATAGACATAGACAATAGGTGCAGGAGTAGGCCATTCGGCCCTTCGAGCCTGCACCGCCATTCAATATGATCATGGCTGATCATCCAACTCAGTATCCTGTACCTGCCTTCTCTCCATACCCCCTGATCCCTTTAGCCACAAGGGCCACATCTAATTCCCTCTTAAATATAGCCAATGAACTAGCCTCAACTATCTGCTGTGGCAGAGAATTCCACAGATTCACCACTCTCTGTGTGAAAAATGTTTTTTCTCACCTGGGTCCTAAAAAACCTCCCCCATATCTTTAAACTGTGACCCCTTGTTCTGGACTTCCCCAACATCGGGAACAATCTTTCTGCATCTAGCTTGTCCAACCCCTTAAGAATTTTGTAAGTTTCTAAAAGATCCCCCCTCCATCTTCTAAATTCCAGTGAGTACAAGCCGAGTCTATCCAGTCTTTCTTCATATGAAAGTCCTGCCATCCCAGGAATCAGTCTGGTGAACCTTCTCTGTACTCCCTCTATGGCAAGAATGTCTTTCTTCAGCTTACACCCCAGCGGTATGAACATTGACATCCCTACCTTCAAGTAACCCTTGCATCCCCTCTGTCTCCATCCCTCCCCCACCCAAGTTGTACCAGCTTAATAGTCATCTTGCTGAGTCTCGTTGTCGGCAACTCATTTTCACCTAGACCACAGTTAACAACGGCCTGTTTCCTTTATCATCGTTACTTTTTTTGCATATCTTTCATTCATTTGTTTTATATCTTTCCATATTACTGTCTACATCTCTCGTCTCCCTTTCCCCTGACTTTCAGTCTGAAAAAGGGTCTCGACCCAAAACGTTACCAATAATTTTTTTGCCAGACAGCCTTCCGCAAAGACCGCTCCCTCCATAACTCCCTCGTCAATTCTTCCCTTCCCTCCCGCTCCACCCCTTCCCCGGGCACTTTCCCTTGCAACCGCAAGAGATGCTACACTTGTCCCTTCACCTCCCCCATCCACTCCTTTCAGGGACCCAAGCAGTCCTTCCAAGTCCAACAGAGGTTCACTGGCACCTCCTCCAACCTCATCTACTGCATCCGTTGCTCCAGATGCCAGCTGATCTACATCGGTGAGACCAAGCGGAGGCTGGGCGATCGTTTCGCCGAACACCTCCGCTCGGTCCGCAATAACCAACCCGACATCCCAGTGGCTCAGCACTTCAACTCCCCCTCCCATTCCGTATCCGACCTCTCGGCCAGAGTGAGCAACACCGCAAGTTGGAGGAACAGCACCTCATATTCTGCTTTGGGGAGTCTGCATCCTCTGGGCTTAAACATTGAATTTTCTCAATTCTGTTAACCCAGGCTGCCTCCTCCCCTTCCCACCTCTCCCTCAGCCCTCGGGCCCTGGCATTCCTTCTCTCTCTCTATCTCTCCCCCACCCAAGTCGCACTAGCTTCTCATTTTCACACTACAAACAGCTTACAATGGCCTGTGTCCTTTATCATCGATACCTTTTTGCATATCTTTCATTCATTGTTCTTTATCTCTCCACATCACCGTCTATATCTCTCGTTTCCCTGATCCCTGACCAGTCTGAAGAAGGGTCTCGACCCGAAACATCACCTATCTCCTTCACTCCTTAGATGCTGCTGCACCCGCTGAGTTTCTCCAGCTTTTTGTGTAACCCTGCTGCCTGGCCCGCTGAGTTGCCCCAGTGTCTACAAACTGTTTCTCTTTATCCGTCTCTTTTGAGTTTTGAATGATGAGGATAGTATCTCATTGAAACTTACCAAATATCGAAAGGCCTGGATAGAGTGGATGTGGAGAGGATGTTTCCACTAGTGGGAGAGTCTAGGACCAGAGGGCACAGCCTCAGAATAAAAGGACCTACCTTTAGGAAGGAGATGAGGAGGAATTTCTTTAGTTAGAGGGTGGTGAATCTGTGGAATTCATTGCCACAGACGGCTGTGGAGGCCAAGTCAATGGATATTTTTAAGCCAGAGATAGATAGATAAAGAGAGTTTTATTGTTGTGTGTCCCAGATAGAACAATGACATTCTTACTTGCAGCAGCACAACACAATATAGAAACATAGGGCACTGTAAACAATATAATAAACGAGAGAGAAAAAAAGTTCAGTGTGTGTATCAAGGGTTCAAGTTCAAGTTGGTTACATTTATTGTCACATGCACCAATTGGTACATTGAAATTTGAGTTACCATGCAGCCACCAATAAAAAGAGCACAACACTCGATGGAGTTTAACATAAACATCCACCACAGTGGAATCAACGTTCCCCATGATTCCACTGTTCCATGATTCAATGTTCCCCAACGTCAGCCATGATTGAACGGTGGACGTTCATAAATTCATAAGTAATAGGAGCAGAATAAGGCCATTCGGCCCATCAAGTCCACTGCACGTAAACAGGCACTTCGACCTGACTCACCCATTCTCCCGCCTTCTCCCAATAACCCTGACACCGGTATCAATCAAGAATCTATCTATTCTAATTCCACAGATCCACCACCCTCTGACTAAAGTAATTTCTCCCCATCTTCCTAAATGAACGTCCTTAAGATCTGAGGCTGTGACATCTGGTCCTAGACTCTCCCACTAGTGGAAACATCCTCTCCACATCCACTCTATCCAGGCCTTTCACTATTCGGAAAGTTTCAATGAGATGTCCCCCCTCATCCTTCTAAACTCAATGAGGACCACCTCCTCCTTCTCAATGGGCTGAACTCACAAAACTTGATGGGCCGAGTGGCCTCACTCCACTCATATTACTTATGAAGTTATGAACAATGTTGGCAGATAGAGTCATAGTCATAGAATGATACAGCATGGAAACAGGCCCTTCGGCCCAACTTGTCCACACTGGCCAACATGTCCCAGCTACACTAGTCCCATACCTGCCTGTGCTTGGTTCTTGGTTCTTGGTTACTTGGTCCTCCAAAATATTCCAACTGGAATTTAAACTGGAGGTGGTGAAGGGAGGGGTTTATCCAGAGAGGGTTATTGGGAAGAAAGTGCCACTTTAAATTTAGTTGCATCTGGCTGGGCAACCATGGCTTGGTGGAGATTATTCCATGCTTTAATAGTGCGTGGAAAGAACGAATTGCTGTACACATCTGGGACCACAAATTGGATCGAATGCTTGGTCCATATCCCTCCAAACCTGGCCTATCCATGTACTTGTCTAACTGTTTCTTAAACGTTGGGATAGTCCCAGCCTCAACTACCTTCTCTGGCAGCTTGTTCCATACATCCACCACCCTCTGTGTCAAAATGTTACCCCTCAGATTCCTATTAAATCTTTTCCCCTTCACCTTGAGCCTATGTCCTCTGGTCCTCAATTCCCCTACTCTGGGCAAGAGACTCTGTGCATCTACCCGATCTATTCCTCTCATGACTTGTGTATAAAGAGCTGCCACAGAACAATGTGTGCCTATCGGGGCTTTCGTGGCCAAGTTCGACCCCAGGGGAGACATGTAAGATTGTTAACGGAGTTTAGAATGATAAGAGGTGATCTCATTGAAACAGGAGACATATAAGATTGTTAAGGGCTTGGACACGCTAGAGGCAGAAAACATGTTCCCGATGTTGGGGGAGTCCAGAACCAGGGGCCACAGTTTAAGAATAAGGAGTAATCCATTTAGAACGGAGATGAGGAACCACTTTTTCTCGCAGAGAGTGGTGAGTCTGTGGAATTCTCTGCCTCAGAGGGCGGTGGAGGCAGGTTCTCTGGATGCTTTCAAGAGAGAGCTAGATAGGGCTCTTAAAGATAGCAGAGTCAGGGGATATGGGGAGAAGGCAGGAACGGGGTACTGGTTGGGGATGATCAGCCATGATCACATTGAATGGCGGTGCTGGCTCGAAGGGCCGAATAGCCTACTGCACCTGTTGTATGTAAAAAAATATTTTTTTTAAATGTGTATGGATAATAAATGGTTGACTTGGTGAGCTGAGGAGTCTGTTTCTAAGCTGCATCCTTCAATCAATTAATCAATTATCTGTGTGCGGTATGGTGGCGTACCAGACATACAGCGCCAGAGACCCGGGTTCCATCCTGACTACGGGCGCTGTCCGTACGGAGTTTGCACGTTCTCCCCGTGACCTGTGTGGGTTTTCTCCGAGATCTCCGGTTTCCTCCCACACTCCAAAGACGCACAGGTTTGAAGGTTGAAACGAATATTAAATTACCCCTAGTGCGCGCAGGATAGAGCTAGTGCACAGGGATCGCTGGTTAGTGCGGACTCGGTGTGCCGAAGGGGCCTGTTTCCGTCCTGCATCTCGAAACTAAATTAAATTAAACTAAAGATTGATACAAAGTGCTGGAGTAACTCAGCGGCTCACACAGCATCTGTGGAGAAATGGAATAGGTGACGTTTCGGGTTGAGACCCTTCTTGTGTATTATCTCAGAATACTGTGCCTCTGGGCCTGTCCAAGAGAGTTCAAGAGGGTTTTATTGTCATGTGTCCCTGATAGGACAATGAAATTCTTGCTTTGCTTTAGCCAGAACACAGTGCAAATAAACAAATTATTGGCTATTAATGTTCAGAGTTTTGTCCGAGCCGAGTTTAATAGCCTGATGGCTGTGGGGAAGTAGCTATTCCTGAACCTGGACGTTGCAGTCTTCAGGCTCCTGTACCTTCTACCTGAAGGTAGTGGGGAGATGTCCTGGGACGTCAGGACTGTCTTATGAACAAAGACTGCATAGACTCGGTTTATACTCTCTAGAATTTAGGAGATTGAGAGGGGATCTTATAGAAACTTACAAGATTCTTAAGGGGTTGGACAGGCTAGATGCAGGAAGATTGTTCCCGATGTTGGGGAGGTCCAGGACAAGGGGTCACAGCTTAAGGATAAGGGGGAAATCCTTTAGGACCGAGATGAGAAGGTCTTTTTTCACACCGAGAGTGGTGGGTCTCTGGAACTCTCTGCCACAGAGGGTAGTTGAGGCCAGTTCATTGGCTATATTTAAGAGGGAGTTCGATGTGGCCCTTGTGGCTAAGGGGATCAGAGGGTATGGAGAGAAGGCAGGTACGGGATACTGAGTTGGATGATCAGCCATGATCACATTGAATGGCGGTGCAGGCTCGAAGGGCCAAATGGCCTACTCCTGCACCTAATGTCTATGTTTCTATGAGTGTGTGGCCAGGATGGTGTGGGTCCTTGATGATGCTGCCAGCCTTTTTGCTGTGAGTAAGAATTTCATTGTTCTGTCAATGCAGATGATCGTTAAAATCTCTTGACTTTTGAGTTTAGGTTAGTTTCGAGATACAGCATGGAAACAAGGCCCTTCGGCCCATCGAGTCTGTGCCGACCAGCGATCCCCACACACTAGCACTACCCAACACACTAGGGACAATTTACAACTCTACCGAAGCCAATTAACCTACAAACCTGTACGTCTTTGGAGTGTGGAAAGAAACCGGGGCACCCAGAGAAAACCCATGTGGTCACGGGGAGAACGTGCAAACTCCGTACAGACAGCACCTGTAGTCAAGATCGATCCTGGGTCTCTGGCGCTGTAAGGCAGCAACTCTACCGCTGCGCCACTTTCTGAGGCATAGAATCATACAGCACAGAAAGAGGCCCTTCAGCCCAACTCGTTCTTGCCGACCAAAATGTCCCATCTCGGTAGTCTCACTTGCCCGCGTTTGGTCCATATCCCTCCACACCTGTCCTATCCATGTACCTTTTTAACTGTTTCTTAAACGTTGGGATAGTCCCAGCCTCAACTTCCTCCTCTGGCAGCTTGTTCCAAACACCCACCACCCTTTGTGTGGAAACGTTACCACTCAGATTCCTATTAAATCTTTTCCCCTTCACCTTGAACCTGTGTCCTCTGGTCCTCGATTCCCCTGCTCTCGGCAAGAGACTCTGTGCATCTGCCCGATCTATTCCCCTCATGATTTTATACACCTCCCCTCATGCTCCTGCGCTCCATGGAATAGAGACCCAGTGTACTCGACCTCTCCCTATAGCCCTGGCCCTTGACTCCTGGCAACATTCTCGTAAATCTTCCCTGTATCCTTGTCTCTCTCTCTCGAACTACTTACCCTCTCGACAGCAGAGTTGTGTGGCATAGGTAGATTTGCTGCCTTACTGCGCGGGTTCGATCCCGACTACGGCACCTTGTCTGCACGGCGTCTGTACGTTCTCCTGCGTGAATTTTCTCCAAAGACGGTCGGGTTTGTAGGTTAATTGGCTTGGCATGAATGTAAATTGTCCCTGGTGCGTCTGTGTAGGATAGTGTCCTTGTGTAGGTGTAGGCCCACTAGGCCTGTTACCGTGCTGGATCTCCAAACTAACGTAATCTAAACTTGCCAGGCATCTTAATGCGTCACTCAACTCTCTGCAAACTAATCTCCTCAACGCTCTTTGAAGAATTATTCCTTTTGAACCTTCAGACATATTTTCTTTGCTACTCTGGTTGGGTCCAGCTTTTTAGCTCTTTAATCTGTCCTCATCTGTTGACATTGGCCTAAGTCTCCCTGGCTTCTCCGATGCCAAGTCCCACGTCCCTTTCTTAATTGAATTTCAAAAACAAAATTCTTCTGCAGGAGAAACTCAGGCCGACACCTTTGCGCGTTTTTAACCGTTTAACGCTAACTTTTGGCGGGTGTTGGTGACATTCCATGCAGTTTGGAATTCTCCCGAAGGAGGAGGAATCTCTTTTAGTCAGCGGGTGGTGAATCTGTGGAAATGTTAAAGAAGGAACTGCAGATGCTGGAGAATCGAGGGTTACACAAAAAGCTGGAGAAACTCAGCGGGTGCAGCAGCATCTAAGGAGCGAAGGAGATAGGCGACGTTTGGGGTCCAGACCCTTCTTCAGACTGTGGAAATCTGTGGAATCTGTGGAAATGTTTGCCACAGAAGGCTGTGAAGGCCAGTGGATAGACAATAGACAAAAGGTGCAGGAGGAGGCCATTCGGCCCTTCGAGCCAGCAACGCCATTCAATGTGATCATGGCTGATCGTCCCCAATCAGTACCCCGTTCCTGCCTTCTCCCCATATCCCCTGACTCCGCTGTCTTTAAGAGCCCTCACAAGCTCTCTCTTGAAAGTATCCAGAGAACCGGCCTCCACCGCCCTCTGAGGCAGAGAATTCCACAGACTCACAACTCTCTGTGAGAAAATTGTGTTTCCTCGCATATTGGATATATTTAAGGCAGAGATAAATAGATGGTTACACAAAAAGCTGGAGAAACTCAGCGGGTGCAGCAGCATCTAAGGAGTGAAGGAGATAGGCGACGTTTCGGGTCGAGACCCTTCTTCAGACGGTCTCCTTCACTCCTTAGATGCTGCTGCACCCGCTGAGTTTCTCCAGCTTTTTGTGTAACCCTCGATTCTCCAGCATCTGCAGTTCCTTCTTTAACAGAGATAAATAGATTCTTGGTTAGTACAGGTGTCAGAAGTAACGGGGAGAAGGCAGGAGAATGGGGTTAGGAGGGAGAGATAGATCAGCCATGATTGAATGGCGGAGTAGACCTGATGAGCGTAATTCTACTCCTATTCCTTATGACCTTAAAGGTATTCTGCTCACAAGAGTGTAGGAAGGAACTGCAGATGCTGATTCACACCGAAGATAGACACAAAGTGCTGGATTAACTCAGCGGGTCAGGCAGCATCTCCGGAGAAAAATAATGGGTGAGATTCCTGGTCAAAGAAGGGCTCCGATCTGAAATGTCACCCGTTCTTTTTTTCTGGAAATGCCGCCTGACCCACTGAGTTACTCCAGTATTTTGCGTAAAAGAGTGTGGTTCCTTCTGGATATCCTGCTCCGAATCTGTGGAATTCTTTGCCACGGACGGCTGTGGAGGCCAAGCCAATGGATATTTTTAAGGCACAGATAGATAGATTCTTGATTAGTGCGGGTGTCAGGGGTTATGGGGAGAAGGCAGGAGAATGGGGTTAGGAGGGAGAGAGAAATCAGCCGTGATTGAATGGCGGAGTAGACTCGATGGGCGTGATTCTACTCCGAGAAACATAGAAACATAGAAAAATAGGTGCAGGAGTAGGCCATTCGGCCCTTCGAGCCTGCACCGCCATTCAATGTGATCATGGCTGATCATCCAACTCAGTATCCCGTACCTGCCTTCTCTCCGTACCCCCTGATCCCTTTAGCCACAAGTGCCACATCTAACGCCCTCTTAAATATAACCAATGAACTGGCCTCAACTACCTTCTGTGGCAGAGAATTCCAGAGACTCACCACTCTTTGTGTAAAGAATGTTTTCCTCATCTCGGTCCTAAAGGAATTCCCCCTTATCCTTAGACTGTGACCCCTTGTTCTGGACTCCCCCAACATCGGGAACAATCTTCCAGCATCTAGCTTGTCCAACCCCTTAAGAATTTTGTACGTTTCTATAAGATCCCCCTCAATCTTCTAAATTCAAGCCGAGTCTATCCAGTCTTTCCTCATATGAAAGTTCTGACATCCCAGGAATCAGGAATCTGGTATTCTTTATTTGGTACTCCTATTCCTTATGACCTGCAGCTTTTTGTGTCTATCTTTATTGGTAGGGACATGGTCATAGAGTCGTACTACATTGGAATTAGGCTCCAGCCCAGCTCACCCAAGCCGGCCAACATGCCCCATCCAACCTAATTCGATTTGCCCACGTTGGCCTTGTATCCTTCTAAACCTTACCCATCCAGTCTCCAGTTTGATGCATTCAAGGGAGAGTGATGTGATCTAACTCCCTCTTAAATATAGCCAATGAACGGGCCTGAGCTACCTTCTCTGGAACTCTCTGCCACAGAAGGTAGTTGAGGCCAGTTCATTGGCTATATTTAAAAGGGAGTTAGATGTGGCCCTTGTGGCTAAGGGGATCAGGGGGTATGGAGAGAAGGCAGGTACGGGATACTGAGTTGGATGATCAGCCATGATCACAGTGAATGGCGGTGCAGGCTCGAAGGGCCAAATGGCCTACTCCTGCACCTATTGTCTATGTTTCTATGTGTTCAAGAGACATTGATGTATTCCAGAGAGTTCGATTTAGCTCTTGGGGCTAATGGAATCTAGGGATATGGGGAGAAAGCAGGAACGGGGTACTGATTTTGGATGATCAGCCATGATCGAAGTGCCGTATGGCCTACTCCTGCACCTATTGTCTATGTTTCTATGTTTGGCCCATATCGTTCCAAACCTGTCACAGCAAGGCTTAGCTTTATTAATGTCACGTGTACAGAGATACAGCGACAAGGTTTTGTTTGTGTGGTATCTAATCGTCAGATAACACTATCTGTGAGCGTAAACAAACTCTAGTACACATGGGAGAGTGAAGAGAAAGATATCAGAGTGCAGAATTGCTCGAGAGGCAACTTTTTCTACAGAAGATAGACACAAAAAGCTGGAGTAACTCAGCGGGACAGGCAGCATCTCTGGAGACAGGCATTGAAATCGCTATCAAAACATGAGGGGGGAGGGGCCACCAACATTTATTGGCGGCCTCGCGCGCGCATGCGCACACACACACGTGTGGCTTCGGCCGTGGGGCCTGTGGTCGGTAACATTGGGAGCTGACCTGGTTGGTGACAGACTCCGAACTCCAGCAACAGCAGCTTGAATCGGCCCGTGCACGGGGCTTTTCATCGGCTGGCGGGGGCTTCAACATCGGGAGCCTCGATCGCCTCGTTGCAGTTTGATTTTAAGCCGCAGTTTGATTTTAAGCCGCGCCGGGCGATGAAAGGCCCCGCGAACGGGCCGATTCAGCCCTCAGAAAGCATCTGATCAAGTCCGGATTACAAAACATGCGGGGTGGGATGGTCCCCCCCCCCAAGGATTTCCGCCCATGTCTGGCGAATAGAAGTGGATGACGTTTCAGGGCAATCCTCCAATATGCGTTGAGCCTCACTCTGACAATGGAGGAGACCTAGGGCAGAAAGGTCAGTGTGGGACTGGGAAGGAGAATTAAAGTGTTTAGCAGCCGGGAGATCGGGTAGGTCCAGGCGGGCTGAACGAAGGTGTTCAGCGAAATGTTTTTGCATATCTGTTTTTTATTTTATTGTTCCTTATCTCTCTCTAAATTTTGTCTATATCTCTTGTCTCCCTTTTCCCCAACCAGTCTGAAGAAGGGCCTCGACCCAAAACGTCACCCATTCCTTCTCTCCAGAGATGCTGCCTGCCCCGCTGAGTTACTCCAGGTTTTTGTGTCTACCTTTGGTTTAAACCAGCGTCTGCAGTTCCGTCCTCCACATTTTTCACAGAAGGTGCGAGCGTATGGAACGAGCTGCCAGAGGGGGTACCTGAGGTTTCGGTTCATTATCGTCACGAGCTATTGAGCTACAGTGAAATGTTTCATTTTAATTCTAGTTTTAGCTTTAAGGATACAGCGTGGAAACAGGCCCTTCGGCCCACCGGGTCCGCGCCGACTAGCGATAACCCCAGCACTCTAGATCTATCTTACAGATTAGGAATAATTTTCAGAAGCCAATTAACCTACAAACCTGCACGTCTTTGGAGTGTGGGAGGAAACCGGAGCACCCGGAGAAAAACCCACGTGGTCACAGAGAGAACATACAAACTCCGTACAGACAGCACCTGTAGTCAGGATCGTGAAAGATAGCAGAGTCAGGGGATATGGGGGAGAAGGCAGGAATGGGGTACTGATTGGGGATGATCACCCGTGATCACATTGAATGGCGGTGCTGGCTCGAAGGGCCGAATGGCCTCCTCCTGCACCTGTTGTCTATTGACAATACCTTCAGCAAGAACTACTGATGCAATGAACAGTCTGAGGACCCTGACCTGAGTGGTGTGGGGAAGGAATGACGTGAGATGTTTTGAAAAATGTATTTATTTTAAAGTCTTTTGAAGAGAAAAAAAAATAAGACATCGTTTTCGCAAACACCTCTGCGTTTTAAAAGTCTGAGCAAAAATGAGCAAATCTAAAAGTTTCATAAATATTTTTTTTTTTTTCAGATTGTGGAAAAATTATTTTGTAGCCAGTAATACAAAAAAAAAATATATACAGTATATTTATCACAGGCGTGGACAATCCTTTGCCAAAGACCACTTAAATTGCCAAAGTCTCGAACCTCCGTCGTTTGGAATCGCAACTCGTGCATTCGGGAAAGGCTCAGATGGTGAAAAGATGGTGGACAGAGGCAGAGCGCACATTCCCAATTGGGAGATGTTTTCTCACGATGCTCGGCTGCGTGGAGCCCCCCCCCCCCCCCGTTTCCCCCGCTGTCTTTCCGACACACGTTATCCTCGTCCCCTCCACAGATCCCAATCTCCTCCCGTCTTTTTACTCTTCGGCAGGAGAAGCAAATATCTTCGCTCGCCCCGTCGATCCAGAGAGAGGTGGACGTTGACGGATCTTGAAGGCTCGTTGAATCTTGGCGACCTTTCTTTTCTCACGGGGGGGTGGGGGGAGCGCAGAGAGAGGACTTCCACCCCCCATCCCTCCCGTCGAGAGAGAGATTGGGACCCGCCACAGAGGACAGCAGTCAATAATATCTCAGCCGTCTCGCCCGTCCGGCCATTCTCTCACCGGTCCACTGCACATCTCGTATGTGTGTGTGACGAATAGACTTGACTTGACTTGAGGATGGACAGGATGTCCTTGGTCGCACGAGAAGATCTCCGCACTATCTCTCGTTCCACACACACGCACACACACGTCGGCGAGCGTTGATGATGGAAGCTTGCGGGTGATGGACCCTCGGTGGCGTTCTTTGGTGCTGGTGGTGGGAAGGGTGTGAGGGGGAGGGCGGGGAGGGAGGAAGTGTGGTGGGGGGGGGGGGATGGGGGGGGGGAGGGACGAGGGGCTCACTTGCAGACATACTTCTCTACCACCCTCTCGCATTTCTTGCAGGTTACATAGCAGCACCAGTGGTACTTGCAGTGGCATCGCTCCACCACCTTCTCCGTGTAGGGATTGTAGCCGCGGCCACAGCACATCAGGGTGCAGCTGTCACTGCCATTGGACGTCTTGTTGCACTGCCTGCGGGACGAGAAGATCACAGAGTCACACAGTCATTATCACCGAGTCATCGAGTTTTAAAAAAACATCAATAATTTTTTTTAAAATTTATTCAAAGTAAATGTACAAAAATAAAACCAACGGCATATAAAATAATACAGTTATTATACAGCTTCAATTTTAACTTTCAGCTATACATAGAAACATAGAAAAATAGGTGCAGGAGTAGGCCATTCGGCCCTTCGAGCCTGCACCGCCATTCAATATGATCATGGCTGATCATCCAACTTAGTATCCTGTAGCTGCCTTCTCTCCATACCCCCTGATCCCTTTAGCCACAAGGGCCACATCTGACTCCCTCTTAAATATAGCCAATGAACTGGCCTCAACCACCTTCTGTGGCAGAGAATTCCAGAGACTCACCACTCTCTGTGTAAAGAATGTTTTCCTCATCTGGGTCCTAAAGGAATTCCCCCTTATCCTTAGACTGTGACCCCTTGTTCTGGACTCCCCCCAACATCGGGAACAATCTTCCAGCATCTAGCTTGTCCAACCCCTTAAGAATTTTGTTAAAGAAGGAACTGCGGATGCTGGAGAATCGAGGGTTACACAAAAAGCCGCAGGAGTAGGGTCTCGACCTAAAACGTCGCCTATCTCCTTCGCTCCTTAGATGCTGCTGCACCCGCTGAGTTTCTCCAGCTATTTGTGTAACCCTTAAGAATTTTTGTACGTCTCTACAAGATCCCCCCCTCAACCTTCTAAATTCCAGCGAGTGCAAGCCGAGTCTATCCAGTCTTTCTTCATATGGAAGTCCCGCACATCCCAGGAATCAGTCTGGTTCCTGTCGGAAGAAAGGCAGCGGTAGTCGGAAGAAAGGAAAGGCGAAAAAGCAAGAAAGAGAAAGAGTGAAATGTACAAAGATAGAACCCCTAGACCAGCAAAGTGGGGGGGCCAACGAGCCAACAAATGAAATGAAAGCAATGGAAAACATAAGAAAAATAAATGGACAAAAAGAGAAAGAAGGAAAAAAGTGGTGATATGCCTGCCTCGCATCCCTCCCCACCCACCTCACCCAAACCGTAATTAAATTTAAATCCAATGTCATCGAGTTTAAGGTAGACCTTGCCCTACCTTATGTTAAAATTGTACAAGGCATTGGTGAGACCAAATCTGGAGTATGGTGTACAATTTTGGTCGCCCAATTATAGGATGTCAACAAAATGGAGAGGGTCCAGAGGAGATTTACTAGAATGTTGCCTGGGTTTCAACAGCTAAGTTACAGAGATAGGTTGAATAAGTTAGGTCTTTATTCTCTGGAGCGCAGAAGGTTAAGGGGGGACTTTGATAGAGGTCTTTAAAATGATGAGAGGGATAGACAGAGTTGATGTGGACAAGCTTTTCCCTTTGAGAATAGGGAAGATTCAAACAAGAGGACATGACTTTAGAATTAAGGGACAGAAGTTTAGGGGTAACATGAGGGGGAACTTCTTTACTCAGAGAGTGGTAGCGGTGTGGAATGAGCTTCCAGTGGAAGTGGTGGCGGCAGGTTCGTTGGACATCATTTAAAAATAAATTGGATAGGCATATGGATGAGATGGGTATGGAGGGTTATGGTATGAGTGCAGGCAGGTGGGACTAAGGGAAAAAGGTTGTTCGGTACGTACTTGAAGGGCCGAGATGGCCTGTTTCCGTGCTGTAATTGTTATATGGTTATATGGTAGACAAAAAACGCTGGAGAAACTCAGCGGGTGAGGCGGCATCTGTGGAGAGAAGGAACTGCTGACTTTTCGGGTCGAGACCCTTCTTTCAGAATTAACTTCTTCAGTCTCGACCCGAAACGTCGCCACTTCCACCTTTCCACAGATGCTACCTCACCTGCTGAGTTAAGGGCCTGTCCCACAGTACGAGGTAATTCAAGAGTTCTCCCGGGTTTTCCCCCGATTCGAACTGGGAGAATGTCCGTAGCGGGTCCGTAGGAGTCCGTGGATGTCACGTAGGAGCTCATACGAGTAACGGTAGATACTAGAGAAATCCGGTAAACTCGTGGCGTTTTTTTTAACACTGTGAAAAAAGTCCATGAGTAAACAAATACTCGTGATGAAAAAAAGTGTTACTTTTTACTCGTACGAGCCGCTACGGGACATCCACGAACTCCTACCGACCCGCTACGGACATTCTCCGAGTTCGAATCAGGGGAAAACTTGGGAGAACTCGTGAATTACCTCACACAGTGGGACAGGGGCTTTACTCGACCATTTGTTTGTCTACCTTCGATTTGTCCAGCATCTGCAGTTAACATAGAAACATAGAAATTAGGTGCAGGAGTAGGCCATTCGGCCCTTCGAGCCTGCACCGCCATTCAATGTGATCATGGCTGATCATCCAACTCAGTATCCCGTACCTGCCTTCTCTCCATACCCTCTGATCCCCTTAGCCACAAGGGCCACATCTAACTCCCTCTTAAATATAGCCAATGAACTGGCCTCAACTACCCTCTGTGGCAGAGAGTTCCAGAGACCCACCACTCTCTGTGTGAAAAAAGTCCTTCTCATCTCGGTCCTAAAGGATTTCCCCCTTATCCTTAAGCTGTGACCCCTTGTCCTGGACCTCCCCAACATCGGGAACAATCTTCCTGCATCTAGCCTGTCCAACCCCTTAAGAATTTTGTAAGTTTCTATAAGATCCCCTCTCAATCTCCTAAATTCTAGAGAGTATAAACCAAGTCTATCCAGTCTTTGTTCACAAGACAGTCCTGACTTCACAGGAATCAGTCTGGTGAACCTTCTCTGCACTCCCCCTATGGCAATAATGTCCTTCCTCAGATTTGGAGACCAGAACTGTACGCAACTGTACGACCAGAACCGTTCTTTCTTAAACTGCGCGTCGTAGAGTTTAGTTTAGTTTAGAAAAACAGCACGGAAACAGGCCCTTCGGCCCACCGTGTCCGCAACGAGTAACGATCCTGGCACATTAACACTACCCTACACACACACTAGGGACAATATTATATTTACACCAAGCCAGTTAATCTACAAACCTGTACGTCTTTGGAGTGTGAGAGGAAACTGAAGATCTCGGCGAAAACCTGTAGTCAGGATCGAAACAATATTCACTGACCTGGCCTCCATAGCTTTACACAGATTCGCCACCTTCTGACTAAAGACATTTCTCCTCACCTCCTTCCTAAAAGAATGTCCTTTAATCCCGAGGCTGTGACCTCTAGTCCTAGACTCTCACACCAGTGGAAACATCCTCTCCACATCCACTCTATCCAAGCCTTTCACTATTCTGTACGTTTCAATGTGGCCTCCCCTCAACTTTCAAAACTCCAGCGAGTACAGGCCCAGTGCCGACAAACGCTCATCATCGGTTAACCCACCCATTCCTGGGATCATTCTTGTAAACCTCCTCTGGACCCTCTCTGGAGCCAGCACATCCTTCCTCAGATATGGTGCCCAAAACTGCTCACAATATTCCAAATGAGGCCCGACCAGCGCCTTATAGATCCTCAGCATTGCAACCCTGTCTTTGTATACAAGACCTTTTGAAATAAATGCGAGCATCGAGTTTGCTTCCTTTACCACTGATGCAGTGTTGACACCCCACAGCAGATGGCGGGACTGTCATACGCCGAGAGAATGGAGCGGCTGGGCTTGTACACTCTGGAATTTAGAAGGATGAGAGGGAATCTTATTGAAACATATAAGATTGTTAAGGGTTTGGACACGATAGAGGCAGGAACCATGTTCCTGATGTTGGGGGAGTCCAGAACCTGGGGCCACAGTTTAAGAATAAGGGGTAAGCCATTTAGAACGAGACGAGGAAACACTTTTTCTCACAGAGAGTGGTGAGTCTGTGGAATTCTCTGCCTCAGAGGGCGGTGGAGGCCGGTTCTCCACAGTTTAAGAATAAGGGGTAAGCCCTTTTTATGGTCATATGAGGCAGGAACAGCCTCATATTTCGCTTGGGCAGCTTAAACCCCAGCGGTATGAATATTTACTTCTCTAACTTCAAGTAACCCTTGCTTTCCCATTCCTCCCCGTCCCAGTAGTCTAACCAGTCTGACTGTCTTCCTGATTAAATTCTACATTCTATGCCTCGTTCCCCCAGCTAACAAACTATTTTACATTTTCCTAGACCATCATCCCCTTTGATCTCTCGTTTTCACACCTTACCCTTCCATATCTCGCGTTTCCCTCTCCTCTCTTCCTGACTCTCAGTCTGAAGAAGGGCCTCAACCTGAAATGTCACCCGTTCCTTCTATCCAGGAATGCTGCCTGTCCCGCTGAGTTACTCCAGCAACTTGTGTCCATCTTCAGTGCAAACCGGCCCCTGCAGTTCCTTCATGAGTGTATCCTGGTTTTATGTGAGGTTAAATGGCGGAAGGTATTGCGTACAGTTTTGGTCTCCAAGTCTCCATTCTTGCCATAGAGGGAGTACAGAGAAGATTCACCAGACTGATTCCTCGGATGTCAGGACTTTCATATGAGGAAAGACTGGATAGACTCGGCTTGTACTCGCTGGAATTTAGAAGATTGAGGGGGGATCTTATAGAAACTTACAAAATTCTTAAGGGGTTGGACAAGCTAGATGCTGGAAGATTGTTCCCGATGTTGGGGGAGTCCAGAACAAGGGGTCACAGTCTAAGGATAAGGGGGAATTCCTTTAGGACCGAGATGAGGAAAACATTCTTTACACAGAGAGTGGTGAGTCTCTGGAATTCTCTGCCACAGAAGGTAGTTGAGGCCAGTTCATTGGCTATATTTAAGAGGGCGTTAGATGTGGCACTTGTGGCTAAAGGGATCAGGGGGTATGGAGAGAAGGCAGGTACGGGATACTGAGTTGGATGATCAGCCATGATCACATTGAATGGCGGTGCAGGCTCGAAGGGCCGAATGGCCTACTCCTGCACCTATTTTTCTATGTTTCTATGTAGACAAAAATGCTGGAGAAACTCAGCGGGTGAGGCAGCATCTATGGAGCGAAGGAATAGGTGACGTTTTGGGCCGAGACCCTTCCTTTAGACTGAAATGGCGGTGCTGGCTCGAAGGGCCGAATGGCCTATTCCTGCACCAATTGTCTATTGTCTATTGAAAACTCAGTTGACTGCAGGTGCTACCCAATAATGAAAGGCCTGGATAGAATGGACGTGGAAAGGATGATTCCAGTAATGGGAGTGACTAGATTCAGCCTCAGGATAAAATGACATACCTTTAGAAGGATGAGGTGAAATTTCTTTAGCTGGAGGGTGGTGAATCTGTGGAATTCATTTGCCACAGACGGCTGTGGAGGCCAAGACATTGGGTATTTTTTAAAGCAAATTGACAGGTTCTTGATTAGTAAAGGAGTCATATATTATGGTGAGAAGGCAGGAGAACGAGGGTTGAGAGAGAACAATAGATCAGCTGTGATTGAATGGCAGAGCAGACTCGAGGGGCTGAGTGACCTAATTCTGCTCCAATGGAAGGAGATGAGGAGGAATTTCTTTTGTCAGAGGGTGGTGAATGGGTGAAATTCACAGCCACAGACCGTCAACGGATATTTTTAAGGTTCCTGATTCGACACAAATGCTGGAGTAACTCAGCGGGTCAGGCAGCATAGAAACATAGAAACTAGGTGCAGGAGTAGGCCATTCGGCCCTTCGAGCCTGCACCGCCATTCAATATGATCATGGCTGATCATCCAACTCAGTATCCCGTACCTGCCTTCTCTCCATACCCCCTGATCGCCTTAGCCACATCAAACTCCCTCTTAAATATAGCCTATGAACTGGCCTCAACTACCCCCTGTGGCAGAGAGTTCCAGACACCCACCACTCTCTGTGTGAAAAAAGTCCTTCCCATCTCGGTCCTAAAGGATTTCCCCCTTCTCCTTAAGCTGTGACCCCTTGTTCTGGAGGGAAGGGCTGTGTGGCGTTTCGGGTCGAGACCCTTATTCAGAAGAAGGGTCTCGACCCGAAACGTCGATCCGGCTGAAGAAGGGTCACGGGCCGAAACGTCACCCATTCCTTCTCTCCAGAGATTCTGCCTGTCCCGCTGAGTTACTCCGGCACTTTGTGTTCATCTTCGGTTTAAACCAGCACCTGCAGTTCCTTCCTGCAGATTCCTGATTAGCACAGGTGTGAGGGGTTATGGGGAGAATGTACGGGAATGGGGTTAGGAGGGAGAGATAGATCAGCGATGATTGAATGGAGGAGTAGACTCAATAGACAACAGGTGCAGGAGTAGGCCATTCAGCCCTTCGAGCCAGCACCGCCATTCAATGTGATCATGGCTGATCATCCCCAATCAGTACCCCGTTCCTGCCTTCTCCCCATATCCCCTGACTCCGCTATCTTTAAGAGCCCTATCTAGCTCTCTCTTGAAAGTGTCCAGAGAACCGACCTCCACCGCCCTCTGAGGCAGAGAATTCCACAGACTCACAACTCTCTGCGTGGAAAAGTGTTTCCTCGTCTCCGTTCTAAATGGCTTACCCCTTATTCTTAAATTTTTCTTTAGTTTCTAAACTAAAATTCTTACATTTTAGTTTAGTTTCATTTAGCCTGGAGCTACAGCGCAGAAACAGGCCCTTTGGCCCACCGGGTCTGTGCTGACCATTTGAAAGCATCCAGAGAGAACCGGCCTCCACCGCCCTCTGAGGCAGAGAATTCCACAGACTCACAACTCTCTGTGTGAAAAAGTGTTTCCTCATCTCCGTTCTAAATGGCTTACCCCTTATTCTTAAACTGTGGCCCCTGGTTCTGGACTCCCCCAACATCGGGAACATGTTTCCTGTCCAAACCCGTAATGATCTTACCTGCGGATGGCCTAATTCTGCTCCTGTCACTTCTGAGCTCCACAGGTGTGGCCTGACCTGCTGGAAGTCTTGCTGTTTACCAAGTTATGTATCTGCCATGCCTTGGCGGTTAGATCACTGGTCAGGCTGCCAAGCTCCCATCTCACAAACATGTTTTTTAGATTTTAATTAACTTTTGACTCAGATACATGTTTTCGCAAAAAAAAAACATTTTCTATTGTCCTCAGTCTTAGCTGAGTTGTTCCATGATGTATATTCATACATTATTATAAATATGGCACTTGCAATCTGACAGATCGTATATCGATGGCGTGAGGGACTGCGGTCCGAGCGTGTCTTGGCAGAGCGGAGTCCCCCGTGGTCTTTGTCAGGACCTGCGTATCTGCACGATGCATCTGCAACGACGGCCTGCCAGCTGCACCAGGTCACGCCCGCAACTTGCCGCGTGGGATTCATGGCCGCCCTTGAACTCGCCTACCAGAGGCGGCAGTGGTCCTTAGTCTCAGAGGGAGCGACATCCTTCACGCGAGAGAGGGAGTCACAAGTCACAGTGGATCCCCGCCATTGACTCCATCCACGCTTCAACGCTGCCTCGCGAAGGAACCCAATGCAATCCCAGAAGATAAGACACAAAGTAACCTTGGTCTGTCAGGCAGCACCAAGGAGTATTGTGTACAACGGGATCTGGGGGTCCTTGTACATCAGTCTATGAAAGTAAGCATGCAAGTACAGCAGGCAGTGAAGAAAGCCAATGGCATGTTGGCCTTTATAACAAGATATATTTAAGAGGGCGTTAGATGTGGCACTTGTGGCTAAAGGGATCAGGGGGTATGGAGAGAAGGCAGGTACGGGATACTGAGTTGGATGATCAGCCATGATCATATTGAATGGCGGTGCAGGCTCGAAGGGCCGAATGGCCTACTCCTGCACCTATTTTTCTATGTTCTATGTTTCTAAGATGAATAGAATATAAGAGCAAAGAGGTCCTTCTGGGCTTCCTGGGATGTCAGGACTGTCTTATGAACAAAGACTGCATAGACTCGGTTTATACTCTCTAGAATTTAGGAGATTGAGAGGGGATCTTATAGAAACTTACAAAATTCTTAAGGGGTTGGTGCAGGAAGATTATTCCCGATGTTGGGGAGTTCCAGGACAAGGGGTCACAGCTTATGGATAAGGGGGAAATCCTTTAGGACCGAGATGATAAGGACTTTTTTCACACAGAGAGTGGTGGGTCTCTGGAACTCTCTGCCACAGAGGGTAGTTGAGGCCAGTTCATTGGCTATATTTAAGAGGGAGTTAGATGTGGCCCTTGTGGCTAAGGGGATCAGAGTGTATGGAGAGAAGGCAGGTACGGGATACTGAGTTGGATGATCAGCCATGATCATATTGAATGGCGGTGCAGGCTCGAAGGGCCGAATGGCCTACTCCTGCACCTAATTTCTATGTTTCTATGTTTCTGCAGTTGTACAGAGCCCTAGTGAGACCACACCTGGGGTATTGTGTACAGTTTTGGTCCCCTAATTTGAGGAAGGACATTCTTGCTATTGAGGGATTGTGGCGTAGGTTTACAAGGTTAATTCCCGGGATGGCGGGACTGTCATATGCTGAGAGAATGGAGCGGCTGGGCTTGTACACTCTGGAGTTTAGAAGGATGAGAGGGAATCTTATTGAAACATATAAGATTATTAAGGGTTTGGACACGCTAGAGGCAGGAAACATGTTCCCGATGTTGGGGGAGTCCAGAACCAGAGGCCACAGTTTAAGAATAAGGGGTAAGCCATGAGAATTAAGGGACAGAAGTTTAAGGGTAACATGAGGGGGAACTTCTTTACTGAGAGAGTGGTGGCTGTGTGGAATGATCTTCCAGCAGAAGTGGTGGAGGCAGGATCGATTTGAACATTTAAAAGTAAAGTGGATAGGTATATGGACGGGAAGGGAATGGAGGGGTATGGTCTGAGTGCAGGTAGATGGGACTAGGGGAAAATAAATGGTCGGCACGGACTGGAAGGGCCGAGAAGGCCTGTTTCCGTGCTGTAATTGTTATATGGTTATATGGTTATTGTTATATGAATAGAATATAGGAGCAAAGAGGTCCTTCTGCAGTTTTACAGAGCCCTAGTGAGACCACACCTGGAGTATTGTGTACAGTTTTGGTCCCCTAATTTGAGGAAGGACATTCTTGCTATTGAGGGAGTGCAGCGTTGGTTTACAAGGTTAATTCCCGGGATGGCGGGACTGTCATATGCTGAGAGAATGGAGCGGCTGGGCTTGTACACTCTGGAGTTTAGAAGGATGAGAGGGCATCTTATTGAAACATATAATATTATTAAGGGTTTGGACACGCTAGAGGCAGGAAACATGTTCCCGATGTTGGGGGAGTCCAGAACCAGGGGCCACAGTTTAAGTATAAGGGGTAAGCCATTTAGAACGGAGACGAGGAAACACTTTTTCTCACAGAGAGTTGTGAGTCTATGGAATTCTCTGCCTCAGAAGGCAGTGGAGGGCAGTTCCCTGGATACTTTCAAGAGAAAGCTGGATATGTTTCTGTGTTTCTTTGATAGCCACAGGGAAGTAGGATCTCCTGTGGCGTTCTGAGCTGCATCTTGGTGGGACCAGTCTGTTGCTGAAGATGCTCCTCAGGTTGACCAGTGCGTCACGGAGGGGGTGAGCTGTATTATCCACCTGCCTCAACTACCTCCTTTTGCAGCTCATCCCACATACCCACCACCCTGTGTGTGAGATATTTGTCCCTCAGATTCCTATTAAGTTCAGTTTAGTTTAAATCTATCCCTTCTGACCTTAAACCTATGCCTTCTGGTTCTTGATTCCCCTGCTCTGGGGAAAAAAAGTGTCTGTACATTCACACTATTGGTTCCCATTCATGGTTTTATACTGTACGCCTCTATAAAATCGCCATTAAAAAAACAATTGCCAGGTACATGAATCTAACCAATTGAATACAAAATTGACTTGTGAAATAAGTCATAGGAGGTAGTTGAGGCAGGTACAATTGCAATGTTTATAACACATGGGCGATAGACACAAAAAGCTGGAGTAACTCAGCGCATGGGTGGAAATTGCTATAAAAACATGGGGGGGACATGGTTCTTTGGAGCCCGCATGCGCCCAGCAGGGGCTTCAACATCGGAAGCCACGATCGCCTCGACGCAGCAATTTGACCGCGGGGCGATGGAAGAGCCCGCAGCCGATTTTAAGCCGCGCCGGGCAATGAAAGGCCCCGCGAACGGGCCGATTCTATGATCTTTGCTCAACAAGGACGTCCCCCTCCAATCACCGCGCTCTATCCTCAGTCCCACCCACACCTACCTCCGCCTCTGACCGACACCTCCCTCCTCCAATCATCATGATAAATCATCATGACCCGCCTCCCCATTGCCTACTGACCAACGTCTCTCTTGTCCAATCAGCGCCCTCCCTCGATCATCAGTCCCTCCCACGCTGTCTCGTGGAACGCGGAGATTTTTAATCGATTCTTTTTGATCGAATTTCTAAATCCGGATTACAAAACATGGGGGATATTGTCCCCCACCTTTGAAAACATGGAGGGGGCCTGTCCCTGCGTTCCTTGTAAATTAACCTTGTAAACCTACGCTGCACTCCCTCAATAGCAAGAATGTCCTTCCTCAAATTAGGGGACCAAAACTGCACACAATACCCCAGGTGTGGTCTTACTAGGGCTCTGTAAAACTGCAGAAGGACCTCTTTGCTCCTATATTCGATTCCTCTTGTTCGAGCCCCAGCTTGCCCACCCTCTCCCTGTAGCTCAGGCCCTCGAGTTGCGGCAACATCCTTATTTGTACAGAGCAGGATATCTATTAACACCAGGTGAAGTCTCTCGCCAATCACCATTTTTTCACATGAAAAGCTTCCGGTGATTAGATACATCATTGTTATACTACTAGACAAAGAGATGTTAATGGCCCATTTGTGAAATTCCCCTCTCACAAACTAGTCCTTCCTGTTCCCATTGATAGATTTTTTAGTTTAGTTTAGAAATACAGCGCAGAAACAGTCTCTTCGGCCCACCTAGTCCGCGCAGACCAGCGATCCCTGCACACTAACACCATCCAACACACACTGGGGAAAGTTTACATTCACACCAAGCCATATTCATACCATCACACCAAGCTGGGCTTGTACATTCTGGAGGGTTACACAAAAAGCTGGAGAAACTCAGCGGGTGCAGCAGCATCTAAGGAGTGAAGGAGATAGGCGACGTTTCGGGTCGAGACCCTTCCAGCAGCATCTAAGGAGCAAAGGAGATAGGCGACGTTTCGGGTCTCGACCCGAAACGTCGCCTATCTCCTTCGCTCCTTAGATGCTGCTGCACCCGCTGAGTTTCTCCAGCTTTTTGTGTAACCCTCAATTCTCCAGCATCTGCAGTTCCTTCTTTAACACTTTGTACACTCTGGAGTTTAGAAGGATGAGAGGGCATCTTATTGAAACATATAAGATTATTAAAGGTTTGGACATGCTAGAGGCAGGAAACATGTTCCCGATGTTGGGGGAGTCCAGAACCAGGGGACACAGTTTAAGAATAAGGGGTAAGCCATTTAGAAAGGAGACGAGGAAACACTTTTTCTCACAGAGAGCGGTGAGTCTGTGGAATTCTCTGCCTCAGAGGGCGGTGGAGGCCGGTTCTCTGGATGCTTTCAAGAGAGAGCTAGATAGGGCTCTTAAAGATAGCGGAGTCAGGGGATATGGGGAGAAGGCAGGAACGGGGTACTGATTGGGGATGATCAGCCATGATCACATTGAATGTCAGTGCTTGCACGAAAGGCCGACTCCTGCACCTATTGTCTATTGTCACTCATAATTGTATACACTTCTATCAGGTCTCCTCTCTACATCTGGCATTCCTGAGAAAACAATCCAAATGTATCCATACTCTCATAGGAACATAGAAAAATAGGTGCAGGAGTTGGCCATTCGGCCCTTCAAGCCTGCACCACCGTTCAATATGATCATGGCTAATCATCCAACTCAGTATCCCGTACCTGCCTTCTCTCCATACCCCCTGATCCCTTTAGCCACAAGACCCACATCCAACTCCCTCTTGAATATAGCCAATGAACTGGCCTCAACGACCTTCTGTGGCAGGGAATTCCAGAGACTCACCTCTCTGTGTAAAGAATGTTTTCTTCATCTCGGTCCTAAAGGAATTCCCCCTTATCCTTAGACTGTGACCCCTTGTTCTGGACTCCCCCAACATCGGGAACAATCTTCCTGCATCTAGCTTGTCCAACCCCTTAAGCATTTTGTAAGTTTCTATAAGATCCCCCCTCAATCTTCTAAATTCCAGTGAGTACAAGCCGAGTCTATCCAGTCTTTCTTCATATGAAAGTCCCGACATCCCAGGAATCAGTCTGGTGAACCTTCTCTGAACCCCCTCTATGGCAAGAATGTCTTTCCTATATGTCTCTCCTTATAGCTTAAGGGCCTGTTCCACCTAGGCAACTTTTTCCTAACAACCTACAACAGGAGAAGTCAGGCAACATCAAGCCCACTGTTTTGAACATTTCAAAATCTAGCGGGGACAAGAAAAAAGTTACGACACTTGAGGAGACAACTCGCGACAATACAAACTCGCGTCACCACGCAACCATGTGGCGACAGCCTATTTTCCGCCTAAAGGGCCTGTCCCACTTTACAAGTTATTCAAGAGTTTCCCCTGAATCGAACTCAGAGAATTACGGTAATAGCCGCTCGTCGGTACTCGGGGCTCTCATGGACATTTTTCAACATGTTGAAAAATCTTCACGAGTCTTCACGAGCTTACTGCGTTTCTGCCGTTAGCGTTACGAGCCGCTAAGAGATGTCCCGAGGACTGACGTACCCGCTACGTACATTCTATGAGCTTGATTTTTTTTTTTTACTCGGGAGAGCTCTTGAATTACCTCGTACAGTGGGACAGCCCCTTAATACTCACTAATCCAGGCGTCATTCTGATTAACGTCCTCTGCATCCTCTCCAAAGCCCCCACATCCTTCCAGTAATGGAGGCGACCAGAACTGCCCGCAATACACCACATGCAGCCAAACAAAGTCCTGCATCGTGACTTTATACTCTATATCCCGACCATTGAAGGCAAGCATTTATAACACTATCAAAGATAGACACTAAATGCCGGAGTAACTGATCGGGTCAGGCAGCATTGAAACATAGAAACATAGAAATTAGGTGCAGGAGTAGGCCATTCGGCCCTTCGAGCCTGCACCGCCATTCAATATGATCATGGCTGATCATCCAACTCAGTATCCCGTCCGTACCTGCCTTCTCTCCATACCCTCTGATCCCCTTAGCCACAAGGGCCACATCTAACTCCCTCTTAAATATAGCCAATGAACTGGCCTCAACTACCCTCTGTGGCAGAGAGTACCAGAGACCCACCACTCTCTGTGTGAAAAAAGTCCTTCTCATCTCAGTCCTAAAGGATTTCCCCCTTATCCTTAAGCTGTGAACCCTTGTCCTGGACCTCCCCAACATTGGGAACAATCTTGCTGCATCTAGCCTGTCCAACCCCTTAAGAATTTTGTAAGTTTCTATAAGATCCCCTCTCAATCTCCTAAATTCTAGAGAGTATAAACCGAGTCTATGCAGTCTTTCTTCATAAGACAGTCCTGACATCCCAGGAATCAGTCTGGTGAACCTTCTCTGTACTCCCTCTATGGCAATAATGTCCTTCCTCAGATTTGGAGACCAGAACTGTACACAATACTCCAGGTGTGGTCTCACCAAGACCCTATGCAACTGAAGTAGAACCTCCCTGCTCCTATACGCAAATCCTTTTGCTATGAAAGCTAACATACCATTCGCTTTCTTCACTGCCTGCTGCACCTGCATGCCTACTTTCAATGACTGGTGTACCATGACACCCAGGTCGCGCTGCATCTCCCCTTTTCCTAATCGGCCTCCATTTAGATAATAGTCTGCTTTCCTATTTTTGCCACCAAAGTGGATAACCTCACATTTATCCACATTATACTGCATCTGCCAAACATTTGCCCACTCACCCAGCCTATCCAAGTCACCTTGCAGTCTCCTAGCATCCTCCTCACAGCTAACACTGCCCCCCCAGCTTAGTGTCATCCGCAAACTTGGAGATATTGCCTTCAATTCCCTCATCCAGATCATTAATGTATATCTGGAGAACATGGATGTTTTGATTTGAGGCCCTTCTTCAGCCTTGATTTAAACATGAAAAAGGATTCCAACCGGAAACGCCACCCACCCATTTTCTTCAGAGATGCTGCCTGACCCGCCCGCTGAGTTACTCCAGCACTTTGCGTCTATCTTTGGTGTAAACCAGTATCTGCAGTTCGTGTAATTACTTGTACTTTTATTAAGTCATGTTTCATGTACATTTCTATTTCTCGATGATTCGAATACTTAGGGGCGCATTACTGCTGTCTGTGTGGAGTTTGCACGTTCTCCCTGTGACCGCGTGGGCTTTTCCCCCCAGTGCTCCGGTTTCCTCCCACACCTCAAAGACGTGTAGGTTTGTAGGTTAATTGGCTTTGGTAAAAATTGTCCCTGGGGTGTGTAGGATAGTTCTAGTGGACATGTGATCGCTGGTCGGCGCGGACTGCGTGGGCCGAAGGGCCTGTTTCCATGCTGTATCAATGAACTAAACTAAACTAACTAAACCATTTATTTGGTAGACACAAATAGACAATAGACAATAGGTGCAGGAGTAGGCCATTCGGCCCTTCGAGCCAGCACCGCCATTCAATGTGATCATGGCTGATCATCCACAATCAGTACTCCGTTCCTGCCTTCTCCCCATATCCCCTGACTCCGCTATCTTTAAGAGCCCTATCCAGCTCTCTCTTGAATGCATCCAGAGAACCGGCCTCCACCGCCCTCTTAGGCAGAGAATTCCACAGACTCACCACTCTCTGTGAGAAAAAGTGTTTCCTCGTCTCCGTTCTAAATGGCTTACCCCTTATTCTTAAACTGTGGCCCCTGGTTCTGGACACCCCCAACATCGGGAACATGTTTCCTGCTTTTAGCGTGTCCAAACCCTTAACAATCTTATATGTTTCAATAAGATATCCTCTCATCCTTCTAAACTCCAGAGTGTACAAGCCCAGCTGCTCCATTCTCTCAGCATATGACAGTCCCGCCTTCCCAGGAATTAACCATGTAAACCTACGCTGCACTCGCTCAATAGCAAGAATGTCCTTCCTCAAATTAGGGGACCAACACTGTACACAATACTCCAGGTGTGGCCTCACTAGGGCTCTGTACAACTGCAGAAGAAACTGCTGGAGTGACTCAGCACTCAATAAAGCAGCATCTCTGGAGAAAAGAGTTGGGTGACATTTCGGGTCAGAACCCTTCTTCAAAATTCTTTCACTGTACCTCGTGACCATAAACTAAACTGAAACTGAACTGAACAGAAGCGAGTAAGAGGGAACAGCAGATGCTGGTTTAAACCGAAGATAGACACAAAATGCTGGAGTGACTCAGCGGGTCAGACAGCATCTCGGGAGAAAAGGAATGGGTGACGTTTCGGGTCGGGACCTTTCTTCAGACTGAGAGTCAGGGAAACAGGAAATGAGAGATATAGACAGTGATGTAGAGAGATATAGAACAAATAAATTAAAGAAATGCAAAAAAAGTAACAATGATAAAGGAAACAGGCGCTTGGACAGCTTACAACCCAGTGGTAACAATATTGATTTCTCTAACTTCAAGTAACCCCGGCATTCCCTCTCTCTCCATCCCTCCCCCACCTAAGCCGCACCAGCTTCTCATTCACACCTAGCAAACAGCTAACGATGGCCTGTTTCCTTTATCATCGTAACTTTCTTTGCATATCTTTTATTCATTTGTTCTGTGCCTCTCCACATCACCGTCTAGATCTCTCGTTTCCCTTTTACCCTGACTGAAGAAGGGTCTCGGCCTGAAACATCACCTATTCCTTTCCCACAGAGATGCTGCCTGACCTGCTGAGTTACTCCAGATTTTTGTGTCCATGAACTGAACTGAACTCAGACTGAGAGTTGAGGTGGGAAAAGGAGGGAGGAAAACTATGTCATAAGTAGAATCAGGCCATTCGGCCCATCGAGTCTACTCCGCCATTCAATCATGGCTGATTTATCTCTCCCTCCGAACCCCATTCTCCTGCCTTCCCCCCCATAACCTCTGACACCTGTACTCATCAAGAATCTATCTATCTCTGTCTTAAAAAATATCTTCTGTGGCAAAGAAATCCATAGATTCACCACCCTCTGACTAAATAAATTTCTCCTTAAAAACGTCCTTTAATTCTGAGGCTGTGCCCTCTGGTCCTTGACTCTCCCACTAGTGGAAACATCCTCTCCACATCCACTCTATCCAGGCCTTTCACTATTCTGTATGTTTCAGTGAGGCCCCCCCTCATTGTTCTAAACTCTAGCGAGTACAGGCCCAGCGCCGTCAAACGCTCATCGTACGTTAACCCACTCATTCCTGGGATCATTCTTGTAAACCTCCTCTGGACCCTCTCCAGAGCCCGCACATCCTTCCTCAGATATGGGGCTCAAAATTGCTCCCAATATTCCAAACACGCCCTGACCAGACCCTCGTGAGGCTCCCTGTACTAATGGATTTCTTACCTCTGTTCAAGAAGGAACTGCAGATGCTGGAAAGTCGAAGGTAGACAAAAATGCTGGAGAGACTCAGCGGGTGAGGCAGCATCTCTGGAGCGAAGGAAATAGGCGACGTTTCGGGCCGAAACCCTTCGACAGACCCTTTCTTACCTCTCTTGAGTTCCATTGGAGCCCAGCTTGACGTTCTTGCTGCAGAAGTCGGGGGAGCTCTGCAGATACACCAGCTCCGTCTCGCGGATGGGCCTGATGTCGATGTCCTTGGGCACCAGTTGCTTCCGAGTCCCCACTGGCCGGTGCACCACCCTAGTGGCCGACAGGTACTTCAGCTTGAGGTCCTGGGCGATGGAGCTGAGCTCCTGCAAGCCCTTCCAACAGGTCTTCACCGAGCATGAGCCAGACACCCCGTGGCATTTACACTTGATCTCCAGCGAAGCCTTCAGAGCCTGTACACAGTGGCATCAAAATATCACCGATTAGGACGAAGCGCATCAGGGGGTTAGCAGGCAGCCATGATTGAATGGCGGAGTAGACTTGATGGGCCGAATGGCCTAATTCTGCTCCTATCATACATGAACTTATGAACATCAGCCACAGTTGTTGCTATTGTAGCTATTCTTGCTATTGAGGGAGTGCAGCTTAGGTTTACAAGGGATGGCGGGACTGTCATGTGCTGGGAGAATGGAGCGGCTGGGCTTGTACACTCTGGGGTTTAGAAGGATGAGAGGGGATCTTATTGAAACATGTAAGATTATTAAGGGTTTGGACATGCTAGAGGAAGGAAACCATATAACCGTATAACAATTACAGCGCGGAAACAGGCCTTCTCGGCCCTTCCAGTCCGTGCCGACCATTTATTTCCCCCTAGTCCCATCTACCTGCACTCAGACCATACCCCTCCATTCCCTTCCCGTCCATATACCATACACCATAAACACGTTCCCGATGTTGGGGGAGTCCAGAACCAAGGGCCACGGTTTAAGAATAAGGGGCAAGTCATGTAGAACGGAGACAAGGAAACACTTTTTCTCACAGAGAGTTGTGAGTCTGTGGAATTCTCTGCCTCAGAGGCCGGTTCTCTGGATACTTTCAAGAGAGAGTTAGATAGTGGTCTAAAAGCTAGCGGAGTCAGGGGATATGGGGAGAAGGCGGGAACGGGGTACTGATTGGGGATGATCAGCCATGATCACATTGAATGGCGGTGCTGGCTCGATGGGCCGAATGGCCTACTCCTGCACCTATTGTCTATTGTCTAATGACGTGCGGGTTTGTAAGTTAATCGTCCCTCTGCAAATTGCCCCTAGTGTGCAGGGTGGAACTAGTGTCCCGTGGTCGCTGGTTGGTGTGGACTTGTTGGGCTGAAGGAACTGTGTCGCCGTATCTCAGTTTAAAGTTTACTGAGGTACATGGAAAGCCATGTTTCCACGTTGTATCTCTGAACGGCACGGTGGGGCAGCGGTAGAGTTGCTGCCTTACATTGCCAAAGGGACCCGGGTTCGATCCTGACTAAGGGTGCTGTCTGTACGGAGTTTGTACGTTCTCCCCGTGACCTGCGTGCGTTTCCTTCAAGATCTTCAGTTTCCTCCAACACTCCAAAGGCCTACAGGTTTGTAGGTTAATTGGCTTGGTGTAAATGAAAAAACGGTCCCTCGTGTGTCGGGTGGCCAACTGTCCCGTATTAGCTGGGACATCCCGTATATTGGTTTGTCCCGTACGGGACCGTTCTTGTCCCGTATTTGACCACTACTACTCGGGTCGAGGGGACTGTTGGGTCGGAGCGCCGCGTCCGGTCCCGCCTCACCCGTCCCAGCGTAGTGCAGCCCGTGGAGTGCAGCAGCAGCACCTCGCCAGTGGCCCTGTCGGTCGGCTGTCCGGCCTTTGGACTTTCGCTGACCGGAAACACTACCACCACTCCTCCTCGTCATGGCCGATCATCGGTTCACGAGTTGGACATTGCGGCGATGTTGCGCGGCCTGGGCCAAAACTCCTCAGCTGGCCCCGCCGGCTGGGCTTTGTGTGCAGACCAGCACCCGGGCCAACTCATCATTCACCCAGACACGGCCCAGTCGGTCAACGAATTGCAGTCGGGAAATCGTCCCGTGTTTGTATAGTTGTATAGTTGTATAGTTGTCAGTTGTATAGGGTCTTGGTGAGACCACACCTGGAGTATTGCGTACAGTTCTGGTCTCCAAATCTGAGGAAGGACATTATTGCCATAGAGGGAGTGCAGAGAAGGTTCACCAGACTGATTCCTGGGATGTCAGGACTGTCTTATGAACAAAGACTGCATAGACTCGGTTTATACTCTCTAGAATTTAGGAGATTGAGAGGGGATCTTATAGAAACTTACAAAATTCTTAAGGGGTTGGACAGGCTAGATGCAGGAAGATTGTTCCCGATGTTGGGGAGGTCCAGGACAAGCGGTCACAACTTAAGGATAAGGGGGAAATCCTTTAGGACCGAGATGAGAAGGACTTTTTTCACACAGAGAGTGGTGGGTCTCTGGAACTCTCTGCCACAGAGGGTAGTTGAGGCCAGTTCATTGGCTATATTTAAGAGGGCGTTAGATGTGGCCCTTGTGGCTAAGGGGATCAGAGGGTATGGAGAAAAGGCAGGTACGGGATACTGAGTTGGATGATCAGCCGTGATCATATTGAATGGCGGTGCAGGCTCGAAGGGCCGAATGGCCTACTCCTGCACCTAATTTCTATGTTTCTATGTTTTGACCTTTTGTCCCTTATTTGGGAGTGAGGAAGCTGGCGACCCTGTGCGGAGAACGCCTGGAGGGTACGGACTCAGTGGGCCGAAGGGCCTGTTTGCTGGCTGTGTCCCTGAAGTCTAAGGCTTACTGAGGTGCAGTGAAGGACCCGTTTGGATGCTAGTATCTCCGAAGGAAGCTAAGCTGAACCATGGTGGCGGGCGCGGTGAATTACCTGACGGCCGACCTCACTGTTGTGCAGGTTCATCAGTTTGTTCGCCTGCGAGCGGGATTTTTTCATCTTCATCGGAGAGTCGGAGAACTTGGACCCCAGCAGGATTCCGTAGTTGAGGTTGTCGTTGCAGCCGCCCCACCGGAAGCCGGGCCCCGCCGCCTCGGGGGCCACGGGGCCACAGGAGCAGCCCGGCAGGTCCCCCGAGGTGCAGGCCCGGGCTATCGTGTGGCTGATGGCAGCAGCTGACAGAGCGTGGACGAAGGCGGACTCTCGGGTAGCTGCGGAGAGAAGGGCACAGGTGGATCGAAGAGGTTCCAAATGGACATGGACCAAACACTGGCAGGTTAGTTAGTATAGTTTGGTTTAGTCTGGAGCTACAGTGCAGACCATAAACAATAGACCATAGGTGCAGGAGTATCCATACATGTTTATAAATATTTTAAAATATATAATAGGTGCAGGAGTAGGCCATTCGGCCCTTCGAGCCTGCATCACCATTCAATGTTAGGAAGGATGTCAACAAAATAGAGAGAGTACAGAGGAGATTTACCAGAATGTTGCCTGGGTTCCAGCAACTAAGTTACAGAGAAAGGTTGAACAAGTTAGGTCTTTATTCTTTGGAGCGCAGAAGGTTAAGGGGGGACTTGATTGAGGTCTTTAAAATGATGAAAGGGATAGACAGAGTTGACGTGGATAAGCTTTTCCCATTGAGGGTAGGAACGATTCAAACAAGAGGGCATGACATGAGAATTAAGGGACAGAAGTTCAGGGGTAACATGAGGGGGAACGTCTTTACTCAGAGAGTGGTGGCTGTGTGGAATGATCTTCCAGCAGAAGTGGTGGAGGCAGGATCGACTTTAACATTTAAAAGTGAAGTGGATAGGTATATGGACGGGAAGGGAATGGAGGGGTATGGTCTGAGTGCAGGTAGATGGGGCAAGGGGAAAATAAATGGTCGGCACGGGTAGGAAGGGCCGAGAAGGCCCGTTTTCGTGCTGTAATTGTTATATGGTTATATGGTTATAATGTGATTATGGCTGATCATCCCCAATCAGTACCCCATTCCTGCCTTCTCCCCATATCCCCTGACCCTAACCCTAACCCTCACCTATAACCTATCTTTAAGAGCCCTATCTAGCTCTCTCTTGATAGTATCCAGAGAACCGGCCTCTACCGCCCTCTGAGGCAGAGAATTCCACACTCACCACAACTTGTGTGAAAAACGTCTCCGTTCTAAATGGCTTACCCTTTATTCTTAATTTTTTCTTTAATTTCTAAACTTAAATTCTTACATTTTAGTTTAGTTTAGTCTGGAGCTGCAGCGCAAAAACAGGCCCTTCGGCCCACTGGGTCCGCGCCGACCAGCGATCCCTGCACATTAACACTACCCTACACACACTAGGGACAATTTTTACATTTACCAAGCCAATTAACCCACAAACCTGTACTTCAGTTGTACAGGGTCTTGGTGAGACCACATCTGGAGTATTGCGTACAGTTCTGGTCTCCAAATCTGAGGAAGGACATTATTGCCATAGAGGGAGTGCAGAGAAGGTTCACCAGACTGATTCCTGGGATGTCAGGACTGTCTTATGAACAAAGACTGCATAGACTCGGTTTATACTCTCTAGAATTTAGGAGATTGAGAGGGGATCTTATAGAAACTTACAAAATTCCTAAGGGGTTGGACAGGCTAGATGCAGGAAGATTGTTCCCGATGTTGGGGAGGTCCAGGACAAGGGGTCACAGCTTAAGGATAAGGGGGAAATCCTTTAGGACCGAGATGAGAAGGACTATTTTCACACAGAGAGTGGTGGGTCTCTGGAACTCTGCCACAGAGGGTAGTTGAGGCCAGTTCATTGGCTATATTTAAGAGGGAGTTAGATGTGGACCTTGTGGCCAAGGGGATCAGAGGGTATGGAGAGAAGGCAGGTACGGGATACTGAGTTGGATGATCAGCCATGATCATATTGAATGGCGGTGCAGGCTCGAAGGGCTGAATGGCCTACTCCTGCACCTATTTTCTATGTTTCCATGATTCTATGCCTTTGGAGTGCGGGAGGAAACTGAAGATCTCGGAGAAAAGCCACGCAGACACGGGGAGAACGTACAGACTCCGTAGTCGGGATCGAACCCGGGTCTCCGGCGCTGCAAGAGCCGTAAAGGCAGCAACTCTGCCGCTGCACCACATTGCCACCATTAGTTAGTTTAGTAATTTTGGTTTATTGTCATGTGTGCCGTGAAAATCTTTCGTCGCGCGCTAACCAGTCAGCGGAAAGACAATACATGATTACAATCGAGCCGTTCACTGTGTACAGATACATGACAAGGGAATAACGTTTAGTGCAAGGTAAAGCCAGCAATGTCGGATCAAGGATAGTCTGAGGGTCACCAATGAGGTAGACAGTAGTTCAGCATCGCTCTCTGGTTGTGGTAGGATGGTTCAGTTGACTGATAACAGCCGGGAAGAAACTGTCCCTGAATCTGGAGGTGTGCGTTTTCACACTTCTGTACCTTTTGCCCGATGGGAGAGGGGAGAAGAGGGAGTGGCCAGGGTGCGACTGGTCCTTGATTATGCTGCTGGCCTTGCAGTGGGACAGGTGTAGTTGGGGCATCTTGGTCAGTCTGGGGAAGTTGGGCCGAAGGGCATGTTTCCATGCTGTATTATTCAAAACTAAAATAGCCTCAGTATTTCCTGTCCAATTTTCAATCCCTTTACCAAATACGCTCCAAGATTATAATCCAAGTTGTCCAAGCTGTGCTTCAACTCACTTTGATGTCCTTTAAGGGCCTGTCCTACCAGCATCCGACTCCATGCGATGAACGCGATCAAACTAGAAGCGGGGGCTGCGCGGAGGTCGGGTGAGTGGCGCAACGCGGCGCAAAGTGAGGCGAACTTGGAGCGAAGTCTAAGGTAAGTTCGCCAGGACAGAGAGGGGCACACAGAGAGGGGCACAGAGGCACACACACACAGAGGGCCACGGAGCCACACACAGAGAGGGTCACGGAGGCACCTACAGATAGGTTCACGGAGGCACGATGTCGGGGCGGTGTGTAATGCGTCGAGGCGACTGCGAGCCGACAAGCCGTTGCCGCGCGGAATTTTTGAACATAGTCAGTTTTTCGGAGCCCTGCGCGATGTCGGTACGAACTCCGCACAATTCCGCACGGCTCCGGCGATCGAAGTGGGACCGGCCCCGCGACGCCGGACGGCTCAAGCGACCACGTTAGGTCGCACTAATCGCATAGAGTTGCATGCTGGTGGGACAGGCCCTTTAGCCTACAGATCTCAGGCCTAAATAGACACACAATGCTAGAGTCGGTCTGTCAAGGAGGACTCTCTCTAACTTCTACAGGTGCACAGTAGAGAGCTTGCTGACCGGTTGCATCGGGGCTTGGTTCGGCAACTTGAGCGCCCAGGAGTGGAAAAGACTACAAAAAGTAGTAAACACTGCCGAGTCCATCATCGGCTCTGACCTCCCGTCCATCGAGGGGATCTTTCGCAGTTGCTGGCAGCATCATCAAGGACCCACACCACCCTGGCCACACACTCATCTCCCCGCTGCCTTCAGGTAGAAGGTACAGGAGCCTGAAGACTGCAACAACCCGGTTCAGGAATAGCTACTTCCCCACAGCCATCAGGCTATTAAACTCGGCTCGGACAAAACTCTGAACATTAATAGCCAATAATCTGTTTATTTGCACTTTATCAGTTTATTTATTCATGTGTGTACGTATTTATATAATGGTATATGGACACACTGATCTGTTCTGTATTCATGCCTACTATGTTCTGTTGTGCTGAAGCAAAGCAAGAATTTCATTGTCCTATCAGGGCCACATGACCATAAACTCACTTGAATTCTCTCGAACTCTTGAGTAAATCAGCGAGTCAGACAGTATCTCTGGAGACAAGGAATAGGAGGCGTTTTGGGGTCACGACCCTTATTAAAACAGGGGTCGGAAGGGGAGAGTTTTGCTTCGTTTTATTTAATGATACAGCGTAGAAACAGGCCCTTCAACTGACCGAGTCCACGCCGACCAGCGACCACCCATGCAGTTTAGTTTACTTTAGAGCTACAGCGTGAAAACAGGCCCTTCAGCCCCCCTACTGTAGTCCCGTACGCACGTTTCGTTTCGTTTTGGGCTGAAACGTTGCCTATTTCCTTCACTCCATAGATGCCGCCGCACCCGCTGAGTTTCTCCAGCAATTTTGTCTACCTTCAATTTGCCAGCATCAGCAGTTCCTTCTTGAACAGCCATGATTGAATCATAGAATCATAGAAAATGGGTGCAGGAGTAGGCCATTCTGCCCTTCGAGCCTGCACCGCCATTCAATATGATCATGGCTGATCATCCAACTCATCCCGTATCCCGTACCTGCCTTCTCTCCATACCCCCTGATCCCTTGAGCCACAAGGGCCATATCTAACTCCCTCTTAAATATAGCCAATGAACTGGCCTCCACTACCTCTGTGGCAGAGAATTCCACAGATTCACCACTCTCTGTGTGAAAAATGTTTTTCTCATCTTGGTCCTAAAAGACTTCCCTCTTATCCCTCTTATCCTTAAACTGTGACCCCTTGTTCTGGACTTCCCCAACATCGGGAACAATCTTCCTGCATCTAGCCTGTCCAATACCTTAAGAATTTTGTAAGTTTCTAAAAGATCCCCCCTCAAGCCGAGTCTATCCAGTCTTTCTTCATATGGAAGTCCTGCCATCCCAGGAATCAGTCTGGTGAACCTTCTCTGTACTCCTTCTATGGAAAGAATGTCTTTCCTCAGATTTGGAGATCAAAACTGTACTCAATACTCCAGGTATGGCCTCACCAAGACCCTGTACAACTGAATGGTGCATTAGACTTGATGGGCCGAATGGCCTAATTCTGCTCCTATCACTGATGACCTTAGTGCAGCTACAATGATGCCTACCCCGCTCCAGGTCCGGTGGGAAGAAGGGGGCCAGTTCGATGGAGGAGCAGTTCCACCTCATGTCGGTGAAGGTTTTCCGACAAGTCTTCTGGACCTCCCGAGCCGCCTGCACAATGCTCTGCATGAGGTCCAAGTTGCTTCGGCAAAGTTGCTGCTGTGCGGAGACCAGACCCTCCAAGTGCTTACAGTTCTGGGTCTGGTTGAAGGGGAGAGAAGGTCCAGTCCTGGACAAAGCCCTGTATGGAAATCAAAAATGTGCAAGGGTCAGCCTGAGAGACAATAGACAATAGGTTCAGGAGTAGGCCATTGGGCCCTTCGAGCCATCACCGCCATTCAATGTGATCATGGCTGATCATCCCCAATCAGTTCCCCGTTCCTAAAACTCGCTCGAATTTAGAAGATTGAGGGGGGATCTTACAGAAACTTACAAAATTCTTAAGGGGTTGGACAGGCTAGATGCAGGAAGATTGTTCCCGATGTTGGGGAAGTCAGTTTAAGGATAAGGGGGAAATCATTTAGGACCGAGATGAGAAAATCATTTTTCACACAGAGAGTGGTGAATCTCTGGAAATCTCTGCCACACAAGGTAGTTGAGGCCAGTTCATTGGCTATATTTAAGAGGGAGTTAGATGTGGCCCTTGTAGCTAAAGGGATCAGGGGGTATGGAGAGAAGGCAGGTACGGGATACCGAGTTGGATGACCAGCCATGATCATATTGAATGGCGGTGCAGGCTCAAAGGGCCGAATGGCCTACTCCTGCACCTATTTTCCATGTTTCTATGTTTCCTGCCTTTCCCCCATATCCCCTGACTCCGCTATCTTTAACAGCGCTATCGAGCTCTCTCTTGAAAGCATCCAGAGAACCGGCCTCCACCACCCTCTGGGGCAGAGAATTCCACAGCTCTCTGTGTGAAAAAGTGTTTCCTCATCTCCGTTCTAAATGACTTACTCCTTATTCTTAAACTGTGGCCCCTGGTTCTGGACTCCCCCAACATTGGGAACATGTTTCCTGCCTCTAGCGTGTCCGAACCCTTAATAATCTTATAGGTTTCAATAAGATACCCTCTCATCCTCCTAAACTCCAGAGTATACAAGCCCAGCCAGCTCCATTCTCTCAGCATTTGACAGTCCCGCCATCCTGGGAATTAACCTTGTGAACCTACGCTGCACTCTCTCAATAGTTAGAATGTCCTTCAGAGTGATACAGCATGGAAACAGGCCCTTCTCCATGCCGCCCAACATGCCCCATCTACACTCGGCCCACCTGCCTGCATTTGGCCCATATCCCTCTAAACCTATCATATCCATGTACCTGTCTAATTGTTTCTTAAACGTTGCGATAGTCCCTTCCTCTAGCAGCTCGTTCCACTCAGCGCCCCTTTGTGTGATCTAGTTTAAGTTTTAGTTTAGAAATACGGCATGCAAACAGGCCCTTCGGCCCACTGAGTCCGCGCTGACCTGCGATCCCCACCCACTATCACTACCCTACACACACTAGGGACTATCTATAATTTTACCAAAACCAAATAACCTACACGTCTTTGGAGTGTGGGAGGAAACCGGAGCACCCGGAGAAAATCCACGCCGGTCACGGGGGGAACGTGCAAACTCCGTACAGACAGCACCCGTAGTCAGGATCGATCCCAGGTCTCTGGCGCTGTGAGGCAGCAACTCTACCGCTGCGCCACCGTGCCGCGATTCCTTGCATCCCCTACCCCCTGAGTGTGTGTATAATGAGCGCGTATGTTCGCACGTGATCACGCATAGGGCGTGGGCAGGAATACTCACAGCCAGCGGATGGCATGACAGAGGTGGGTGTCGAGCAGCAGCGCGCAGACGGAGGCGAGCAGCCAACCTGCCGCCAGTCTCATTCCTCTCACGGCGTCGGGGACCAAACAACAGTAGACAAGTCGACACAAACACCAAACCCGCGTCCCCTCAGCGTTGGTCCTGAATCGTCACGATGTACCTGGAACATACGGGCAGACCATTAGCACGCACACACTGACCGGTGATTGGCATAAGCAATTGCAGTAGAATTAGGCCATTCGGCCCATCAAGTCCATTCCGCCATTCAATCATGGCTGATCTATCTCTCCATCCGAACCCCATTCTCCTGCCTTCTCCCCATAACCCCTGACACCCGTACTAATCAATAATCTATCTACATCTGCCTTATAAATATTATTTTGTTTATTATTTGATTGATTAATTGCCTGATTGATGATCAATTAACCGTTTGATTATGCGTTTACGCTTCTAATAAAATATATAAAAAATTAAGAATTAAAAAAAAAATGTTAATTGTAATCCTTACTTATTTTACATTTTAATCATTTTACGTTATAATCCTTAAGTATTTTACATTTTAAGGGATTTTTGTAACTCGAGAGAGAGAGAGCTACAAAATTTCAACAGCCCCTTCCATAATTTGACTCCCAAAAATGAGACACTTCTATATTTTACATTGGTTCTCACTTTATATGTTTCAAAACTACACAGATTATAATGTCCTTCTCTTCTTATTATTATTTTGAATACTTACAGGAAGGCTTTTATTCCTAACTTGGAAAAGTATTTGTATTGTACATTTATACATGGTAAATGGTAGGGAATTGAGGAATGCTGTGGAACAGAGGGGTCTAGGAATAACTGTGCATAGTTCCCTGAAGGTGGAATCGCATGTAGATAGGGTGGTAAAGAAAGCTTTTGGTGTGCTGGCCTTTATAAATCGGAGCATTGAATATAGGAGTAGGGAAGTAATGTTAAAATTGTACAAGGCATTGGTGAGACCAATTCTGGAGTATGGTGTACAATTTTGGTCGCCTAATTATAGAAAGGATGTCAACAAAATAGAGAGAGTATAGAGGAGATTTACTAGAATGTTGCCTGGGTTCCAGCCACTAAGTTACAGAGAAAGATTGAACAAGTTAGGTCTTTATTCTTTGGAGCGCAGAAGGTTAAGGGGAGACTTGATTGAGGTCTTTAAAATGATGAAAGGGATAGACAGAGTTGACGTGGATAAGCTTTTCCCATTGAGGGTAAGGAAGATTCAAACAAGAGGGCATGACATGAGAATTAAGGGACAGAAGTTTAGGGGTAGCATGAGGGGGAACTTCTTTACTCAGAGAGTGGTGGCTGTGTGGAATGATCTTCCAGCAGAAGTGGTGGAGACAGGATCGATTTTAACATTTAAAAGTAAAGTGGATAGGTATATGGACGGGAAGGGAATGGAGGGGTATGGTCTGAGTGCAGGTAGATGGGACTAGGGGAAAATAAATGGTCGGCACGGACTGGAAGGGCCGAGAAGGCCTGTTTCCGTGCTGTAATTGTTATATGGTTATATGATTATATGGTATTTCTAATGTCTTTACATGCACAATATATAAAAATTTAAAGGCACCGGACTTTATGAATAATGGATTTGTAGTTTCACGATAAGAAGCTTTATGTATTATTCCAATAGCTCTTTTCTGGAGTTTAATTATAGGGTCGATATTTGATTTATGTGCATTTCCCCAAACTTCACCACAATATGACATATATGGATATGGCATTATAAGCGAGCAATACAATATATACAATATATCCTTTGAACCAGACTGATTCCTGGGATTTTCGTATGCGGAAAGACTGGATAGACTCGGCTTGTACTCGCTAGGATTTAGAAGATTGAGAGGGGATCTTATAGAAACTTACAAAATTCTTAAGGGGTTGGACAGGCTAGATGCTGGAAGATTGTTCCCGATGTTGGGGGAGTCCAGAACAAGGGGTCACAGTTTAAGGATAAGGGGGAATTCCTTCTGGACCAAGATGAGGAAAACATTTTTCACACAGAGAGTGGTGAGTCTGTGGAATTCTCTGCCACAGAAGGTAGTTGAGGCCAGTTCATTGGCTATATTTAAGAGGGAGTTAGATGTGGCCCTTGTGGCTAAGGGGATCAGGGGGTATGGAGAGAAGGCAGGTACGGGATACTGAGTTCGATGATCAGCCATGATCATATTGAATGGCGGTGCAGGCTCGAAGGGCCGAATGGCCTACTCCTGCACCTATTTTCTATGTTTCTATGTTTTGTAAAGAATAGCAATGGATTTAGATAATTTCTATTTGATGTATTCTATATGTGGCTTCCAACAAAGTTTATGATCTATAATCACTCCCAGGAATTTTGTTTGATATTCTTTCAATTTCAACTCCAAGGACAGGGATTCTGTGGAATTCATTGCCACAGAAGGGTGTGGAGGCCAAGCCAAACAATACTTTTAAGGTGCAGATTGACAGAAGTCAGGAGAATGGGGTTGAGAGGGAAAGATAGATCAGCCGTGATTGAATAGCGGAGTAGACCTGATGGGCCAAATGGCCTAATTCTACTCCGAGAATTTATGAACTTATGAAACCAGAGCATCCAGAGGAAACCCAGGCGGTCACAAGGAGAAGGTGCAAATTCTACAGGCGGACAGCAGCTGAGGTCGGGATGGATGGCGGGTCTCTGGCGCTGTGAGGCAGGGGCTCCACCAGCTGCACCACTACCATTGTCCACTAACTAAGGGATTGGTAATCACACTGTTTATTGCCCGGTGCTTCACCAGCACCAGTGATCGCCAGTGTGGCGTTGGGTCACATCAGTGAGGTAGGTGTAGGTCGCAACCAATTCCTTCTAACCCAGAGGTCAAAGGATGGTTTGGAGAAAGTGCTTTGTTGTCATTTGTCATCTGAGATCTTTCTGTGTAAATGGCGTCAAGTTGGGAAATGGGGAAGTACAACGGGATCTGGGGGATTGTACATCAGTCTATAAAAGTAAGCACGCAGGTACAGCAGGCAGTGCAGAAAGCGGATGGTATGTTGGCCTTTATTACAAGACAAATCGAATATAGGAGCAAAGAGGTCCTTCTGCAGTTGTACAAAGCCCGAGTGAGACCACACCTGGAGTATTGTGTGCAGTTTTGGTCCCCTAATTTGAGGAAGGACATTCTTGCTATTGAGGGAGTGCAGCGTAGGTTTACAAGGTTAATTCCCGGGATGGCGGGACTGTCATATGTTGAGAGAATGGAGCAGCTGGGCTTGTACACTCTGGAGTTTAGAATGATGAGAGGGGATCTCATTGAAACATATAAGATTGTTAAGGGCTTGGACACACTAGAGGCAGGAAACATGTTCCCGCCTCTAGTGTTCCCGATGTTGGGGGAGTCCAGAACCAGGGGCCACAGTTTAAGAATAAGGAGTAAGCCATTTAGAACTGAGCTATTAGACTGTGTGGCCCCTGGTTCTGGACTCTCTGGGTGAAATAGTTTTTCTCACCTCAGTCTTAAATGGCCTCCCCTTTATTCTAAGACTGTGGCCCCTGGTTCTGGACTCGCCCAACATTGGGAACATTTTTCCTGCATCTAGCCTGTCCAGTCCTTTTATCATTTAATACGTTTCTACAAGATTCCCCTCTCATCCTTCGAAACTCCAGTGAGTACAATGCCCGCAGAGCCACAGAGTTATAGTCTTTGAGCCACAGATGACACAAGCAGGCCCTGCAGCCTACTTTGTCCATGCCCACCAAGTTGGCATTCTTGTGTTAAAGAAGGAACTGCAGATGCTGGAGAATCGAGGGTTACACAAAAAGCTGGAGAAACTCAGCGGGTGCAGCAGCATCTAAGGAGCGAAGGAGATAGGCAACGTTTCGGGTCAAGACCCTTCTTATTCTTGGCTAGTCTTATTTACTTGCATTTGGTTTAGTTTGGTTTTATTATTGTCACTTGTTCCAAGGTACGAGCTTTAAGGTCAGATCTGGGGGGAGTTCCTCCCCGCCACGGGTACCATGTAATCTCGTTCTACCTGCTCCATGGTCGGATAGCCGGAGACTAAAACGTCTCCCCCACCTGGTTTGCCGGATGAGGAGGGGGGGGTTCTGTGGACCCCCAGCAGGGCCAAAAACAAGACCTGTCAAAGGGCGGACGAGCTCCTAGCGAGCCAATGGCCATCCACACACTTCAGTAGAAGTTGCGATCACTGTTGTACATGGCATTGTAAGGAACGATGATAAAGCACACACACACGCCAAAATCCCATACTTCCAGCGGCGGAAGTCTGCAGGAACTGGAGGCCGGAGATGTGTGGTGCGTCCGTCACCGTTCCCGTCGGAAACCAGCGCCACTGCGTCACTAATGTTTTCAACCGGTGATGAATAAATGAATGAGGTTCCGAGGGACAGTGGCACATTTTTTTGTCGCCTGCTGTCCAGTCAATGGAAAATAAACTGCGATGCTTACAATCAAGTCTTCCACAGTGTTCCGGTTACTGGCTTTACCTTGCGCTAAACGTTATTCCCTTATCATGTATCTGCACCTTGTGGACGGCTCGATTGTAATCACGTATTGTCTTTCCACTGACTGGGTAGCTAGCACGCAACAAAAGCTTTTCACTGTACCTCGGCACACGTGACAATAAACTAAACATAGGAAAGATAATACACAGCATGGGAACAGGCCATTCGGCCCACTAAGTCCATGCCGAATGTGATTCCAGGTTAAAAATTGTTAAAATCCTAGACGCAGGAAAAAAAATTCCCGATGTTGGGGGAGTCCAGATCCAGGGGTCACAGTGTGAGAATAAGGGGTTGGCCATTTAGGACTGAGATGAGGAAACACGTTTTCACCCAGAGAGTTGTGAATCTGTGGAATTCTCTGCCACAGAAGGCAGTGGAGGCCAATTCACTGGATGTTTTCAAGAGAGAGTTGGATCTAGCTCTTAGGGCTGACGGAATCAAGGGATATGGGGAGAAAACAGGAACGGGGGTACCGATAGTGTATGATCAGCCATGATCATATTGAATGGCAATGCTGGCTCGAAGGGCCGAATGGCCTACTCCTGCATCTGTTGTCTATGTTTCTAAGTTTCTAAACTAATTTTTAGTTTAGTTTAATTTAGTTTAAAGATACAGCAGGGAAACAAACAGGCCCTTCAACCCACCGGGTCAGCGCCACACATGTGACCCCCGCACACTAACACTATCCTACACCCACTGGGGACAATTTTTACATTTACCAAGCCAATTAACCCACAAACCTGCACGTCTTTGGAATGTGGGAGGAAACCGAAGATCGCTGAGAAAACCCACACAGGTCACGGGGAGAACGTACAAACTCCGTACAGACAGCACCCGTAGTCGGGATCGAACCCGGGTCTCCGGCGCTGCATTCGCTGTAAGGCAGCAACTCTACCGCTGCGCCACCGTGACCACCCTCTCCTCTGCCTGCACATAATCTATGACCCTCCATGCCCTATATATCCATGTGCCTATCTAAAAGCCACCTAAATGCCATTATTGTATCTGCTTCCACCACAGTCCCTAACAAAATGTTCTAGGCAGACACCATCCTTTGTAGAAAAGATTTGCCCCACACATCTCCTTTAAACTTTGCCCCTCTCACCTGGAAGCTATGCCCTCTAGTCTTTGGCAATTCCACCTTGGGACCAACGTTCTATCTATCTATGGGTTACACAAAAGGCTGGAGAAACTCAGCGGGTGCAGCAGCATCTAAGGAGTGAAGGAGATAGGCGACGTTTCAGGTCGAGACCCTTCTTCAGACTGGTCAGGGATCAGGGAAACGAGAGATATAGACGGTGATGTGGAGAGATAAAGAACATTGAATGAAAGATATGCAAAAAAGTATCGATGATAAAGGAAACAGGCCATTGTAAGCTGTTTGTAGTGTGAAAATGAGAAGCTAGTGCGACTTGGGTGGGGGAGAGATAGAGAGAGAAGGAATGCCAGGGCCCGAGGGCTGAGGGAGAGGTGGGAAGGGGAGGAGGCAGCCAGGGTTAACAGAATTGAGAAAATTCAATGTTTAAGCCCAGAGGATGCAGACTCCCCAAGCGGAATATGAGGTGCTGTTCCTCCAATTTGCGGTGTTGCTCACTCTGGCCGTGGTGGAGGCCCAGGACCGAGAGGTCAGATACGGAATGGGAGGGGGAGTTGAAGTGCTGAGCCACCGGGAGGTCGGGTTGGTTATTGCGGACCGAGCGGAGGTGTTCGGCGAAACGATCGCCAAGCCTCCGCTTGGTCTCACTGATGTAGATCAGCTGGCATCTGGAGCAAGGGATGCAGTAGATGAGGTTGGAGGAGGTGCAGGTGAACCTCTGTCGGACTTGGAAGGACTGCTTGGATGTCTCTCGTTTCCCTGATCCCTGACCAGTCTGAAGAAGGGTCTCGACCCGAAACGTCGCCTATCTCCTTCGCTCCTTAGATGCTACTGCACCCGCTGAGTTTCTCCAGCTTTTTGTGTAACCCTCGATTCTCCAGCATCTGCAGTTCCTTCTTTAACATTTTATCTGTCTACCATATCTATGCCTCTTATACCGAAGATAGACACAAAATGCTGGAGTAACTCAGCGGGACAGGCAGCATCTCTGGTTAGAAGGAATGGGTGCTGTTTTGGGTCGAGACCCCTTATTCAGACTCTTATAATTTGATGTGCCTCTAACAGGTCCCCCTGATCCTAAGATACTTCAGAAAAAAAACTATCCAACTTTGAACAACTTCTCCCTGTAGCAAAAACCCTCTAACCCAGGTAGAATTCTGGTAAACCTCCTCTGCACCCTTTCAGAAGCCACCATACCTTGTTCAAGAAGGAACTGCAGATGCTGGAAAATCGAAGGTGCTGGAGAAACTCAGCGGGTGCAGCAGCAACTATGGAGCGAGGGAAATAGGCAACGTTTCGGGCCGAAACCCTTCTTCAGACTGATGTAGGATGGGGGGGGGGGGGAGGGGGAGAAGAAAAGAGAAAGGAAGAGGAGGAGCCCGAGGGCTGAGGGAGAGATGAGAAGGGGAGGAGACAGCAAGGGCTACCGGAAATTGGAGAAGAACTAGGGGGACTCTGCCCTTGTTACGAGTGGGGGGATGGGGAGAGAGAGCAGTGTTACGGGGTATTGAAGACACCCTGGTGAGAGCCTCATCTATAGTAGGGGAGGGGGTCCCTCTGCCATACCTTTCCTATCATGCGGTGACCTGACCTACACGCAATACTCTAAATGTGCTCGAACCAAAGTCTTCATTTCAGATCTTCGTTTATCAACATGGTGGCTGATTAATATGCGTGAAGATTACAACACAAACTGTTATCAGGCAACTGAACCATCCTACCACAAGCAGAGAGCGGTCCTGAACTACTATCGGAGCAGGGAGGTTCTACTTCAGCCGCGTCCAGTCCCGCCTCACCCATCCCAGCGTAGTGCAGCCCATGGAGTGCAGCAGCAGCACCTCGCCAGTGGCCCTGTCGGTCGGCAGCCCGGCCAGCTGTCTGGCCTTCGGACCTTCGCTGACTGCTGACACCACCACCACTACTCCTCCTCACGGCCGATCATCGGTTCACGAGTTGGACTTTGCGAGCGAGGTCGCGAGGTCGCGCGGCCTGGGCCAAAACTCCTCAGCTGGCCCGCCGGCTGGGCTTTGTGTGCAGCCCAGCACCCGGGGCCAACTCATCATTCACCCAGCCACGGCCCAGTCGGTCAACGAATTGCCGTCGGGAATTTGTCCCGTGTTTGTATAGTTGTATAGTTGTCAGTTGCACAGGGTCTTGGTGAGACCACACCTGGAGTATTGCACACAGTTCTGGTCTCCAAATCTGAGGAAGGACATTATTGCCATAGAGGGAGTGCAGAGAAGGTTCACCAGACTGATTCCTGGGATGTCAGGACTGTCTTATGAACGAAGACTGCATAGACTCGGTTTATACTCTCTAGAATTTGGGAGATTGAGAGGGGATCTTATAGAAACTTACAAAATTCTTAAGGGGTTGGACAGGCTAGATGCAGGAAGATTGTTCCCGATGTTGGGGAGGTCCAGGACAAGGGGTCACAGCTTAAGGATAAGGGGGAAATCCTTTAGGACCGAGATGAGAAGGACTTTTTTCACACAGAGAGTGGTGGGTCTCTGGAACTCTCTGCCACAGAGGTTAGTTGAGGCCAGTTCATTGGCTATATTTAAGAGGGAGTTAGATGTGGCCCTTGTGGCTAAGGGGATCAGAGGGTATGGATACTGAGTTGGATGATCAGCCATGATCATATTGAATGGCGGTGCAGGCTCGAAGGGCCGAATGGCCTACCCCTGCATCTATGTTTCTATGTGCATCTTTGAGAAATGTGAAGGAGGGTCTCGACCCGAAACGTCACCTATTCCTTCGCTCCATAGATGCTGTCTCACCTGCTGAGTTTCTCCAGCACTTTTGTCTACCTTCAATGGTACCGTATTGTCAGCTGTACCTAAGTGCAGTGAATAACCTTTTTAGCATATGAATCCCACTCTACATCAGGCACAATCATACCAAATACAAGACTGCAAGACAGTGAACCACAAGTCCATCTTATCTTGTACCCTGAATTCCATCTTGTACCCTGAAATCCAAATTTCTTTAAAAATGGTAAGAGTCTTAACATTTGGACAGGTACATGGATAGGACTGGTTGAGAGGGATATGGGCCAAACGAAGGCAGGAGGGACATGTTGGTCGGTGTGGGCAAGTTGGGTTGAAGGGCCCTATGACCCTATTTGACCCTGAGTTGGATGATGAGCCATGATCACATTGAATGGCGGTGCAGGCTCGAAGGGCCGAATGGCCTACTCCTGCACCTATTTTTCTATGTTTCTATGTTTCTATGACCCTATGACAGTTTTTAACCATCTTCTTTAAGCTGATCTATGAAAGGGTGTAGATTTTGCCAATGTCTCCCTTTCCTTTAATAGCCTATCTTTCTTTCCGTTCTTGCTTTTTTTTGCTTCCTCATCCCGATTTGCCAATTTGGTTGATGTCTTCCTGGACAGCTTTCTTCCTCATTTGAAGCAGTCTGAAGAAGGGTCTCGACCTGAAACGTCACCTATCTCCTTCGCTCCTTAGAGGCTGCTGCACCCGCTGAGTTTCTCCAGCTTTTTGTGTAACCCCCCCCCTTTCTTCCTCATTTACTTCCTGCCATCTTCTGTGCATCATCTGCAAACATCATTCCTTTTTTTTTGTCACCGCTGGATTTTGAAATGTTCAAAATCTCTCGCCAATCCCGATACGTCAGTCAATGACGCCGGCAGTCGCAGAAACCATCGGCAAGTGGGACAGGCCCATTACTCCTGCATTTTGTGTATGTCTTGTGAGTGGTACATTCTTCACCTTGAGGACTCTGCCCCCACTTACAAGAACAAGAGATTTATTTTGCCCTGTGCTATTTATAGCCACAACCAATTCACACTCTGTTACCAGCTACTGTTTACAGGCTTTTAACACCGTTGTTAACATAATCATTAACGTAAGATGAGATAATGGTCTGTGACATTAACATAAGCATGAATGAATTTGCACTCCTCACCTTCTGTGCTAAAGATAGCAACAGAGACGTTTTGTTTTGCCACATGTAGGAAGGAAGTGCAGATGCTGGTCCACACCAAAGATAAGACACAAAATGCTAAAAGGGTTCATCTAAATGGCGTCAAGTTGGGAAAAAAGGGGAAGTACAACGGGATCTGGGGGTCCTTGTACATCAGTCACTGAAAGTAAGCAGGGTACACAAAAGGTTGGAGAAACTCAGAGGGTGCAGCAGCATCTAAGGAGCGAAGGAGATAGGTGACGTTTCGGGTCGAGACCCTTCTTCGCTCCTTAGATGCTGCTGCACCCGCTGAGTTTCTCCAGCCTTTTGTGTACCCTCGATTCTCCTGCATCTGCAGTTCCTTCTTTAACACTGAGAGTAAGCATGCAGGTGCAGCAGGCAGTGAAGAAAGCGAATGGCATGTTGGCCTTCATAACAAGAGGAATCGAATACAGGAGCAAAGAGGGTACACAAAAGGCTGGAGAAACTCAGTGGGTGCAGCAGCATCTAAGGAGCGAAGGAGATAGGCCATGTTTCGGGCCGAAACCCTTCTTCAGACAAAGAGGAGCAAATAGGTCCTTCTGCAGTTGCACAGGGCCCTAGTGAGACCACGCCGGTTTTCTGGATACTTTCAGGAGAGAGCTAGATAGGGCTCTTCAAGAGTGTTCAGTTGTGGTCTCCAAATTTAAGGAAGGACACAACATTCTTGCTATTGAGGGAGTGCAGCGTAGGTTCACCAGGTTAATTCCCGGGATGGCGGGACTGTCATATGTTGATGGAATGGAGCGGCTGGACTTGTATACTCTGGAGTTTAGAAGGATGAGCGCATATCATCATAAGGATAAGAGGGGAAGATTATTAAGGGCTTGAACACGCTAGAGGCAGGAAACATGGTCCAAATGTTGGAGGAGTCCAGAACCAGGGGCCACAGTTTAAGAATAAGGGGTAAGCCATTTAGTACGGAGATGAGGAAAAACATTTTCACCCAGAGAGTTGTGAATCTGTGGAATTCTCTGCCACAGAAGGCAGTGGAGGCCAATTCACTGGATGCTTTCAAGAGAGAGTTAGATTTAGCTCTTAAGGGCCTGTCCCACTTGGGCGTCATTTGCGTGTCATTTATGCGTCACGACGCACGAGGCACCCGTCGTGACGCGCACGTGATGCACGTATGGCATGCATTACTCGCGCATGGCCCCAGTGATGCCCGGTCACCCCAGGATTTGGGGAGTCACAAAATCTTCGCGCGTCACCCAGGTGACGCGCAAATGACACCCAAATGGGACAGGCCCTTGAAAGATAGCAGTCAAGGGATATGGGGAGAAGGCAGGAATGGGGTACTGATTGTGGATGACAGCCATGATCACATTGAATGGCGGTGCTGGATCGAAGGGCTGAATGGCCTACTCCCTGCACCTAATGTCTTTTGTCTATTGTCTACTTCTATAATTGCTGGAAGATAGAATTAATATGAACTGGCTCGTTGGTCTAGGGGTATGATTCTCGCTTAGGGTGCGAGAGGTCCCGGGTTCAAATCCCGGACGAGCCCTTGTTTTACAGGTTGAGGCAGCGGTAGAGTTGCTGCCTTACTGCGCCAGAGACCCACGTTCAATGCTGACCGCGGGTGCTGTCTACGGGGTTTGCGCGTTTTCCCCGTGACCTGCGTGGGGTTTCTCCGGGTGCTCCGGTTTCCTCCCACATCCCAAAGACGTGCGGGTTTGTAGGCTAATCGGTTTTTGTAAACTGCACCCCTCGACCGTCGGCAGTGGATAACATAGAACGGTGTGCACGGGCGATCGCTGGTCGGCATGGACTCGATGGGCTGAAGGGGCCTGTTCCCATGCTGTATCCGTGGATTGTCTCCTTGTCCGTGGTGGAGAAGCTCATGTGGACCTGAGATCCTAAGAGCGATGCCGTCTGGAGCGATGCTCCATGTAGGGCCACCCATGGCGGTAAGGTCGAGGGGGAGGTCCCTGACAAAGAGCGATCCGACCAAGACCTCAACGGTGGAACAGGCGGAGGACAATGGCTGACCTTAGTGGAGCGTCACAACATTGTCCAGTGTCACGGGACGCTGACCCAAATCTGTCAAGACCCTAAGTGCAGCCTAGGTTTACAAGGTTAATTCCCTGGATGGCGCGACTGTCATATGCTGAGAGAATGGAGCGGCTGGGCTTGTACATTCTGGAGTTTAGAAGGATGAGAGGGGATCTTATTGAAACATATAAGATTATTAAGGGTTTGGACACACTAGAGGCAGGAAACATGTTTCCGATGTTGGGGGAGTCCAGAACCAGGGGCCACAGTTTAAGAATAAGGGGTAAGCCATTTAGGAGACGAGGAAACACTTTTCACACAGAGAGTTGTGTGTGTATGGAATTCTCTGCCTCAGACGGATACTAGAAACATAGAAACATAGAAATTAGGTGCAGGAGTAGGCCATTCGGCCCTTCGAGCCTGCACCGCCATTCAATGTGATCATGGCTGATCATCCAACTCAGTATCCCGTACCTGCCTTCTCTCCATACCCTCTGATCCCCTTAGCCACAAGGGCCACATCTAACTCCCTCTTAAATATAGCCAATGAACTGGCCTCAACTACCCTCTGTGGCAGAGAGTTCCAGAGACCCACCACTTTCTGTGTGAAAAAATTCCTTCTCATCTCGGTCCTAAAGGATTTCCCCCTTATCCTTAAGCTGTGACCCCTTGTCCTGGACCTCCCCAACATCGGGAACAATCTTCCTGCATCTAGCCTGTCCAACCCCTTATGAATCTTGTAAGTTTCTATAAGATCCCCTCTCAATCTCCTAAATTCTAGAGAGTATAAACCGAGTCTATGCAGTCTTTGTTCATAAGACAGTCCTGACATCCCAGGAATCAGTCTGGTGAACCTTCTCCGCACTCCCTCTATGGCAATAATGTCCTTCCTCAGATTTGGAGACCAGAACTGTACGCAATACTATCAAGAGAGAGCTAGATAGGGCTCCTAAAGATAGCGGAGTCAGGGGATATGGGGAAAAGGCAGGAACGGGATGATCAGCCATGATCACATTGAATGGGGCGGTGCTGGCTCGAAGGGCTGAATGGCCTACTCCTGCACCTATTATCTATTGTCTATTTTCACTGTACCTCAGTACACGCGACAATAAACTAAACTCAAACTATGGGCCAACTGGTGGGAGATAGGATTAATATGGATTGGTTGCCGTGGTTGGCACTGACATGATGGGCCGAATGGCCTGTTTTTCCCACTGTATGACTGTGATATTGAGAACTTTGAGGCCGTGCAGAAACCCGATGTAATGAGTCTGAAGAAGGGTTTCGGCCCGAAACGTTGCCTATCTCCTTCGCTCCATAGATGCTGCCTCACCCGCTGAGTTTCTCCAGCATTTTTTGTCTACCTTCGATTTTCCAGCATCTGCAGTTCCTTCTTAAACCCTATGTAAGTGTTTGACGGAGCGCAGTATCGTACAAACCACATCCCACCAGACCCTCCTACCCCCAACTGTTTGCGATTCCCACATTGACCTCATTAACCGCCTCAAAGCTGACAGAACTGGTGCAGAAGCAAGCCATCCTTGGTCCCAAAAGGGACTGACTAACAAAAAACAAATTGGAACAAAGTTGGACACTTAAAAGCTGGAGTAACTCAGCGGGTCAGGCAGCATCTCAGAAAAGGAATAGGTGACGTTTCGTGTCGAGTCCCTTCTTCAGACTATTATATACAATAGACAATAGGTGCAGGAGTAGGCCATACGATCCCTCGCGCCAGCACCGCCATTCAATGTGATCATGGCTGATCATCCCCAATCAGTACCCCTTTCCTGCCTTCTCCCCAGATCCCCTGACTCCGCTATCTTTAAGAGCCCTATCTAGCTCTCTCTTGAAAGCATCCAGAGAACCGGCCTCCACAGCCCTCTGAGGCAGAGAATTCCACAGACTCACAACTCTCTGTGTGAAAACGTTTTTCCTCATCTCCGTTCTAAATGGCTTACCCCTTATTCTTAAACTGTGTGACCCCTGGTTCTGGACTCCCCCAACATCGGGAACATGTTTCCTGCCTCCACCATGTCCAAACCCTTAATAACCTTGTATATTTCAGTAAGATCCCCTCGATTGGAACAATTGATTCGGTCAATTAGCCATCCTCTCATCTTGCTCCTAGCACTGGGAAGTAGGTGAAGGAGCCGAATAAACCATGACCACCATATTCAAGAACAGTATTTAGAAACCTCTCCCCTCGCCTCCTCTCCTCCTCCTTTACCCCTTGCTCCACCTTAGTCATTTTACCTGTTCCGCAGTTCTCCACAGATCACTCCTCCCCTGACCAACAATGGACCTACCAGGCCTGAAGTAGGTCATTTGTGGCCGGTCCTGACTGGTCCTAATCTTTTCTCGACTCCAACCCCCCAACCTCCCCCTCCACACCCTATTTTCATCCCGACCCGAAACGTCACTCACTCCTTCTCTCCAGAGATGCTGCCCGTCCCGCTCAGTTAGTCCAGCTTTTTGTGTCTATCTTCGGTTTAACCATATAACCATATAACAATTACAGCACGGAAACAGGCCTTCTCGGCCCTTCCAGTCCATGCCGAACATTTATTTTCCCCTAGCCCCATCTACCTGCACTCAGACCATACCCCTCCATTCCCTTCCCGTCCATATACCCATCCACTTTACTTTTAAATGTTAAAATCGATCCTGCCTCCACCACTTCTGCTGGAAGCTCATTCCACACAGCCACCACTCTCTGAGTAAAGAAGTTCCCCCTCATGTTACCCCTAAACTTCTGTCCCTTAATTCTCATGTCATGCCCTCTTGTTTGAATCTTTCCTACCCTCAATGGGAAAAGCTTATCCACGTCAACTCTGTCTATCCCTTTCATAATTTTAAAGACCTCAATCAAGTCCCCCCCTTAACCTTCTGCGCTCCAAAGAATAAAGACCTAACTTGTTCAACCTTTCTCTGTAACTTAGTTGCTGGAACCCAGGCAACATTCTAGTAAATCTCCTCTGTGCTCTCCCTATTTTGTTGACATCCTTCCTATAATTAGGCGACCAAAATTGTACACCATACTCCAGAATTGGTCTCACCAATGCCTTGTACAATTTTAACATTACTTCCCTACTCCTATATTCAATGCTCTGATTTATAAAGGCCAGCACACCAAAAGCTTTCTTTACCACCCTATCTACATGCGATTCCACCTTCAGGGAACTATGCACAGTTATTCCCAGATCCTTCTGTTCCACATCATTCCTCAATTCCCTATCATTTACCATGTACGTCCTATTTTGATTTGTCCTGTCAAGATGTAGGACCTCACACTTATCAGCATTAAACTCCATCTGCCATCTTTCAGCCCACTCTTCCAAATGGCCCAAATCTCTCCATAGACTTTGAAAATCTACTACATTATCCACACAATACACCTATAAACCAGCATTCCTACACATGAGGTTCAAGAACAGCTTCTTCCCACTTCTTGAACACCGAACAACACTAACCACTACCTCAGCAACTGAAGAAGGGTCTTGACCCGAAACGTCTCCCATTCCTTCTCTCCAGAGATGCTGCCTGTCCCACTGAGTTACTCCAGTTGTTTGTGTCTATCTGCAGCAACTAAGAACTGTGGACTTTGTTTGCTCTTTGGATCTTGGTTTTTGTACTATTATGGTCACTGACTATCATGGTTATTAATATATTGTATTTTTCATTATCATATATTTATCAGCGCTTAGTTCACATGAGATTCGAGATACAGTGTGGAAACAGGCCCTTCGGCCCACCGAGTCCACGCCGACCAGCGATCGCCATCACCTAAACCAACGAACGCCACTGGTTCACCACGTTCTGACTAAAGAAATTCCTCCTCATCTCTTTTCCAAAGGTACATCCTTTTATTCTGAGGCTGTGCCCTCTGATCCTAAAGGGTGGCACGGTGGCGCAGCAGACCCAGGTTCGATCCCGACTACGGGAGCTATCTATACAATAGACAATAGGCAATAGGTGCAGGAGTAGGCCATTCGGCCCTTCGAGCCTGCACCGCAATTCAATGTGATCATGGCTGATCATCCCCAATCAGTACCCCGTTCCTGCCTTCTCCCCATATCCCCTGACTCCGCTATCTTTAAGAGCCCTATCTAGCTCTCTCTTGAAAGCATCCAGAGAACCGGCCTCCACCGCCCTCTGAGGCAGAGAATTCCACAGACTCACAACTCTCTGTGAGAAAAAGTGTTTCCTCGTCTCTGTTCTAAATGGCTTACTTCTTATTCTTAAACTGTGGCCCCTGGTTCTGGACTCCCCCAACATCGGGAACATGTTTCCTGCCTCTAGCGTGTCCAAACCCTTAATAATCTTAGGGTTACACAAAAAGCTGGAGAAACTCAGCGGGTGCAGCAGCATCTAAGGAGTGAAGGAGATAGGCGACGTTTCGGGTCGAGACCCTTCTTCAGGCAGTTCCTTAATAATCTTATATGTTTCTATTAAGATTATTAAGGGTTTGGACACGCTAGAGGCAGGACTCTGCTATCTTTTAGATCCATATCTAGCTCTCTCTTGAAAGCATCCAGAGAACCGGCCTCCACCGCCCTCTGAGAATTCCACAGACTCACAACTCAAAAGTGTTTCCTCGTCTCCGTTCTAGAAACATAGAAAATAGGTGCAGGAGTAGGCCATTCGGCCCTTCGAGCCTGCACCGCCATTCAATATGATCATGGCTGATCATCCAACTCAGTATCCCGTACCTGCCTTCTCTCCATACCCTCTGATCCCTTTAGCCACAAGGGCCACATCTAACTCCCTCTTAAATATAGCCGATGAACTGGCCTCAACTACCCTCTGTGGCAGAGAGTTCCAGAGACTCACCACTCTCTCGGTCCTAAAAAATTCATCTCGGTCCTAAAAGATTTCCCCCTTATCCTTAAACTGTGATCCCTTGTTCCCCAACATCTGGAACAATCTTCCTGCATCTAGAGTACGGAGTTTGTACGTTCGCCCCGTGGCCTTCGTGCGTTTTCTCCGAGATCTTCGGTTTCCTCCAAAGACGTTCAGGTTTGTATGTTAATTGGCTTGGGTTTGTATACTTGGTATGAATATAAATTGTCCCTAATATGTGTAGGCTTGTGTTAGTGTACGAGGATCGCTGGTCGGCGCGGACTCGGTGGACCGAAGGGCCTGTTTCTGAACTGGATCTATAAACTAAACTCTCCCACTAGTGGAAACATCCTCTCAATGTCCACTCTATTCAGGCCTTTCACTATTTGGTTAGTTTCAATGACGTTCCCACTCATTGTTTTAGTGAATAGACAATAATATTGAATGGAACATCCTGGATATCTTCATAGAAACATAGACAATAGGTGCAGGAGGAGGCCATTCGGCCCTTCGAGCCAGCACCACCATTCATTGTGATCATGGCTGATCGTCCCCAATCAATAACCCGTGCCTGCCTTCTTCCCATATCCCTTGACTCCACTAGCCCCTAGAGCTCTATCTAACTCTCTCTTAAATCCATCCAGTGACATGGATTTACGAAAGGTAAATCGTGTCTGACGAATCTTGTGGAATTTTTCGAGGATGTAACTAGTAGCGTGGAATGGGGGAGAACCAGTAGATGTGGTGTATCTGGACTTCCAGAAGGCTTTCGACAAGGTCCCACATAAGCGATTAGTATATAAACTTAAAGTATATGGCATTGGGGGTTCAGTATTGATGTGGATAGAGAACTGGCTGGCAAACAGGAAGCAAAGAGTAGGAGTAAACGGGTCATTTTCACAATGGCAGGCAGTGACTAGTGGGGTACCGCAAGGCTCAGTGCTGGGACCCCAGCTATTTACAATATACATAAATGATCTGGATGAGGGAATTGAAGGCAATATCTCCAAGTTTGCGGATGACACTAAGCTGGGGGGCAGTGTTAGCTGTGAGGAGGATGCTAGGAGAATGCAAGGTGACTTGGATAGGCTGGGTGAGTGGGCAAATGTTTGGCAGATGCAATATAATGTGGATAAATGTGAGATTATCCACTTTGGTGGCAAAAATAGGAAAACCGACTACTATCTAAATGGTGGCCGATTAGGAAAAGGGGAGATGCAGCGTGACCTGGGTGTCATGGTACACCAGTCATTGAAAGTAGGCATGCAGGTACAGCAGGCAGTGAAGAAAGCCAATGGTATGTTAGCTTTCATAGCAAAAGGATTTGAGTATAGGAGCAGGGAGGTTCTACTTCAGTTGTATAGGGTCTTGGTGAGGCCACACCTGGAGAATTGCGTATAGTTCTGGTCTCCAAATCTGAGGAAGGACATTATTGCCATAGAGGGAGTGCAGCGAAGGTTCACCAGATTGATTCCTGGGATGTCAGGACTGTCTTATGAACAAAGACTGCATAGACTCGGTTTATACTCTCTAGAATTTAGGAGATTGATCGGGGATCTTATAGAAACTTACAAGATTCTTAAGGGGTTGGACAGGCTAGATGCAGGAAGATTGTTCCCGATGTTGGGGAGGTCCAGGACAAGGGGTCACAGCTTAAGGATAAGGGGGAAATCCTTTAGGACCGAGATGAGAAGGAATTTTTTCACACAGAGAGTGCTGGGTCTCTGGAACTCTCTGCCACAGAGGGTAGTCGAGGCCAGTTTATTGGCTATATTTAAGAGGGAGTTAGATGTGGCCCTTGTGGCTAAGGGGATCAGAGGGTATGGAGAGAAGGCAGGTACGGGATACTGAGTTGGATGATCAGCCATGATCATATTGAATGGCGGTGCAGGCTCGAAGGGCCGAATGGCCTACTCCTGCACCTAATTTCTATGTTTCTATGTTTCTATGTCCTTAAAAATGTGGCTCAAGGAACCGCTGTTGCTGGGATCTTGAGCAAAAGATCGAAGGGCCGAATGGCCTACTCCTGCACCTTTTGTCTAAAATGGCGGCACGGTGGCGCAGCGGTAGAGTAGCTGCCCTACAAGCTTAGGGGCCCGGGTTCGATCCTGACTACAGGTGCTGTCTGTACGGAGTTTGTACGTTCTCCCCGTGACCTGCTTGGGCTTTCCACTGGACGCCCTGGTTTCCTCCCACACTCCAAAGACGTACAGGTTCGTAGGCTAATTGGCTTGGTGTAAGTGTAAATTGTCCCCAGTGTGTGTAGGATATTGTTGGTGTGCGGGGATCGATCGCTGGTCGGCCCAGACTCGACGGGCCGAAGGGCCTGTTTCCATGGTCTAGCTCTAAACTAAGCCGAGCACAAAGTGCTGGAGGAACTCAGCGGGTCAGGCAGCATCTGTGGATGAAACGGACAGGCGACATTCTGAGCTGAGATCCTTCAAACGCCATCAGTCCCGACCAGAAACTTTGCTTGTCCAATCCCTCCGCAGATGCTGCCTGACCTCCTGAGTTCCTCCAGCACTTTATGTTTTGTTCTTAAGAAGTAAACGCCTTCATTGCTCGGTCTGGCTTTTCTGTTTCTACAATCTCACTGTCATGACAGTCCACTAACATCGAAGCAACTTGGCAGAAAATTTAGTTAGCCGCGATTTACAATAGATGAGCTAATAACTCCTTATGGATATCAACCTTGTCATATAAAGGTTTGTAGGTTTATGCTGCATCAGAGATACATGGAGGAAAGGGACCCTTCAGCCCACTGATCACACTAGCACTCTCCGACACACACACTGGGGACAATTTACAATTATTCCAAGCCAATAAGCCTACAAACCTGCACGTCTTTGGAGTGTGGGAGGAAACCAGAACGCCCGGAGAAAACCCACACAGGCCATAGGGAATGCGTACAAACTCAGCGCAGACAGCACCCGTAGTCAGGATCGAACCCGGGTCTCAGGCGCTGTGAGGCAGTGATGTCGGGACCAACCCCGCACAACTCCACGTTTCGAAGTGGTACCGGCCCCGCGAGGCCCATACACCTCAAGCAGCCACGAGGTCGCGTAATTAGCGAACCAACGTAAGTGGGACAGGCCCTTTACTCCAATAATCTTGATTTGAGTATAGGAACAAGTAGGTCCTACTGCGGTTGTACAGGACCCTGGTGAGATCGCACCGGGTGTATTGTGTGCAGTTTTGGTCCCCTAATTTGAGGAAGGACATTCTTGCTATTGAGGGAGTGCAGCGTAGGTTCACCAGGTTAATTCCCGCGATGGCGGGGACTGACAGATGATGAAATAATGGATCGACTGGGCTTATATTCACTGGAATTTAGAAGGATGAGAAGAGATCTTGCAGAAACATATAACATTCTTAAGGAATTGGATGCAGGGAAAATGTTCCCGGTGTTGGGGGAGTCCAGAACCAGGGGTCACAGCGTAAGAATAAGGGGTCGGCCATTTAGGACTGAGATGAGGAAAAACATTTTCACCCAGAGAGTTGTGAATCTGTGGAATTCTCTGCCACAGAACGCAGTGGAGGCCAATTCACTGGATGTATTTGAGCAAGAGTTAGGTATAGCTCTTAGGGCTAACGGAATCAAGGGATATGGGGAGAAAGCAGGAACGGGACACCGATTGTGCCATGATCACATTGAATGGCGGTGCTGGCTCGAAGGACCAATGGGCCTACTCCTGCACCTATTTTCTGTGTTGCTATGTTCTCTATACTGGACAGTATGTACTATACTATCTGTACAATACTTTCTATACTGTCTTTTTGTTTCGAGTAACCCAGCATCTCTAGTTCCCTGTGTCTATAGTCTTTTGTTCGACACTGTTGGTGATGTTACCGGACTGAGAACACCATCCCCTATTTACATGGTAACAAGTTTGTAACAAACTGGAATCTCTCCCTTCAAAGGAGCGTTGTCTAACCAATGCTGGCAATGAGCCACATAGGTAGTTAACTGGGCAAATGATCAAAACCTCAGTCAAAGAGATGCTTTAAGGGTGAAAACCATGCACTTAAAGACCACCTTATCCTCAACCTATTTGAGCGATTGAGTGATACAGCATTGAGACGGGCACAGTAGTTTGTTTGGAGATACAGTGCGGAAACAGGCCCTTCGGCCCACCAAGCCAATTGACCTACAAACCATTCAGTCTGAAGAAGGGCCTCGACCCGAAACGTCACCTATTTCCTTCGCTCCATAGATGCTGCCTCACCCGCTGAGTTTCTCCAGCATTTTTGTCTACCATCGATTTTCCAGCATCTGCAGTTCCTTCTTAAGCCCACGAACCTACACGTCTGGAGAGTGGGAGGAAACCGAGGATCTCGGAGAAAACCCACGCAGGTCACGGTGAGGACGTACAGACAGCACCCGTAGTCGGGATCGAACCGGGGTCTCCTGCGCTGCATTTTGCTGTAAGGCGGCAACTCTACCGCTGCGCCACCGTGCTGACCATCGATCATCCCTTCACACGTCATTCTACTTTTGTTCATTGAATTCCTGAATTTTTAGGAATATTGTACCCTCTCTCTCTTTCCCATCAGGGTATGCACCCATTTCTCTCGCTACCCTGCCCCTCTCACCCCTTCCCCCCCCCTCCCTCCGGCTATACGTTTTCCTCCTCATCTGGACAAGAGACTCTGTACACCTCTAAAGGTTCACCCCTCATCCTCCCACTGTCCTGCCCTGTCCTTGGCTCGCAAATTACGTGACCTCGTGGTCGCTTGTGGCGTACGGGCATCGTATGGCCGCGCGGGGCCGGTCCCACTTAGAAGCGCGGAGGGGTATGGAGTTGTGCGGGGCCGGTCCCGACATCGCGCTGGGCTCCGGAATTCTCGCAGTGATCGAAATCTCCGCGCGCCAACGGCCTGCCGCGGAACTGACGGCCAAAGTGGGACAGGCCCAAGACCCTGGCGCGATGCAACGTCTCACCTCCAACAGCAGCAGAAGCTGGCAAACGATCGCCTAGCTCGGCCTGGGGCTCACGGCCGTTGCGGATCCGGATCCGCCCCCACTCCTACTCCCAGAGCGGAGCCAAGAAAATTGAAGATGGACACAAAATGCCGGAGTAACTCAGCGGGACCGGCAGCATCTCTGGAGAGAAGCAATGGGTGACGCTTCGGGTCGAGACCCTTCTTTTCAGACTGAAGAAGAGTCTCGACATGAAATGACATGAAACGTCACCCATTCCTCGGCTCAACGCGACCACGAGGTCGCGTAATTTGCGTGCCAAGGACACGTAAGTGGGACAGCCCCTTAAGGAATAGGAGTCGAATTAGGCCATTCAATCATGGCTGATATATCTCTCCGTCCTAACTAGTTCCATGTGATCCCACTTTCTCATCCACTCATCCATCCACATTGGGACCAATGATCAATAATCAATAACCAATAATCAAGGACCAGTCTCACCCCGGCCACTCCCTCTTCTGCCATGGACACCAGCCACACTATTATTTAGCCGGATGTATCTGGGGAATCGCGGCCAGAAATGTCCACCATTAAAACCCTACTAGAACTTCACAAGCTCAGAATTAGGCCATTCAGCCCATCAAGTCTACTCCACCATTCAATCATGACTGATCTATCTTCCCCTCTTAACCCCATTCTCCTGCCTTCTCCCCATAACCTCTGGCACCTGTACTAATCAAGAATCTATCTATCTCTGCCTTAAAAATATCCATTGACTTGGCCTCCACAGCCTTCTGTGGCACAGAATTCCACAGATTCACCATTCTCCTCATCTCCTTCCTAAAATAATGTCCTTTAATTCTCAGGCTATGACCTCTGGTCCTAGACTCTCCCATTAGTGGAAACATCCTCTCCACACCCACTATCCATGCCCGAAAGCCCTAGCTCCAATAAAGTCCTAGACTGCTCAACCTCTCCCTATAGCTCAGTCACCTCGAGTCCTGGCAACATCCTCGTAAATCTTCTCTGCACCCTTTCAATCTTGACAACGTCTTTCCTACAACACAGTGCCCAAAACTGAACGCAATAGACAATAGACAATAGGTGCAGGAGTAGGCCATTCGGCCCTTCGAGCCAGCACCGCCATTCAATGTGATTCACAACTCTTTGGGTGAAAAGGTGTTTCCTCGTCTCCGTTCTAATGGCTTACTCCTTATTCTTAAACTGTGGTCCCTGGTTCTGGACTCCCCCAACATCGGGAACATGTTTCCTGCCTCTAGCGTGTCCAAATCCTTAATAATCTTATTAATGAGATCTCCTCTCATCCTTCTAAACTCCAGAATGCCCTCAATGCTCTAAATGTGGCCTCACCAACGTCTGCAACATCAACTCCCAACCTCTCTACTCAATAAATACTTTAACTGATGGATAATATGCCGGAAGCCTTTTTCAAACACGCTGTCTACCTAAAAAGAGATTTGTGTAGGGAGAGAGAGTTTAAAGGAGATTTATGTGGCAAGTTCACGAGAGGAATAGATCGGGTAAACGCACAGAGTCTCTTGCCCAGAGCAGGGGAAGCGAGAACCAGAGGACATAGGTTTAAGGTGAGTGGGGAAAAGATTTAATAGGAACCTGAGGGGTAACTCTTTCACACAAAGGGTGGTGGGTGTAATGGAACGAGCTGCCGGAGGAGGTAGTTGAGACAGGGACTATCGCGATATTTATGAAACATTTAGACAGGTACATGGATAGGACAAGTTTAGAGGGATATGGGCCAAATGCAAGCAAGTGGAACTAGTGTAGGGGAAAGTTGTTTGAGACAGAAAGTTGAAAGAATGGAGCAGCTGGGCTTGTACACTCTGGAATTTAGAAGGATGAGAGGGGATCTTGTTGAAACATGTAAGATTATTAAGGGATTGGACACGCTAGAGGCAGGAAACATGTTCCCGATGTTGGGGGAGTCCAGAACCAGGGGCCACAGTTTAAGAATAAGGGGTAAACCATTTAGAACGGAGATGAGGAAAAACCTTTTTCTCACAGAGAGTTGTGAATCTGTGGAATTCTCTGCCTCAGAGGGCGGTGGAGGCTGGTTCTCTGGATGCTTTCAGGAGAGAATTAGATAGAGCTCTTAAAAATAGCGGAGTCAGGGTATTTGGTGAGATGGCAGTAACGGGGTACTGAATGTGGATAATCACGGTGAATGGCGGTGCTGGCACGAAGGGCCGAATGACCTACTCCTGCAACTATTGTCTATTGACATTTCGAACTTCCTAATGTAGCGGGTACGTCGGAGCTTGGGGACGTCTCTTAGCGGCTCGTAACGCTAACGGCAGGTACTCGCGAAGACTCGCTAACAACAGGTAAGCTCGGGAAGGCTCGTGAAGATTTTTCAACATGTTCAAAAATGGCCACGAGAGCCCCGAGTACCGACGAGCGGCCATTATGGTAAATCTCCGAGTTCGAATCAGGGCAAACACGGGAGAGAGAGCTCTTGGAATGAACTCATACCGTGGGACAGGGCTATAAGACTCTATGACTCTAAGTACAGTACTTTTACACTGAGAGTGTTGTAGGCGTGGAAATGACAGGAGGTGTTGGTAATTAATACGATAACAATGTTTAGGAAGCATTTAAAAAATAGACAGGGAAAGGTGCGAACACATACGGGCTGATGTGCCGTTCACACCGACACATCTACTTCCTTAGAAGACTTAGGGAGTTTGGCATGACCCCGACAGCTCTCACCAATTTCCCACACAGATGCTGATCTGCCTGAGCGTTGTTGACCTCCCAGCAGAGTGAGATGTCCGTCGGGGAATGTTGCCGACTGGCCCACTGCAGACTGCAGGAGTACGTGCTGAGGGACGCACTGAAGCTCGGTGCAGCCAACGCCAAGGCTCGGTGGGGGAGGGCCACAGTCTAGGGTCCTTCCACTGCTGGACATGGGGGGCACGGTGTGGTGGAGATGCCCCTCCAAATAAGGGAAGGGATTCCATGCCAGCGGGCCACATGAGTTGCAAGGGTGGGGGGGTAAACTTGTGTCATTTGTGTAAGCGGTATTGAATGTATGTATAGCCCTAGGGAATGTCAGATGGAGGTTTGTATGGGATCATTTATTGTATGTATTTATTTCTCGAATAAAGTATATTTTGAATTATTTTTTTTTAAATCCCCACAGATGCCCCGTAGAAAGCATTTTATCGGGATACATCGCAGCACGGTTTGGGAACAGCTCCATCCATGACCGCAAGAAATTTGTAGAGAATTGTGGACGCAGCCCAGACCATCACACAAACCAACCTCCCTGCCACTGACTCCATCTGCACCTCACGCTGCCTCGGCAAGGCCAGTCTCACCCCAGCCGCTCCCTCTTCTCCCCGCTCCCATCGGGCAAAAGGTAGAAAGGTGTGAAAATGCACTCCACCAGATTCAGGGACAGTTTCTTCCCAGCTGTTTATTAGGTAATTAAACCATCCTCCCACAACTAGAGAGCAGCCCTGAACTGATTCCTGGGATGTCAGGACTGTCTTATGAACAAAGACTGCATAGACTCGGTTTATACTCTCTAGAATTTAGGAGATTGAGAGGGGATCTTATAGAAGCTTACAAAATTCTTAAGGGGTTGGACAGGCTAGATGCAGGAAGATTGTTCCCGATGTTGGGGAGGTCCAGGACAAGGGGTCACAGCTTAAGGATAAGGGGGAAATCCTTTAGGACCGAGACGAGAAGGACTTTTTTCACACAGAGAGTGGTGGGTCTCTGGAACTCTCTGCCACAGAGGGTAGTTGAGGCCAGTTCATTGGCTATATTTAAGAGGGAGTTAGATGTGGCCCTTGTGGCTAAGGGGATCAGAGGGTATGGAGAGAAGGCAGGTACGGGATACTGAGTTGGATGATCAGCCATGATCATATTGAATGGCGGTGCATGCTCGAAGGGCCGAATGGCCTACTCCTGCACCTAATTTATATGCTTCTATGTTTCTAACTGCTATCTACCTCATTGGAGGCACTCAGACTATCTTTGATCGGACTATACTGACTTTATCTTGCACTATATTTTACTCATGATATTCCATTTATCATGTTTAAGGAGGAACTGGAAAAATTGAAGGGAGACAAAAATGCTGGAGGAACTCAGCGGGTGATGCAGCATCTATGGAGAGAAGGAATAGGCGACATAGAAACATCGAAATTAGGTGCAGGAGTAGGCCATTCGGCCCTTCAAGCCTGCACCGCCATTCAATATGATCATGGCTGATCATCCAACTCAGTATCCCGTACCTGCCTTCTCTCCATATCCCCCTGATCCCTTCAGCCACAAGGGCCACATCTAACCCTCTTAAATATAGCCAATGAACTGGCCTCAACTACCTTCTGTGGCAGAGAATTCTACAGATTCACCACTCTCTGTTAAAAATGTTTTTCTCACCTCAGTCCTAAAGGACTTCCCCCTTATCTTTAAGTTAGGTCTTTATTCTTTGGAGCGCAGAAGGTTAAGGGGGGACTTGATTGAGGTCTTTAAAATAATGAAAGGGATAGACAGAGTTGACGTGGATAAGCTTTTCCCATTGAGGGTAGGAAAGATTCAAACAAGAGGGCATGACATGAGAATTAAGGGACAGAAGTTTAGGGGTAACATGAGGGGGAACTTCTTTACTCAGAGAGTGGTGGCTGTGTGGAATGAGCTTCCTGCAGAAGTGGTGGAGGCAGGATCGATTTTAACATTTAAAAGTAAAGTGGATAGGTATATGGACGGGAAGGGAAGGGAGGGGTATGGTCTGAGTGCAGGTAGATGGGACTAGGGGAAAATAAATGGTCGGCATGGACTGGAAGGGCCAAGAAGGCCTGTTTCCGTGCTGTAATTGTTATATGGTTATATGGTTATCCTTAAACTGTGACCCCTTGTTCTGGACTTCCCCAACATCGGGAACAATCTTCCTGCATCTAGCCTGTCCAACCCCTTAAGAATTTTGTAAGTTTCTATAAGATCCCCTCTCAATCTCCTAAATTCTAGAGAGTATAAACCGAGTCTATCCAGTCTTTCTTCATAAGACAGTCCTGCCATCCCAGGAATCAGTCTGGTGAACCTTCTCTGTACTCCCTCTGTGGCAAGTTTCGGGTCTAGACCCTTCTTCAGTCTGAAACGTCGCCTATTCCTTCTCTCCAGAGATGCTGCCTCACCCGCTGAGTTACTCCAGCATTTTTTTTCTACCTTCCATTTATCATGGATCTGTACACTGTGGATGGCTCAACAGTGAATGTGTGTTGTCTTTGCACTGACTGGTTAGCACGCAACAAAAGCTGTTCAGTCTACCCTCGGTACAGGTGTCAATAAACTAAACTAAACTAACTAACTAGTTGGCACAAACAAAAAATATTTGGGTTTGAGGATACAACATGGTAGCGCCCCTTTGGCCCATCGAGTCCACACCAACCATGTTCACACCTGTCCACACCTGTCCACCCTCGTTCTATATTATCTCACTTTCTCATCCACTCCTCACAATCTAGGAGCAGTTCACAGAGGCCAATGAGCCCCCAGACATGCACGTCTTTAGGAAGCCAGAGCACCCGGGGAAACCCCTATCGTCATAGGGAGAATGTGCAAACTCCTCACAGACAGCACCCAAGGTCAGGATCGAACCTAGGTCACAGGCACTGTGAGGCAGCGGCTCTTCCAGCTGTGCCACAGTGCTGCCCAAATGAAGATGTGGAAGAAAACCCACGCAGGTCATTAGGAGAACGTACAAACTCCCCGCAGACAGCTCCCGTAGTGGGGATTGAACCCTGGTCTCTGGTGCTGCAAGCGCTGTAAGGCAGCAGCTCTACCCGCTGCGCCACCATGCCGCCCCCAGGTAGGAGTCGAACCTACAATCTTCTGATTCGTAGTCAGACGCGTTGTCCATTGCGCCACTGGCCCAAGCTAGTTGGCACAAACATTATGGGCCCAAGTGCCGGTCTCTATGCTGTTCTATGCTCCATGTAGGTTTAAAGTGAATTCCTTTTATGGCCTGTGCTGGTACAATGGTGGATGAAGCTGAAGGGACATGTTGCCGTTATGCTAACAAGCCAATCCTTTCTTTTGTCTGCACTGTTCATTCTTATTCATTGCAAGTCCCTTCCTCAATCTTCATTTGATGGGAACACATTCAACATTTCCAATAAACAAACATCTTGCCTTTTCTGAAAAGGCAGAAAAATACTTTGCACATCGTTAAATGAGGTGATGGGTGAGCAGATGTGGCCATTAAAATAGCTCCAAGGAATTGCAAACCATTACAACGAGTTGTAAAAAAGGAACTGCAGATGCTGGTTTACAAACAAAAAAAAAGACAAGGCACAAAGTGCTGGAGTGACTCAGCGGTCAGACAGTGTCTTTAGTTTACGGTAGACAAAAATGCTGGAGAAACTCAGTTGGTAAGACAGCATCTATGGAGCGAAGGGAATAGGCAACATTTCAGGCCGAAACCCTTCTTCAGACTGAGGAAGTCTGTATCTTTAGTGTAGTTTAGTTTAGAGTTACAGAGCAGAAACAGGCCCTTGAGTCTGCACCAAACAGCGGTCCCCACGCACTAACGCTATCATACACACACTGGAGATGATTTTATATTCATGCCAAGCCAGTTAACTTGCGAACCTGGACATCTTTGGAGTGTGGGAGGAAACCGGAGATCCCTGGAGAAAACCCACGCAGGTCACAGGGAGAACGTACAAACTCCGTACAGACAGCACCCTTATGCCCCTGTCCCACTTAGGAAACCTCTGGAGACTTTGCGCCCCACCCAAGGTTTCCGTGCGGTTCCCGGAGGTTTTTGTCCTCCGGCAACCACCTTCAACTAGCATCGCAACCGGCTTCGACTGAAAGAATTACCGATTTTTAAAACGGAAACCACTTTCGACCATTAGGGAGACTGACAAAAACCTCCGGGAACCGAACGGAAACCTTGGGTGGGGCGCAAAGTCACCAGAGGTTTCCGTTCAGGTTTCCTAAGTGGGACAGGGGCATTAGTCAAGCGTCGAACCCGGGTCTCTGGCGCTGTGAGGCAGCAACTCTACCGCCATCTCTGGAGAACTATAAAAAGTATTTAAATTCACTGATTCCGCGTCAGTTTAAATCCTGACAAAGCAAGGTGAGGGCAGCACAGTGATAGAGTTCCTGCCTCACAGTACCAGAGACTTGGGTTCAATCCTGGCCTTGGGTGTTGTAGATGTGGTGTGCACGTTTAATTTACCCATGTCCCACACAGCGGAGAGTCGTACAGGCATACAGCGTGGAAACAGGCCCTTCAGCCCAACCTGCCCTCACCGACCAACATGCCCCATCTTCTCTCGTCCCTCCTGCCTGCGTTTGGTCCATCTCCTTCTGAACCTACCCTATCCATGTACCTGGTCTAAATGCTGTGATTGCACCTGGTTGTATACAGCCCCTGTAAGGTCACCCCTTGGCCTCCTGTGCTCCAAGGAGTAAAGTCCCAGCCTGCCCAACTGCTATGGTACTTTCCACAAGCTTTTTTCCCCCCGAGTAGTAGCTCCACTCAATAACCAGTAGGTAGACAAAAATGCTGGAGAAACTCAGCGGGTGAGGCAGCATCTATGAGGCGAAGGAATAGGTGACGTCTTGACCCAAAACGTCACCTATTCCTTCGCTCCACAGATGCTGCCTCACCCGCTGAGTTTCTCCAGCATTTTTGTCTACCTTCGATTTTTCCAGCATCTGCAGTTCTTTCTTAAACAAAAATCTCAAATTAAATAGATTTTTTAGAATTAGCCTCCAATTAAATAGAATTTTTAGAATTAGCCTCCAATTAAATAGAATTTTTCCTAACATCTCTTCTATTTGCGATAAATGCCAGAATTCAGAAGCTAATTTAACGTATTGTTTTGTAACACGTATAAAACTTAATAGCTATTGGACTGATATTTTTTAAATCATTTCTGTAGTTCTTAAAACTAAATTGGACCCCGACCCAAAGCTAATAATATTAGGAGTTCCTGATTCAAACCTAATATTAACAGTAAATCAAAGACATTTTCTTGATTACATAGAAACATAGAAATTAGGTGCAGGAATAGGCCATTCGGCCCTTCGAGCCTGCACCGCCATTCAATATGATCATGGCTGATCATCCAACTCAGTATCCTGTACCTGCCTTCTCTCCATACCCTCTGATCCCCTTAGCCACAAGGGCCACATCTAACTCCCTCTTAAATATAGCCAATGAACTGGCCTCAACTACCCTGTGTGGCAGAGTTCCAGAGACTCACCACTCTCTGTGTGAAAAAAGTCCTTCTCATCTCGGTCCAAAAGGATTTCCCCCTTATCCTTAAGCTGTGACCCCTTGTCCTGGACCTCCCCAACATCGGGAACAATCTTCCTGCATCTAGCCTGTCCAACCCCTTAAGAATCTTGTAAGTTTCTATAAGATCCCCTCTCAATCTCCTAAATTCTAGAGAGTATAAACCGAGTCTATGCAGTCTTTGTTCATAAGACAGTCCTGACATCCCAGGAATCAGTCTGGTGAACCTTCGCTGCACTCCCTCTATGGCAATAATGTCCTTCCTCAGATTTGGAGACCAGAACTGTACGCAATACTCCAGGTGTGGCCTCACTAAGACCCTATACAACTGAAGTAGAACCTCCCTGCTCCTTTACTCAATGCTGAGCTGATTACTGTTTGATAATTGGAAAAAAATTAATATTAAAATTCTGGAAGGGAACATTATCCCCCACAATTAAAATGTGGACAGTGGAAATGTCGGAGACGTTGCATTTGGAGAGAATCAGGTTTGTCCTAATGGACAAATGTGAAATTTTTGATCAAATATGGTCTCCATTCACTGATTATTTGAAGGGGTAGCTGAGCTCAGCATTGTAACTCAATAGGTACCCAGTTGCAGTATTCTGGGAATTGTATACACGTCTCTATAGATATTGTAGTGTGAAATTGTTCCATTCATTGTTAAGATGTATACTTCATTTTTTAAATTTTCATTACATAATAATTGTTTTCTTGTATTATTTATTTATTTATTTTTTTTTTAAAAATTTATTTTAATTTTTCTTATATAATCGTAATCAATATTATTTAATCACCATCTCCATTGATTATAGATCTATTCTTTCACTTCTTTACTTTCTAAAAAAAAAACAGAAGCTTATGTAAATCATTTCGTAATATTTGTATAATTTTTGAAACAAGTTAAACGTGTATTTGAAAAACTGTGATATTGTTGGCAATATGCACTGCTTCTAATAAAAATATTTAAAAAAATCTGTGGCCTCCTTTTGCTCTGGTATTTTATTTAATAGAAACATAGAAAAATAGGTGCAGGAGTAGGCCATTCGGCCCTTCGAGCCTGCACCGCCATTTAATGTGATCATGGCTGATCATCCAACTCAGTATCCCGTACCTGCCTTCTCTCCATATCCCCTGATCCCTTTAGCCACAAGGGCCACATCTAACGCCCTCTTAAATATAGCCAATGAACTGGCCTCAACTACCTTCTGTGGCAGAGAGTTCCAGAGACTCACCACTCTCTGTGTAAAGAATGTTTTCCTCATTTCGGTCCTAAAGGAATTCCCCCTTATCCTTAGACTGTGACCCCTTGTTCTGGACTCCCCCAACATCGGGAACAATCTTCCAGCATCTAGCTTGTCCAACCCCTTAAGAATTTTGTAGGTTTCTATAAGATCCCCCCTCAATCTTCTAAATTCCAGCGAGTACAAGCCGAGTCTATCCAATCTTTCCTCATATGGAAGTCCTGACATCCCAGGAATTGCATGTTTAATTGATTCGCATGTCAATTCGCATGTTTAATTGATATGTTTTATTATTAACGCTTAATGTTTTATATGTCATTCCTAACTGTCACTTCTTCATCTTCCGTGTGGCGTGCACAGCCTAAAGTTGTTGGACAACTTGTTCTATTTGATCTTCCGTTTGTGCACGTCGAGTTGATTGCATTAGTCGAAACAGGGCGGACCACGTGAAGGTTGCAATCTCCCACCCCCCCAAACTGTCACTGCACGTCATGTTGTCACTTGCGGGCAGAGCGCCAAAGCAAATTCCTTGTATGCCAATAAACTTATTCATTCATTCATTCGTCAGATGTACCGAGGTGCAGTGAAATCCTTTTTTGCATACGGTTGAGTACAAGTATCATTATGCGTCAGCATTTAGATACATCTTAGATAAGCTGCATCTCAGATACAATACAAGTGTACACTGAGGCAGTATGGAGAGTTTAAGGTCGACAAAAATGCTGGAGAAACTCAGCGGGTGAGGCAGCTTCTATGGCGCGAAATAATAGGCGACGTTTCAGATCGAGACCCTTCTTCAGACTGATGTGAGGGTAGGGGGAGCAGGGAAGAAGAAAGGCAGAGGCGGAGACAGTGGGCTGAGGGAGAGCTGGGAAGGGGAGGGGAAGGAGGGAGAAAGCAGGGACTACCTGAAATTGGAGAAGTTACTGTTCACACCGCTGGGGTGTAAACTACCCGAGCGAAAAATGAGGTGCTGCTCCTCCAATTGGATAAGTATGCAGATGATACTAAGATAGGTGGTGCTGTGGATAATGAAGTAGATTTTCAAAGTCTACAGAGAGATTTGGGCCATTTGGAAGAGTGGGCTGAGAGATGGCAGATGGAGTTTAATGCTGATAAGTGTGAGGTGCTACACCTTGGCAGGACAAATCAAAATAGGACGTACATGGTAAATGGTAGGGAATTGAGGAATGCTGTGGAACAGAGGGATCTAGGAATAACTGTGCATAGTTCCCTGAAGGTGGAATCGCATGTAGATAGGGTGGTAAAGAAAGCTTTTGGTGTGCTGGCCTTTTTAAATCAGAGCATTGAATATAGGAGTAGGGAAGTAATGTTAAAATTGTACAAGGCATTGGTGAGACCAATTCTGGAGTATGGTGTACAATTTTGGTCGCCTAATTATAGGAAGGATGTCAACAAAATAGAGAGAGTACAGAGGAGATTTACTAGAATGCTGCCTGGGTTCCAGCAACTAAGTTACAGAGAAGGGTTGAACAAGTTAGGTCTTTATTCTTTGGAGCGCAGAAGGTTAAGGGGGGACTTGATTGAGGTCTTTAAAATGATGAAAGGGATAGACAGAGTTGATGTTGGTAAGCTTTTCCCATTGAGGGTAGGGAAGATTCAAACAAGAGGGCATGACATGAGAACTAAGGGACAGACGTTTAGGGGTAACATGAGGGGGAACTTCTTTACTCAGAGAGTGGTGGCTGTGTGGAATGAGCTTCCTGCAGAAATGGTGGAGGCAGGATCGATTTTAACATTTAATAGTAAAGTGGATAGGTATATGGACGGGAAGGGAATGGAGGGGTATGGTCTGAGTGCAGGTGGATGGGACTAGGGGAAAATAAATGGTCGACACGGACTGGAAGGGCCGAGAAGGCCTGTTTCCGTGCTGTAATTGTTATATGGTTTTCTGGTTATATGACTGGAGAGAAGGAATGGGTGACGATTTGGGTCGAGACCCTCGCATCACCATGGTAAACCTCTGCACTTTTTCCAGCTTGTAATGTGGGGAAGACCCTCTGAACTTCACAATGTTTCTAACACCTGTTCTTAATTTCAGATTTTGAGCATCTAAACGTTTAAAAATATATATTTTTAAAAATTCTTTAGGTTGGCAAAGTTGTGAAATGCGGGAACTGAGACCTATTTTAATTCATGGTTTGGAATGGAGTGGATTCTGTGTCTCCCGGACATCCCACCCTTGGTCAAATCCTATCACGTGTATTCAAGAGGGTTAGATTAACCTCCTAATTTGAGGAAGGACATCCTTGTGATTGAGGCAGTGCAGCGTAGGTTCACCAGATTGATCCCTGGGATGGCGGGACTATCATATGAGGAAATATTGAAAAGACTAGACTTGTATTCAGTTGAGTTTAGAAGGATGAGGGGAAATCTTATAGAAACATATAAAATGATAAAAGGACTGTACAAGCTAGATGCAGGATTTTTTCCCCCAACGTTGGGCAAGTCCAGAACCAGGGGCCACACAGTCTTAGAATAAAGGGGAGGTCATTTAAGACTGAGGTGAGAAAAAACTTTTTCATCCAGAGAGTTGTGAATTTGTGGAATTCCCTGCCACAGAGGACAGTGGAGGCCAAGTCACTGGATGGATTTAAGAGAGAGTTGGATAGAGCTCCAGGGGCTGGTGGAGTCAAGGGATATGGGGGGGAAGGCAGGCACGGGTTATTGATTGCCATGATCACAATGAATGGCGGTGCTGGCTCGAAGGGCCGAATGGCCCCCTTCTGCACCTATTTTTCTATGTTTCTATAGGAATCGAGGGATATGGGGAGAAAGCAGGAACGGGGTACTGATTTTGGACGCTCATCCGTTATCATATTGAATGACTCGAAGGGCCGAATGGCCTGCACCTATATTCTTCCTATGTTTCTATGTAATGCTAGCTGCTCACTGCTGGACCTTCGGCCCACGTCGTTGCCCCTGGCCCCTCTCCCTCTGTCTCACCAAACGTAATCAGAAACGTTGCTAGTTTTTCGAGATCATCAGAGCCCCGCGCGGTGTCGGGACGAACTCGGGACGAACTCCGCACAATTCCGCGCGGCTCCGGCGATCGAAGTGGGACCGGCCCCGCGACGCCGGACGGCTCAAGCGACCACGTTAGGTCGCGCTAATCGCGTAGAGTTGCATGCTGGTGGGACAGGCCCTTAACCTGCAACTTTTCTCAAAAATCACCACATTGCAAGCGGGTAAAACTTTAAAGGGGTTTTTTTTAAATGGTTAGTTTGTTTTTGGAGATACCGCGAGGCAACAGACCCCTTCGGCCCACCGGGTCCACGCCTAGGAACGGCCACTCACCCGTTCGCACCAGTTCTATACTATCCCACTTTCTCAAACACTGCCTGCGCGCTTCGGGGACAATTTACGGCGGGGGGGGGGGGGGTAATTAATCTACAAAGCCGGGATGTGGGAGGAAACCGGGGCACCCGGAGAAAACGCCCCACACGTAGGACATGCAAACTACACACACACACACACATAGCAACTCCACCCCTTAGATTTGGGACCCAAACGGGTTACGACAGTGGGAGGGGTTGGATCTCATGTTACCAGCGAATAATCTCACGGTGCCGACCGCACCAATATATAACTTCAAGAAGTTACTCCAGCACTTTGTGCTTTGCTTAAGATTGCAGCATCTGCAGTTCCTTCCCTGGTCACAAATGGGAAGTGGAGACAGATTTGGTGGATCATTGTCCCAGCAACTTGGGAGTACTCTCGACTGGTGCTCGACTACAGGGAACATGGGACATATTTCGCGTGAAAGAAGGAACTGCAGATGCTGTAAAATCGAGGGTGGACAAAATGCTGGAGAAACTCAGCGGGTGCAGCAGCATCTATGGAGCGAAGGAGATGGGCAACGCTCCATAGATGCTGCTGCATCCGCTGAGTTTCTCCAGCTTTTTGTGTGCCATGGAACATCTTTCGATGGGTCCCCCCTCCTCCTCCTCCTCCTCCTCCTCCTCCTCTCTCTCTCTGTGTTTCCAACGACAGTAACCCCAAGTCTCGGTCCAAATCTAAGATCCAAAGTGCTGGAGTAACTCAGTGGGTCCGGCAGCAACTCTGGAGAACATGGAGAGGCGACGTTTCTGATCGGGTGGCTTCTGGCGGTGCTGGCTCGAAGGGCCAAATGGCCTCCTCCTGCACCTATTGTCTATTGAGGCTGGGAGAAAAATATCCATGTCCTCCAGAGATGCTGCCTGACCCGCTTGAGTTACTCCAGCACTTTGTGTCTTTTTTTTTTGTTGGTGTGTGTGGGGGAAACATCTGCAGTTCCTCATAGCTAACGATAGCCCTGTCTCCTTTATCGTCGTGACTTTTATCGCATATCATCTGTTCTACATCTCTCCACATCACTGTCTATATCTCTCGTTTTATTCTCCCCCCCCCCCCCGACTCCCAGTCTGAAGAAGGGTCTCGACCCGAAATCTCGCCCATCCCTTCTCTCCACAGAGATGCTGCCTGTCCCGCTGAGTTACTCCAGCATTTTGTTTGTCTATCTTCAGTGAAAACCAGCATCTGCAGTTCCCTTCCTATACATTTCGTCTACGGTGATTGAAACATGGAAAATAGGTGCAGGAGGAGGCCATTCGGCCCTTCTAGCCAGCACCGCCATTCATTGTGATCATCCCCTATCAATAACCCGTGCCTGCCTTCTCCCCATATCCCCTGACTCCACTTGCCCCTAGAGCTCTATCTAACTCCCTCTTAAATATCGTTCTCACTCCACTAATTAATTCTCATTCTCACTCCACTCATTAATGCCTTTTTTTAAATCTCTCCAAGATCTCGGCAGGTGATCTAAACTTAATCGAGACACTTATCGTGAACTAGACCCAAAGTGCTGGAGTAACTCGGCGGGACAGGCAGCATGTGTGGAGAGAATTCCTGAATGGGTGAGGTTTCGGGTCGAGACCCTTCCTCAGACTGAGAAGGTCCGGTCTGAAAAAGGGTCTCGACCCGAAACCTCGCCCATTCCTTCTCTCCACAGAGATGCTGCCTGACCCGCCGAGTTGCTCCAGCATTTAGAAACATAGACAATAGGTGCAGGAGTAGGCCATTCGGCCCTTCAAGCCTGCACCGTCATTCAATATGATCATGGCTGATCATCCAACTCAGTATCCCGTGCCTGCCTTCTCTCCATACCCCCTGATCTCTTTAGCCACAAGAGCCACATCTAACTCCCTCTTTAAAATAGCCAACGAACTGGCCTCAACTACCTTCTACGGCAGAGAATTCCACAGATTCACCACTCTCTGTGTGAAAAATGATTTTCTCATCTCATTTGTGTGTCTATCTTTGGTTTCATCGCAGCGTCTGCAGTTCCTACCTGCACTCACTTGGATGTCAGGACTGTCTTATGAACAAAGACTGGATAGACTCGGTTTATACTCTCTAGAATTTAGGAGATTGAGAGGCGATCTTATAGAAACTTACAAAATTGGATCTTATAGAAACTTACAAAATTCTTAAGGGGTTGGACAGGCTAGATGCAGGAAGATTGTTCCCGATGTTGGGGAGGTCCAGGACAAGGGGGTCACAGTTTAAGGATAAGGGGGAAATCCTTTAGGACCGAGATGAGAAGGACTTTTTTCACACAGAGAGTGGTGGGTCTCTGGAACTCTCAGGGTAGTTGAGGCCAGTTCATTGGCTATATTTAAGAGGGAGTTAGATGTGGCCCTTGTGGCCAAGGGGATCAGAGGGTATGGAGAGAAGGCAGGTACGGGATACTGAGTTGGATGATCAGCCATGATCATATTGAATGGCGGTGCAGGCTCGAAGGGCGGAATGGCCTACTCCTGCACCTAATTTCTATGTTTCTATAAAATGCAAAGTAAAATGTAAGCTGTCAGACTGCATTTATCAGCCGGGTAGTACAAAAATGCTGGAGAAACTCAGCGGGTGAGGCAGCATCTATGGAGCGAAGGAAATAGGTGGCGTTTGGGGCGAGACCCTTCTTCAAAGTTCCGACTTCTTCAAGCAATCAAACTGGGATATTTCACAAACAGAAACCCGGATTTGTCTCTTTCTTCCTAAGGGACCCCTCTCGCCCTCAACCCAACCCCGCCGGGTCGTTCACCGACAGAACCGTCAGCTGAAATCCGCCCAGAGAGTTAACATTGTCTAATGTCCCGGTGAAGACAACGGGACTGACTAGCAGCAGCAGCAGCAGCAGGGCGCCGTTCTCGGGGATAATATTTAATGAGTCACAAATCAACAAAGGGGAAGAAACTCGGTGCCAGTGTGATGAAAAATCACCCGGGAGACCTTACTGTATCTAAAGCAAGTCCACTGGTCTTATATAAGGCCGGTTACAGTGAAACACACACACACTGGAGACATATACAAAGCTGGGCTCGGAGCAACTTGTTCAAAAGATTCACTTTATCTGAATGTGAATGAGGCGGGGGACGGGGGAGGGGGGAGAGAGAGAGAGTGAGGAGGGGGGGGGGGGTGTAGTTAATGTTTAAGAAGGAACTGCAGATGCTGGAAAATCGAAGGAGGGCAAAAAATGCCGGAGAAACTCAGCGGGTGAGGCAGCATCTATGGAGCGAAGGAAATAGGCGACGTTTCGGGTCGAGACCCCTCTGCAGAGGGAGTGGGGTGGGAGGGACAGAGAGAGTGGGGAGGGGAGAGGGGCAGATAGAGAGGGGGGAGAGTGAGGGAGAGGGGGAACAGGGAGAGAGAGAGAGTGGGGGGGGGGGGAGAGGGGCAGATAGAGAGATAGAGAGAGGGAGAGGGGGAACATGGAGGGAGAGAGAGTGGGGGGGAGAGGCAGATAGAGAGATAGAGAGAATAGAGAGATAGAGAGAGGGAGAGGGGGAACAGGGAGAGAGAGAGAGTGGGGGGGGGAGGGGCAGATAGAGAGATAGAGAGAATAGAGAGATAGAGAGAGGGAGAGGGGGAACAGGGAGAGAGAGAGAGTGGGGGGGAGAGGGGCAGATAGATAGATAGAGAGAGAGAGGGGGGAGAGAGGGAGAGGGGGAACAGGGAGGGAGAGAGTGGGGGGAGAGGGGCAGAGAGAGATAGATAGATAGATAGATAGAGAGATAGATAGATAGATAGAGAGATATAGATAGATAGATAGATAGATATAGATAGATAGATAGATAGATAGATAT